>JAQMYI010000006.1:172443-192389 GCA_030014275.1 Clariallabes melas | reverse complement strand
ACTCCGGTTTCCTCCCACAGTCCAAAGATATGCAGGTTAGGCTAATTGGCGTTCCCAAATTGCCCGTAGTGTGTGTGAATGGGTGTGTGAGTGTGTGTGTGTGTGTGTGTGTGTGTGTCCTGCGATGGATTGGCACCCTGTCCAGGGTGTACCCTACCTCGTGCCCTAAGCCTTCTGGGATAGACTCCAGGCCCCCGCGACCCTGAATACAGGATAAAGCCGTATAGAAGATGATTGATTGATTGATTGATTGATTGATTGATTTCTGGGAGAACATGAGCTGTGTACAGAGTTCTGATCCTGGATCAGGAGAAAAGACACCAAAATACACCAGCACCAAATAAAGTCTTACATAACATTCTCCAAATGTATGTAATTAACAGTTTGAACCCCTGGTTTCTGTCTGCGTCTGGCTCTTGCCGCTTCTTTTGTGCTCGTTTTTTCCTCAGCTGGCATCATCCTCACACAAACCCAGTTCAAAGAGCAAAATCGTTGCGTCTTATCTAAAATGCACTTAGTTCTTCTGGTACATAGGAAAAAAAATAATAAAGAAAATAGTATGAAGGCTGTGTGTGTGTGTGTGTGTGTGTGTGTGTGTTTCTCACGACACCACACCGCATTTGTTTAGAACACTAATTTACAAGTTAAAAGTCTTTTTATATTCAATCTCACTTAAAGAAAAAAACTATTTATTCACTTTGCAAACAAACATCAGTTCGGTTCCTTTGGTACTGTATTTGTGCATGTGCGTGGTGTTCCGGAGAAACAGCAGTACTGGGTCCACTGGGACACACTGGAAGAGGGTGAGCTGAGTTCCTGAGTGCCAGAGCAAGTTTTGGATGGACTCAGCCCAGGGATGGAGCTGCGTCCAATACTTCTGATTCTCTAAACAGAAGGTTTTTTGATTCAGCCCCACATACTGATTGGTTTGTTTAATTCGACCGTTAGATTGGGGGTGGGATTTGAAACTGACCCAGACCCCCAGCTTTTCTCCAAACACTCGACAGTAACTGTGTTCTCTGGGATCCCATAACATGTGCTGGAAGATAAGCCTGGGTAAAACGATAAGGCACAGGGACTTTGAAAACTGTGGTCTAAATGTTACCTCGGAATGCATAGAGGTCTCTGATAACGTCTCCTGTGATATGGGACCAGGTTTGCTGAGGTGTGAGCAGAAGCAGAAGAATACAGATGGAAGCTCTCAGTTGCCCGCATCATAATGTCTTTCAGCCTTTTGGAGAAAAACACTACAAGGTGCAGTCAGGGTTTTTCTGTTAATCTTTGGTGGAACAACACCCCAACACGAGTTGTTTAAAGGCAGCCCAGACCAATGGTAGAGGACCAGGTTTATTTCACCATGACTTGTGGAACATATCTCTGCTGAAGAGCTTCTCCATTGGTTGGGTCTCTTTTTGAGAAAGGAGATAGACTCAGGGTTATACTCAGGGGATGGGGGGGGGTGGTATTGGTATGGCTCCCAGCAACAACTCAATTCCACAGTCGTATTGAGTGCCTCTGAGTGATTATTACTAACTGTGATCGTTACTAAGTGCATTAGTGAGAGGGGTGCGGGTGACTAGCTCTGGTAATGACTTAGAGGCCCTGGTCTTGGCCTGGCTGTTCGGTTTACCATGTGATGCTGAGAGCTGCCACAGTAGAAACAAAGCTGCTTGTCACGATGGCATTTTCCTTCATCCCCCTGGATCTGCCCTAGTTGTACTGGGTCAAGAATGTTTGCATCAGGAGCTGGCATGAGGCTGGGCAGTCGAATCCTCAGCAGACAGTCTAAGCAGCTGACCATGATGGCGAAAATGTGCCGGCGCTGCCTGCATTCCAGTTCTGTACGCAGATCTGCACCCTGATGAACTGCAGACTTGATTCCCAGCTTGTTTCTTGATTCCCAGCTTGTTTCTTGTCCTGGAGGAAGTGGTCAAACTCAACAAAAAACCTTAAGGAAGCAGCTGTCCCATGTACCATCCTCATAAACACTTAAAGCTGCTGGCTGCATTGTATTCTGGGATTCAGATGCCGGCGTGGACCTGACAGAAGTGATCTGTTACTGTTTGTTCTTCACCATCACGCCTCTCGTGTTCTTATGGATAAGTTAGGCAGAAAAGTTCCAGCACGGTCATTTCTACTGCCATTAAAGAGATGGATTCTCGCTTGTCCCCACTGCGGTACTGATTAAAGGTTATAGAAGCAGTGGCATTTGAAATTCATTTTGTCCCTCTTTTTTCTGTTCCAAGGGCTGCTGAGAATAACCCGGTGTATTGGCAGCTTGTGACATTTGTTAAGTCAACTTTCCCTTTTCTTCGCCTCGTGCTGAATCTTAAAACCATTCGCCAAAGATAGGACGAGGCTCGTGGAGAAACCTCCTGAGTTATAAACAGGTGGTGGCTATGTAGCGCTCACACGGACTCCTCACCGAGTAACACAGTAAGAGCTGGAATAACACACAGCTGTCTGTAGGAAAGAGAAGGTTTCCAGGTAACTTTCACTAATGTGACTATTAAAGGAGCAAATAAAGGTTTTTATTAGCAATGTAAGAGTTTTTGTCTTGCCCTCAAGATGAGCAGCTGATCAGTAGAATTTTCTGACATCTTCAGGCAAGAGGAGTTCAGGCTAAGGTCTGAGTTTTTACTATAACGTGATGAACTGCTGTTTTTTATCTCATCACTTTAAGAGAGAGAGAGAGAGAGAGAGAGAGAGAGAGAGGGGCAGCAGAGGGAACACGTGTTTATAGCTGCTATAACATAAATGAAAATAGGACCTCACTTGTCTTTGGGATGTTCCACATCATTAACTGCCTCTATAAACAGATAAAAATGTGTGTAGTTCTTTGATAAATCGAAGAATATTAGGACAACTAGAACACTTTGTGGATGTGCTGATGTAGCTTATTATCTCTCTCCATCTCCACGCCGTTTGTCCTGTACCGAGTTACAGGAGGCCCGGAGTCTCAGCAGCCTTGGGGCACTAAATGCCAGTCCAGGATCATGAAAACACTCACACACGATTGTGAAATTAACCTAATCTGCATATCTTCAGACTGTGGGAGGAACCCGGAAGAAACCCAGGAAGCACAGGGAGAACATCCACGCGAATACACCCCTACTGAACCCTCGACCCTGGAGGCGGAGGTCACGGTGCTAGGGTCACTACGCCTCCGTGCTGCCTCCTGTCTCATTACACAGTTATGAAATAGCTTTGTATTTTCAATTATTGTTAAAAAAGGATGAATGAATCTTTACTTACGACACCCATCATAATGCAGAGCCGACTGTCATTAGCTAACAGTGGATGGAGAGCTACTGCAGGATGCATGAAGTAAAATGATGTAAACATTCCAGAGAGCTGAGAGAGTGTGTGAGAAGCGTGTACGATCCTCCACTCGGTGGTTTTATTTACTCGGGTCGTGTCACTCGATCGGCAGATTGCTACTATTTTCCCGAATGTTCCGCTCTGAGCTGAAGCTAAAAATCTCACTCAGTGGGTGAAGTGATCATCTGGCCCCAGAAATGTAGCGAATGACTCGAGCATCCTGTTCCAGCTCAGGGCTGCAGTAAGGTCCTGCTCGTAAACCTGAAATCGTTTGTGAATTTGAGGAGCTCAGGAACCATAACAGCTGGCAGGTTTCGCTTCTTTTCATGTCTTGACCTAGAATTGACCTAAAATTTGCTTCGTCTGAACAGAAGGTAACTCTGGGAGATTATAAATTTCTTAAAGCACTGAAAATCTGCTGCCTTCTTTTGTTCATGTCTGCTCTTTTCATCTGGCTTCGGCAGCTTATTTTATCCAGAGCGGAAAATTTACGCTAGCATTTACACTACAGTTCCGTTCTAAATTGAAGACTAAAGTATTTATAAGCCTCGAACCCTTTCACCTCTGATACAGGGCATTCCTTTTGGCTTTAACCACAAAAATGGCTCTCTAACTGAAAAGCTTTTGGTAGTTTAGAACGTAATACCTGCCCTAATGGAATCGCAAACCTCAGGAATAGCAGTAGGTGGAACTTTCCCAGGATAATTAAGAACGTGTGTGTGTGTGTGTGTGTGTGTGTGTGTGTGTTTCTCGGGATCACTAACAATGGGTGAAAATGTCAGATAAAGCCAAAGGCTGCTCCCCGCGGTCGACATTGCTAGTCTAACCAATTGCTAAGGTTCTGTTCTGTAATCAGAGAAGAGCCACACTGATTTAAACAACATCACTGGAGGGGTGTAAGGATGAATGCTAATGTGAAGACCCAAGGACAGAAGAGGGGCTGCATGCTAACATATCTCTGATTCGATTATTCTGTGCTGCTGGGAGTTTTTGGGTGTAAATAAGATGCGAATACGGATCGCTGCTGGATGATAATCATGGGTTGCGTTCCCATTACGGCTGTTGCTCGCTGTCACGGACGCGTCAGCGACGGCCATGCACGCGAATCTGTTCCCGCTCCTCGCTCACTCCAAACTGCTCACGTCTGCAGGTGTGCGAAGGGGCGGGGCAGCTAAATCTGGCCTGGCTGCCGGGAAATAATCCTCGATGGACCTCGTGCTCGCGCCGCTCTTTAAAAGGAGGCGTGGAGCTTAGTGACAGATCTGATCTGAAAGACATCAGATTTGTGTCACATTAGGGTAAAAAAATCAGATCCGAGTGACTTCAGGCCGGTGGTGTGATCGCAGCCCGAGTGTCATCGTGGCTCAGGATAAATCAGATTTATAATAATGTTCACTGTAACAATGCACAAAGCAAGCTATCCAGCTCAGCGTTATATACATTTGTTTTAAAAGAAGCAAACGTTCACACACATCTTTGATTAACATCAGATGAATCTGAATCTGAAGGGTCTGTAGCATCAGAGTCAAAAGGCACAGCATGAAGGGCTGCTATGAAACACTTGAAAGTGTCTTATTTATAGCCTCGAGTTCATCACTAATGTTTGGGCACGAAGCGCTCGCTGAGTCATTCTATAATTTGGGGCAAATTCCTCCAGTATCGGCTAGCTGCAGAGATTAAACGCTAACACTCTTTTCCAAGGTAAACGATGGTGTCACTACCGAATTCGTCATCCATGATACTCACAGAACCTCGTCCTGCAGCTCAAACATGATCCGTCCCGGTGCCAAGTCCTGGCATCACATGGTCTCATGTGTTTCTCTCTGTTTCTCCAGATCTCCTCCCCTCCCGCAGGATGGTAGGAGGAAACCGGAGTACCTGGAGGAAACCCACCCAGCATCGGTAGAACACACACACACACGCGCGCGCGAAGGCGGTACTCAAACCCTTGACCTGTGGCACCGGGACAGTGAGTTGCAGTCATTTTTGAGTTGCAGGATGGAGTTAATAGAACTTTTTAAAATATTTTTTTGTTAACACTAAAGGTTTTTATTAATTATTTTGAAACCAGCAAACCATCACCTGCAAAAAAAAAAAAAAAATGCAAACACTCAGTGCACATAATTCTTTCCTTAAACAGCTAAAATATGATATTTTTGATGAATATATTTAGAATAAATATCCTTCTCATCAGCAGACATGGAATAAACACGGTACCCAAACTCCCAGCGTGACTGCTGTGAGGCGTGTTAGTGACTAATCCAGATGTTAACGAGTGAGAAATGTGATAAACCCCCTGATCAGGTGATCTTTAATGAGAAACAAGTGATGAAAGAGTGAGACGCTGCATGAGAATCGAAGCAGACCCAGTGGTACCGGTCCTGTACAGAAACTCAAAGGTCATGCACTATATAAATAGCAGGGTCTACCCACTCCCGGCTTCTCTGCAGGCCAGAATATTTAGACAAAAGCACTGAAATAATTTGCTGCAATTGTGAGCTGTTTGCTCGGGTGCCGGCGCGCGCCTCACAGCTGCTCCCTGTAACAGACTGTTCACCGCACGGCGTGGGGCCGAAGCTAAAAGCAGATCCTGTTTAAATTAGATTTGAATGAAAGTGACTTATAACCCCGATTGCTCAGGGTTCCTCGAGCTCATTTCGAAAGTGACGTAGGAAACAGTTCAGCTGTGGAATTTCAGCTCCCCAGGAAAGAAAAACTGGGAAGATGGCGTCCTGTAGAGACGTCTGTCATCAATCTGCCGGATCTAAAACAGAGGAGCAGAAACCCCGCCCCTACTGAACTCCGCCAGGACGTGTGCTGTATGTTTATTAAAGAATCGGCACCATCGCGATACCGGGCGCAGACGACGGGACCATGACCATGACCTTCTCCACAATTCAAGCAGATTACAGAGACGATACACATGACATTTTCTGGAGCCGAAAAACTGCTGCGAAAATCTGCTCTGAGGAATATTAATTAACTGCATAACTGTCAGATCCACCGCGCCACTTCGAGCAGAGTCAGGAGGAAAGCAGTGCGGTCTCATGACATCATACTGCTTTTAGTTTGATGGTTTTGACCTTAAACCCTGCACTCAGACCAGAACGTTCTGTGTGCATACATTACAGGTTTAATCGTCCAGAACTGAGTGAAAATAACACGATGAAACCTGAGGCTGGAGCTCCGGAGTGTCGTTGGTATCATAAGTAAAAGCCCTCGGGCCATTTCTGTAGGACACTGTCACGCCGCAGTCACGCCGAGGAGGAGCGCGTGTTCCAGGGAGTCGCAACCTTACAGATGATCCTTCATGATGTTTAGACTCAAATTGGCTTTAACCCCAAAAAGATGTCAATTTCATTTGTTGTTGTTTTTTTTTGGGGGGGGGATTTTCCTTCCATTTCATTTGTTTTGTTTTCAGCACTGAGCAGTAGTGAGGCTAAAATGTGGTTTGGTGAAGAGCGAGCCGCTTAACCACATGCAGTTATGATGGCAGCACACATTAGTCAAAGGTCATAAATGAAAAACCGATAAAAAAAGCAAAAGGTTTTACCGCTCACAAAGAGTTCACAGAAAAACTTGTGCAGTTAATTACAGTTAATTTCAGCACAATCACTAATTCATTCTCTATTGCGTTATCCTTCACAGGGTCGCGGGAGGCCAGGAGCCTATCCCAAGGGAGATGGGGGGGTTACGGTGGACATGGTGCTAATCTATTACACACACTATGGAGAATTCGCCTAATCCACATGTCTTTGGAGGAAACCAGAGGACCCTGATGAAAACCCACCGTGCACTCAAACCCTCGAACCCTCGAACCTGGAGGCCACAGCTCTAACCACTACGCCACCACAGTTACCCTGGGAGGAATCGCGAACGCTCCTGGTGTAACACTACGAGTACTGCAGCTTCTCCCTCCCGTCTCTCCGACTGGTTTTGCTCGTGTGAGCGGGACACGCCTGATCACTTCTCTGTCACGAATCTCTTAGAACGCTGAAAAAAATAAAATGCTTAATGGTCCCAAAACCACTCGTCAGTTTCTCCCAGGCGGTCTGCGGCAAGATATCAGAGCCACTCTAACCTTGACAAGTGCTGGAAAGCATTTATTGCATGGCGTCCGCTCGGATCTGATGAGAAAATGGAACAGAAATGTTATGCGTGATGTTCGGCTCCCTGTGAAGCAGGAATTTATTCACATTTACACTGAAATTTAGAGTTAGAGAGGAGAGATTCCAGCACGCGCACGGGGCTCTTAAAGCAACAGCAGACCAGGTGGGGGTGTTTCTGCTCATCAGCAGATTTGTGCGAGCTCCGGATCCTGATTGGTCAAAAGGCGTTGATTAATTTAATATCGCGGCCTGAGATGTCTGAGAGTAGTGCGGCTTCAACCGGTGACGAGGAGATGTGGACCGAGGAAGGGTTCTGTATTCATGGAAGGAGTCTCCAGTCTCAGATATGGTCATAAATTTTCTTCTGGTCGTCTGTTCACGAATCACAAATCTGTACAGATTAAAAAGTACAAAATGTAAATAAATAAACAAATGAATAATGATGTGTGGTTGTTGGGGAAATGGCGTGTTATAAGAGGAATAAGAGACTCGGGATGACGTGTTTTGGGATAAACTTAGTAACAGGGACGCGGTGTTGATTAGTTTCCTAAAGCAGCGCATCTCACGTGTGACTTGTTGTTTGTTGTTTACTTCGGTTGCACTCTCTGGTCTGAGCGGACGTCTGTTTAGTCGTAAACGCGAGACCAGGAAGCAGAGTGCTACTCACAGAGACTTATTAAAAACAGTCATCAACATGTTCGCTACCGGAGACGCTGCAAACGCTAAAATTACCCTCCAATGAACCACAGTCCAGCGAGTCCTCATCAAAACATGGTGTATGTGTGTGTGTGTGTGTGTGCTTCTCTCAGCACAGTGTTTACACTGCAATTAATAATGACAGATGGGCCTTTGGTGTGACGACGGAGGAGCGTCTAGCCGCTGTGTGATTTCTGAGCCTCGCTACACGGCGGTGTAGGTACGCCGACGTCTCTAAAACGGCTTCTTCGCCAAAAATATCTGCCTAGTGAGCCAACGCAAAGGTGTTCTTTGAAAATGTTAACAGTGCTAATGGGGAATAAAAAAGTAGAGCGCTATTTCTCATTTGGATTCATTTAGCGCTAGCAGAGCTTGCAGTTTTTTGAAGGAAGCGCCAACTTAATAGGGAACATCTGTGCTACTGAGTGGCATTAAATCTACAATTAATCAAATGAATGTGGTTAACCGTCACGTAGCCGCGGAACCGGCGGGATTTATAGCACCGTTAGAGCTGCTTTAAGTTTGTCTCTTTGTTTATTCAGCACTGTTAGCGCACTAAGATTCCCTTTTAGGTGATCTACACCGAAACCTGCTGCTCACAACACGCGCTCTGTCATCGGAAGAAAAGTCTCTGTCTCTGTACACACAAGACTCATCATTTCTCAATCTTTTACCAAACCTGCGTGTAAATGATCCTGTCATCTGAAAATCCCTGCCGGATCTCTGTGAACCGCCGCGTTTCTTCCTGCCTGCGTGTTTATGGAATAAATGTCTTTGGGTTGTAAGTTAGCGGGTGGACTCACACGGCACACGCCCGCAGAACTTCACTCAAGGAGCTGAAAATGACTAAAAGAGCGCCCCCCGGTGACGCGGCTGCGCCGTCACACCATTACCTAACAGTCTTGTTTTTGAGTTTAATGCTATAATTTGAGGCTATGTTTAAACAAGTAACGAGAATCACCGCGTCCAGCCGATACCATACGGTATTATAACGATACTCGGTTCGATCAGTGCAGTTCTGGAAGCGTGACGACTTCATAAATATCCCGAATCAATACTACATTATCACCCGGTTCTGTTACAATTCTAAACAAACAGCAAATAACTCGCTCCCACCACACAGGGCATTGTGCTGTCTGACAATGTGTGAAGAGTTTAGAGGGCGCCACCTGTAGGATTAAAGAGGAACTGCAACATTTTACCACCTCAAATGCAAATATATAAATTAAAAAAGTATTTTTAAAAATGACACTGAAGTGAGTGTGGCGAAACATGAAACCCCACACGAAAGAATTACAATACGTAATTGAATACATAACTTCTTCTTCTTTTCATAACAATAATTATTATTATTTTAATGGTGCTTGCGAAGCAAATCATCACTAGTTTAATCTTGCTGGCTTATTATTATTCTTGTTTTTATTATTATTATTATTATTATATCATACAAACTTCGGCGCGTAACCAGTCCTGTACCAAGTTAAATCGGAGATGGGGTGCTATGACTTTTCTAAGTGGGTAAATTAGGGGGCAACGTACCGCCCCAAAAATCTTACAGACTTAATATTGAGACCAACTTTGATGGACACTAGCCCAGAGCAGGAATATTGTAGAAATATAAAATTTACCACATTTGAAGAGGCTTGTAAGCTGTGTCAGACCATACTCCGCAAGAGGGTATAAGTTGTACTGCTGGGGGGGAAGAGGTGCCGAAATTTGCCCCATTAACATATAATGGTGATAAACCGGAAGTGCTCACGGTTGCGTTCACTGCTACGGTAACTTCCATAGGAACTTTAAAACTCAACCTAACTGTAGATCACCCAGAGACATGTGGGAAGGCTCATTTCACTCAGGCAACCAATCAGTCTCTCAGGAGCATTGTGAAGCTGTCAAGCCACGCCCTAACAACCACTTTAGAGCACCTTAGCAACTGATGGCGTAGACTGCCGTTATAAAAGGGCCAAAGGCCATGACAAGCACCGCTCACATGTTCTTCAGAAAATGTACCTGTCTAGTTATTATTATTATGATGATGATGATGATGATGATGATGATGCACTGGTGGCTCAGTGGTAGATTTCTCGCCTGCCATGCAGAAGGCCCAGGTTCGATTGTCCAAACCCCAGCCAGAGGATCCGGTGCCGGTTCCAAGCCCGGATAAAATGGGAGTGTTGCGTCAGGAAGTGCATCCTTGCAGCCACCATAGCAGCCACTGTAGCTTTCCTTTTTGAGCACGCTTCCAAAGGCACATAAATGTTAAACTATTTAGTGGCAGGACCTCTGCTGTTTCAGGTACGTCGGCTGCGTTGGGCCGGACTGCTGGTCTCTGGCGTTCCTCTGCTGTTGAGGTGCACCTGAGTTCAAAGGTGTTTTTGGTTGTGTGACTGCTTCCTGAAGGCCCCCCCGTGGGCGATGCAGAGGGAACGCCGTTTTTAATAGCCGTAGAGCTGCCTGTAATGTCTGTGTCGAACAGTGCTGAGCGGACGCCATGTTTGCTAACGGTAACGTTGTACAGAGTACACTAAGGTGGGCATTGAGAGACCCGTACAGAATGGCCGCTGCTGCTTTGCCTTTACGGCTCCGTCTTCGCTGCTGCACAAAGCGGTTACTGAATTTATGCGTCCTGTTGCTCCACCATAAAGTACAGAAGATGATGTAAAGTGTAACGAGTGAAAGTGTTTGCTGATATAAGAATGATGGTGCAGTATATCTCGCAGATTTTCTGGATACGGCTGGTTATTTAACGTGGCTGTACACAGGCCGATGGTTTTACCTTCACAGTCGCCATCCGCGTGTCCGACATCACCGGATCCTGAAAAGATCATTTGTATGGAGTGTTCCCCTGCCCTTCTCAGCCTTGTCTTCCCATCTTCAAACCTTTCCCCAGACAGAGGCGGTGCACCCAGACGTCAGCGCCTAATTAACAGAACACCATCCGAATGCTGACATTCTCTCTCCTGGTGCACGGCTGCAGGCACTGGAACAAACCTCCCATACACACTCATAATGAAGGTTTTCTGCATAATTGTATGAAAAAAAATCCCACCTTACGTGCCACGCTATAGGGCTTCCTGCTGGGAAAAGTACGCAGACGGAGCCACAATCAAGTTACACTAAATAACACTTAGAGAGAAAAGGAATAATAAAAAATAAAAAAAAAAGAGACGTTTGATATTTGGAACATTTTATTATTAAGAGCATCAGCATTAAACATCAGCACTGCTATCATTCAATTCACGTCCTAATGACTGTCATCAGAGCGACATTGTCCAATTGTGTTCAGATAATCACTGACTGCACGGCGCGCAGGATCACAGCAAATCAAAGTGTTTTGTTCTTTGTGAAGCGGCGTGCGACGTCTTACAATAGAGGAGTGCGAGTTATCCTCGGAGAGCGGTATCATCTCCTCCAATAATGCTGTCGAGATCAATCACGCTTCAACCCAAACAGGGGGAAATAAACACCTCTGTCTCGTGCTCTTTATCTGTCTCCCCCTCTTTCTGTCCCTCTCTCTCTCTCTCTCTCTCTCATTCCCTCCCTCTCTCCCTCCCCTTCGCTTTCTCTCTCTCTCTCTCTCTCTCTCTCCAGGCCTGGTGCGCTAGAACAGTCGATCCAAGCCGTAGCGCGTTTAGCATTCACATAGCGCCCGTGTCCTATTAACGTCAGCACACAACTGTGGCTCAGAGCAGCTAATAGCCTTGGGGAAAATGCCCTTGAATATCCATGAGATCTTTACCCCGTCACCTCCTTCCAAATGTGTCTGTCTGCAGCAGGTATTAAGTGGCAGTCAGGAACATTGCACTGAAAGTGTTGGAGTCTAAATGTGTGCACAGGGGAAAGGCTGGCTCCATCACAAAGCACGGCTAAGTGAATGTGACAATATCATGCCTAATCTTGTGATTGCAATTACGCGAGCTGGAGCTCCGCAGCACAGTGGACGCGCGATCCAGGGGACGCGCGACTGGTCAAGACACACCACTCACAATGAAATAACATATCGGTGTTTATTATTATCTGGATCTTTCAGATATTTATTTTCTTTTTATTTTATTTTATTTATAATAAATTTATAAAGCTTTATTGTGTATTAGTGTTTGCTTGTTTTTTTTTAAAGAAAATAATATGGAATGTGTGTCAATATTCCGAGGAAGGCAGGTACACAGAGTTTTATTAAATGTAGCAAAGAAAGACACACACACACACACACACACATGCATCAGGGTCAGGGTGTGTGAGGTGAGGGTGCAGGTGAGGGTCGGCTGATCAATCAAAACCGTGAGCTAGAAACCAGAGACGCGATCGATAATCAGAGACTCGGCGTGGACTGGAATAAACAACACACAGCGCAAACTTCACCCTGAACACAGGAACCTAAACACTCAGACTGATCAGGGAAAGGAGACGGGTGAGAGTACACACACCTGACACACACCAGAGGGGTCCATGCACTTCGTAATTATCACTACTGTAATTATTACACATTTCACATAGATGTACTCTAGTTGAGTAGTTTTATTAGAGGATACTGTTTGCTGATCTCAAAACTGCAGCAAATATCTGTACTTTAGCTAAACTACATTACTGCGTGACGTTGCGTTATCTAACCACACAGGTCTGTAGTATTTGAAGCAGGAATTTTAATTGAAAAGCAAAGAGAAAGAGAGAGAGAGAGATTTTTTTATGCAAAAGGCTACTGTGAGTTCATACGAGGTGGTAAAAAGTTTGGAGACTAGTTTTGTAACGCGCCAGCAGGTGGCAGCACAGGGAGCGGCGACCTTCGTAAGTCAGCGTGCCAAAAGACATCGTCCTGTGAACATCGGGAGCCGTGCAGCTGGTGCTAATCTGAGCGTGTGCGTTAGCACGTTTGTGGCACGTGAATAACTGGATGCTCACTCAGCTCAGCTCACAAAAACAACATTAGCCAGTCCACTCGCTAGATCTGTCTCTTGTGGACTTCAGCTTCCCGAAGTGTGTGAATGTAGATAAATAAAGTACTTGTAAACAGAAGTCATCTCAAAAGTTTATGATACCGCCTCATACATGCCCTGAACTTCTGATACTTTTACTCAATTACACACGTAAATGGAGGACTTCTACTTCTACTTGAGTAATATTTGTATATCTACTTTTACTCAAATACAGGATCTGTGTACTTTTCCCGCCTCTGCTAGAGACAAGGCGTGGGAGGAGACGTGACGTGATACTGTACTGTAGTTACTCTGCACTCGGGACGAGGGGAAAAGGTGCCAGCTATCAGAAAACGAAACTCTGCCCCCCTCCAGCCTGGACGATCTATGAGATTTTACAACGTTTTAATGTTTCTTTGATTCAAATTAAACCTTTCAGTAAAAAAAAAAAATGTATAGTTTTCACAAACTTGTGTCACAATTAGGCTTTCAAACGAAACACTTTATACACCAAGGCCATAACTCCACAGTACGGACTGAACGTAACAGTCAAATACATTCTTGTTGTGATCGTTTTGCTTCGTCCACATTTTTCTCCCATTTCAGACACATTTCTATCTTTTTCCTTTCGATCGTGTAGAGCTGCTTCGCCATAATGATGACTGTTAAAAGCGCTATTCTAATCAAATCTAATTGAGCAACACAGTTCTTATAAGAGAGTTTATGTTTTATTTAGATACAACTGTGTAAAAAACAGGATAAATTAACTGATAGACGTGTTATGAACGTTTAGTTAAGATGTTATGTGTTAAAGATCAGGCCTGTTAAACTATGAGGTCATTAAACGGACCAGTTTACGAATACGTGCAGGATTCCCAGGGAATTTCACCCTTTAGGCAAGATAAGAGTCTGTAGCGCCACCTGCTGTTCCAGTGCTGTTTCAGTCCATTTATATACGAAATGTGTCTTTGGGAGGATATTTACATGATTTTGTGCGATCAGGTACATGTCCGATACAAGGTCATGTGACTTGAATGTGGTGGCGTGACGTCATCAGTCAGCGCCGGGATTGGTGACTTCCTAGCAGCCCTAGCAACAGCTGCGACCTCAACACACACACACACACACACACACACACACACACACACACACACAGCCGACTACCTGCTCTCCGTCCTCCAGAGTAAAACATTGAGCAGAAATCACATGCGTTGTTTGAAATGAACGAGCGCTCGCACGAATATGACGTGTTTCAGGCCAGACGACGCGAGCAGAGACGTACCGATGTGCACACGCGTGCCGTTTCAGAGGACAGACGCGTCCACATTAGAGTCAGATAAAAACCACATGTGAATGATCATGACATGCAAATCTGATCCGACCAAAAAAATCCGAATTAAGTAACACATGTTGTAATGTGAACGCAGCCTGAGTGTACGGGAGCGAGGTCAGGGTTCGGGAGCAGACCGACTGAACGCTGTAACGAATTCAGATCGCAGTGTGGGTGAGAGAGAGAGAGAGAGAGAGAGAGAGACGAGAACTGAACTCCATCAGGAGCGGAATTCATTACCACAACAAGTTCTCTTTCAGTAACTGCGATGTTCTTATCGATGTAAAATCTCCGACTGTAATAGACGCGGCCTTTTTCAGGAAACAGCTGAGAAATGAATGAAGTAATGTGATCAGAGCAGGGCTGGAATATTGATCACTCAGGCATGTGTTATAACTTTAAAAAATATAAATATCAGACTGGAGACCGCCCACTTTAGAGAATATAATAGCGTGAATAATATCACACACTCATGAGGGGGTGGGTACAAATACTTTTTATCGAATTATCTTTTTAATGAGGCGAAGTGGAGGATGTTTCCACTCTGTGCTGCTCATAGTGTTGTGCTTTATGTGTTATTATACACGTCTGTATCGCTTCACACTTTATAACTGTTACTGTATATATGTGAATGCATTACTGATTCTGGTTTATGTGTGTGTGTGTGTGTGTGTGTGTTTGTGTCTTGCTGTGGCTTTTATGTTCGCACTTTAGTGTGACGATGCAGACGTAAAACTTTGGCCTCTTACAGAAACCTCTGACGGCATTGCGATGAAGTTTTATAGAAATGTAACAGAAAGTCACAAATTTTCGATTCAGATTGTTTGAGGTTTTTCTGTAGTGACGTGTGATCTGTCGTATTTACTCCTAACACACGGAGATTGTTTGTACAGCCATTCCAACTTGAGGAAAATCACAGAGTGAGAGATTAAACGGCACGAGAACAAATCAAACTCAGAGTTTTCGATTTTGTCAGACGAACAGAACTGTAAACAAATCTGTGCGATGAAGTGCTGCGAGTCAGACCAAACACCATCGAAGCACAGTCACACTGATGACAAAAGCTAACGAGTTTTAATTCAGCTTTTGATATCAGCTTTTGATATTAATTATAAAAGCTGCTGTCAGTGATGCAAATAATCACAAATACACTGACGTTTATAAGTGGAGCGTTTTACTGGCTGCCGGATCTTCTGTATATAATCAGCCGTGACATTACGACCACTGAAAGGTCAAGTGAATAAAAATTATTATTATCAACTCGTTGCACTGGCACCTGGGAGTGTGTGTGTGTGTGTGTGTGTGTGTGTGTGTGTGTGTGTGATATATATATACATATATATCACTTGCAGGAAGCAAGTGAACCTTTTGTCCCTAAAGTTGATGTGCTGAAATAAGAAGTATAAGTGTAAGTGCAAGGGTAAGAACCAAACTGTGCCGTCTAGACGACTGGAGCGTCTCTAAACCTGCTGCTCTAATGGGACGTTCCCGGCCTGCCGTGGTCAGTACGTACCAAAAGTGATTCAAGACAAAAAGCTGGCGACAGGGTCACGGGTGTCCAGGGGTCACTGCTGCAGGTGTGTGTGTGGAGTGAAGGCCGGCCCGTGTCGTCCGAGCCAATAGAAGAGCTACTGTACCTCAAAGTGCTGAAAATGTGTAACTGATATAGAGTCAGGACTCATAGCGCCTCACAGTCAGTTGTGTATGGAGCTGTTCAGCTGAAGTGAGGACCCGTATCCTCCACCCGTGTCCTCCAACAGAACTGCACCACGGGGCAATGGAACAAGGTGGCCTGGTCTGATGAATCCCATTTTATCTTACATCAGATGTGCGTACAGTATATACATCACTCACTCATTCATCTATACCACGTTATCCTGTATTCAGGGTCATGGAGCCTGTCCCAGGAGACTTAGGGCACAAGGTGGGGTACACCCTGGACAGGGTGCCGATCCATCGCAGGGCACACACACGTTCTGAAATCTGAAGAGGAAGTGTTGGGATGTTGATCCAGCGCCCCCTGTGGTGGAGTCAGGGCACTGCACCATCTCCACCCTTTACTATACTATAAGTGCAGGGGCGGCGCCTGGGTCAAGGTGTTGGACTGCAGACCAGGAGGTCCCCGGTTCGAGCCCAGACATCTCCACATACACACTACAGGCAATTTGAGAACATCAATCAACCTAACCTGCATATCTTTGGACTGTGGGAGGAAACCGGAGTACCCAGAGGAAACCCACCAAGCACGGGGGAGAACACGCAAACTCCATGCACACAGAGACGGGAATCGAACCCGAACCCTGGAGGTGCAAGGCGACAGTGCTAACCACTACATTATTATAATCTTTTTTGGTGTATATAGCGTATGTATATCTGGCACTGCTTCCTGTGTAATGGTCTGATCAGTGCCATGTTTCTCTGAATTTAATTTCTCACAGCAAGAGATATTTATAAATAACACAGTCGTTCAATATAATGTAACAGACATTAGTGTTTTTTTTATTATTCATAAAAAAAAAACATTTATTTAAAAATGTCTAAACAAAAAGTTCCATGACACTGAAATGCATTTAATTTTAAAATGAATGCACACATGTATGGAATAATCACATTTGTAAATGTTCTCTTTCTGTTGTTTGTTTGCTTTATTCCGCTGTTTGTGTGTAATATTGATGTTCAGCAGTCGATTCTGAATTCGGGCTGAAATGAAGGTTTAATTGAGTCGGCTCTTATGGATTTGCGTCCCTGACGCGGTTTCGCTGACAGACGGCGGCGCGATCATCTTATTACACGTCTGAAATTGAAAGAACGCAAAACAATAAAACGTCATGTTCTGGAACGCAGAACTGAAATGTTAAAAATAAATAATAAGCCCTGAGTAATAAAGCTGAGCGCTATCTGAAAACTATCCCCAGTGTGTGTGTGTGTGTGTGTGTGTGTGTGTGTGTGTGTGTGTGTGTGACACAGAGTAGACTTGTTGCAGTCACATATTTGCTCTTCCTCTCTCTAAAATGACACACAGGGACGTTTTGAGGCAGACGTGACGTGACGTGACGTGACGTGATGTGACGTGACGTGCACGAGTCCAGACTGCATGGCTGCGATTACGTTTGTGAAAAATGACACCAGAAAAGCCGCGACGTCGCCGCTGGCGCTCTGAAAATGCTCTTTTTGTGTTTGTTTGTTTTCCTGAGATGTTTGAGCCGTGCAGTGTTTTAATAACAGCCTGCCACAAAGAGCGCTGCGTAATTGCACATCATGTAGTAGTGAAATAAATCTGCACGCAGACGGAGTGTTTTGTTTCTTAAACGCGGGATAAGTCTGCGCCGCTGGAGTCATTAGTGTCCGTGCACTCGCAATGTGTGTGTGTGTGTGTGTGTGTGTTTTATAAAACAGGAGATTTCTGTCGTGGGTGTTAATATTTCAGGTTACATTATAATAACACGCACCATACAGTATAAGTAATTTTAATAATTAGATATTTTGATTGTACAACAACAGTAAAACAACAAAAGTTACCGCCTCCCATGTTTTTATCTGATCGTAGCACATCTCAGTATTTGGCTAATACAACCTCAGACAAACAAAAACATCCAACTTTTTATTTTTTTACCATGGCATTATTTATTTAACAAAAACGAACCCGGCTGAAACGCTGTGGCGGGACCTTAAGAGAGCTGTGTATGAGCGAACGTCCAAAAAACCTCAACGACCTGGAGCAGCGAACCCGAAACCATGTGAGAGACTGAGAAAGTCATACAGGGAACCAGTGCCTCATGTTACTGCTGCTAAAGGAGGAGCTACAGGCTATTGAGTCAGGGGGTACTTACTATTGCACACATGATTTTATATTTATTTTTTGCTGCATTTTTGTTAAATAAATAATGGCACTGTGAAAAAAATATATGATGTTGGTCGGAGGTTGCATTTGCCAAACACTGAGCGCGGCTACGATCAGATGATTTATATTATGTTTTTACACAAAACAACCTTAGAATTAAAAGAGGAGGCACTAACTTTTGCACATTAGACACAATCTGACCTGAATGGAATCTAGTGACAACAATCAAGAACCCAAACATGTGACTGAGAAACACGTTCTGAAATATGAAGAGGAAGTGTTGGGATGTTGATCCAGCGCCCCCTGTGGTGGAGTCAGGGCACTGCACCATCTCCACTCTTGACTGTACTATAAGTGCAGGGGCGGCACCTGGGTCACCCCCTCTGGTGTCGAGCTCTCAAACCGGCCCGACGCTACCCGACCCGTCTCAAGATCAACCGCACGGAAGCGTAAACTCCTCTGTCCTGTAATAAAGCTTGACCTCTGACACTGGAGACTCCTTCCACACACACACACACACACACACACACACACAGTCTCCTTACAGAAAACATAAGCACATCAACTATTACACAATTCATACTCGTTTATCTGCTCATATTATCCGTCTGCGCTACAGGTTCCTGTGAATGAGCCGTTACCATAGAAACACTAATGTATCGATATAAACCTGCACTACAGTAACCAACATCTTCTGACCAATCAGCATCATGAATCTGACTGTGAAAATGAAGAACGTATGATGTTTATGTTACAGTCGTCATAGCGTGCGGCTCTCGTTAGAGGAGAAAACATCTGTTTCTGGAGTGGTCCAGATCTTTGCTGAGAGAAAACAAGTCCTCGGTTGTCATGGCGAAGCTCTCTCCATTTACATGGGCTGATACACGGAGATGAAAGGCTAAATTGGCGGCCGGGGAGCAGAATGGCGAGCTAATCAATGGAGCCTGGTTCCCCCCCTCGGACCGGAGCCGAGCGTCTCACGTCACATGACAGCGGAACTCACTCGACTGGAAAACTTCATTTAGTCCTCGTTTAGCGTGCAGGCGCGCGCGGCGTACCCGCTGCTCACTCCCGTTCCCATTCAGTCCTGTAATCTCGCTAAATTGGCGTGAGTGCACAGATGGACTCGTTCGGCAGCAGGTACAGTAATAACCGCTTTATTTTTACAGCGATGTTTGATCCAGAACAGCAGACATACAGTATGCTTCCTGTGATTCTTTGACTGTATGATGAAATTGAGAATATGAAATAGGAATTTCGCTGCCCGGGGTGTTGGGCACGTCACGAGCACGTCACGAGCACGTCGCACCATTCACAGTTTACTCTTCAATACAGCGCAAGTGAAATATCTGCAATAAAATCTCACATGTCTGAGTGACTGAGGTTTAGTGACTAATAGATGATTAACACTGTGCTGACTTTCCTTGTGCAGATTTAAGAGCGACACCCGGATCAGAACCGAGCGGTGTATAACTGACCTCAGAACAGCATGAAGCCGTGTTTCAGAGGCCCAGGGGTCGAGCAGCTCGTGATTCTGCTCATGTTTTAGTCTTTACTTTAAACTCTACTATAGGGTCGTTCGAGTCAAACCGGGACTTGTGATGAAATTTCTGCTGAATGAAGGTTTGAAAGTGATGGACATTTACAGAGACTTCAGTCACAGTGCGGTGATGATGAGACTCTCAGTCGCAGTAAAACTTCTGAACCGTGTGAAGGTTTTAAATGAGGCCGTACGTCTG
>JAQMYI010000006.1:139782-155921 GCA_030014275.1 Clariallabes melas | reverse complement strand
GCCTCTTAAAAGTCCTCCTCTCTACTCTTAACAATTTTTACCTTAGGAGCTGTTTTTAGGGCTAAGATGTTTTGTGAGTCATTTTTATCTTTACTAAGATTTAGTCCTAAATTTAAGGGGAAATTCAAAGAAAATGTCATAATTCTAGGAATTTTCTTTGAATTTCGTCACTATTTAGGCTTAAAAAGCTTTGTGAATTCACACCCTGATCTCACTCCATCAGACTTTCACCTGTTGATCTGATGAAGAAGTGAAGACAGCGGTGCATTCGTGGCTCGCAGCTCAGCCTAAAAATGTTTTAATGAGTGAATACGAAAGCTGGACAAGGGTGTATTGAAAAGCAAAAGGATTATGGCAAAAAATAAATTTCCACGCACCCAAGACTTTTGTACAGTACTGTAAGAATGTCAACCACACATCACAGAGATGTGTCTGATACACAGAGATCAGTTCCGTCACATAGCAGTTTGTTTCTTGATATCAGTCTAATTGTGTCCTGTTTTTACTTTACTGTTCTGACAATATTTGCTGTATATTTTAATGTTTTAACAGTTGATGTTTAAAGCATTTGATAATGTTTAAAGCATCATAGGGGTTAGATGCGTGTCTTGCCTGCTCTGTGTGTGTTGTAAGCAATATGGTGGTGTGTGTTTCTTCCTCAGTACCTGGACAGAATAGGACAGCTGTTCTTTGGCGTTCCACCCAAACAGTCCTCGTCATACGGTGGTCTACTAGGTACATCCTCTAAATGGCTGCTTATTTGAGATTTACCCACATCTATCCTGTATTACGTTACGTGAGTCACGCAGTCGTTATTTAATCAGCGACTCGTTTCTGTCTCGTCTCCTCCTGCAGGGAATCTGTTGAACAGTCTAATGGGCTCGGGTGAGGAAGAGGAGGGTGAGGAAGTTCACGAGGACAGCAGCCCCATCGAGCTGGACTGAACATCGCACGCCTGCACACGCCCCCCTCCGAGTTAGAGAACACACACCGAACTGAATCAAACTCCACCTGACCCTTTATTTTCTTTCACCACGTGTCCTGGAATACGTAGCTGCAGGGGTTTTATTTTATTGTTTTATTTTGCTCCTTTTTTTTGTTTGTTTAGTTGTCAGAAGAGGTGATTGAGGCAACTTCTGGACTCGTGTGACAAAACCTGCAGAAGCAGCAGCTCTCCATGAGAATAAACTAATGAATGAATGAATAAATAAACTGCGTGAAAAGGGAGAACATCTGACGTGTAGAGTCACAGCAACCAGAACACGGGTGGTGATTGATTTATTACTTAGTGATGCATCGATACGGAGACGGGTTTCAACTCAGCTGACTGTGTGTGACGTGAGCGTAGTGTACGGAGGTAATGCAGTAATGAGCATTGACGAAAACGCTGAAAAAAAATCTGCTACAGCGTCATCCTTTAACACGAGGGCAGAATCGTGGTTACAGAGCTGCATACAGTGTGTTCAACTGTGATGAGTATCCATGTTTAAAATGGCTTGACTGTGTGTGTGTGTGTGTGTGTGTGTGTGTGTGTGTGTGTGTGAGAGCAGCTTTCTTCAGCCAAGAAAAAAAATAAATTATACAGTTATGAATCACAATAAATTTTTTTCTTGGATTTTCTCCCTAATTTAGTCGTGGCCAATTTCCTCCCCGTCACTAGGGGGCTCCACATTAAGGCTACCACTACCACTCAGTCGGGAGGGCCGAAGACTATCACGTGTTTCCTCCGAACCACGTGACGCCAGCCGACCGCATCTTTTCGAACTGCTTGTTCACGCACCGTTGGGGGCGGAGTAACACACTCGGAGGAAAGCGCTATCCGCTCCCTCCGCGTGCGCGAGCTCACAGACGCCCCTGATTGGCTGTAGAGCCGTCGTTAATGTGGGAGCACTAAGTACCTCTCATCCCGCCCCTCTGAGAGAGCTCGGCCAATCAGCTCTCTCTAGAGAGGTTACAGCATCAACCGGGAACCGAACCAGCGATCTCCGGATGATCGGGCGATCCACTCGGAGGAAATCATCTACAGTAATCACTCGTTACACTCTCCTGTCAGTCAAGAACAGGACACACCTTCACCCAGATCTTCAGCCACTCATGTTAGTCTCCTCACTCATTCATAATTAATCTTCAAACACCCGTCACTGACTCACTCACATCATGGACCGAATGTTTATCAACCCTTAAGGAGGACGCCGTCACCGTCCTCACATGTCTCATCATGCTTTTTTTTAAAATTAAATATTGGACTTACATACCAAATGGTATCAACATGAACTACATGCTGTTTAAGAGCGTTTGGAGGAAAACGATCGTTGAGTGTACGCTTCGTGAGCGACAGCAGATTGTGTGAAAGGAGCGTGTTATCCTATTTTAAAAGAAAGTCTTCAAGTCTCTTGACCATTGGCTAGTTGAGGTGTCAATCATTCCCCTGAAATGAGTTAGAGTGTATTCTGTAAGCTGGAGCTCTCACCTTCATGTCTTCTTCATGTCGAACCCTCATGCTGACTGGGTGATGGACAGATCTACACTTTTACTTACATTTATCTAAACTTGAACACATTCCACAGGCAGAATTAGCATTCGGCTAGTCATACTCATGCTACGCTGGCTAACGTTTAACGTTTAGATCTTTAGAGCGGTTGTGAGCGAAGGCCAGTTCTTGTGATTTTTCGCTACGTCTGGCTCTAGTACACTCTGACATCATTAGCTCCAGCATAGCAACGGAGTGCTGAGGCAGCGCTAATGAGAAACACGCCAGCGCTATTCAGTAGCAGGATAACGCTGATGATTCGTTATCATGATCCTGATGAGTTATGAAAGGTTCTGCGGTGAACTGCGAGGGTCAGTGGATCCCTACAGAGAGGCCTGAGACACACACACACACACACACACACACACACACACATACACACCAGGGTACACTTACAAACACACATCTACACACACACTCACACACACACCTACACACACTCACACACACCTACTGTATGCACACGGAGGACCTGAAGACACTCATCACCTTTTATTTACTATTTAGACGAGAAGTAAATATTTATCTGAGATTTATACTGTTACAGTAAATGGAAGGTTTTTAATAAGTGATTAAGTGGAAACTCGGACGTATGAGATAAACACTTTCCGCTGTGATCGGGGACGAGCGTAAACACCCTCACGTCCTGATTCTCCTACGGAACTCGAATAAACATCTTTTTCAAACTTTTTATCAACAGCATGAAGTTTCCCGAGTCTCCTGAAAGACCTTGGCACCTGCTCAAACCCGGATCGATGCGGCAAAGATGGAGCGCAAGGACAGGAGACGTAGAGATCGTAAACAACGAGACGAGTCTGTTCCTCGGTAACTGCCTCTAATGACTCGCCTAATGAGAGCGCGGAAATATTTCTGCCCAAAGTTGTGTTCTTTAGATAAGAACAATGATAAATTTCCGAGTGAGTAATTCCTCTGCGGAGAAACACGGACAGACAGAAAGGAAAAGGAAGAAATCAACACAGATCTGGAACAACGGCAGCTTTTGTTTGATGACCTTCATCTGTCAAACTGCGGCTGTAATTACGGCAGAAAATGGAGGAACAATGATTCATTTCTTTTGGATTTTTGAGCTAATTCACGTGTTTTTTTTCTTCTTTTAGATGTCTAATAAAGGTGCGTTTTTCTCCTCTCGGAATGTGCAAACTAATGCACTTAGTCGCTCGTCACGAATCTGCAAACACGCTGCTTTCAGTGGAAATGTGTCTGGAGAAATTTGATGGGATGGTGATTGCAGTAATCTGCACGGAATAAATGCGAGAGGCCGAAAGAGAGAAAACAACTTGTGCTGAAATGAGGCCTGGATTTCCATTTTACTCCAAGCATTTCGTTTAAACTGAAAGCAACTCTGGCAGGTTTTTTTTTTCCCCCCCCGAAGCTGAAATTGCGAATGTGAACAGAAAACCAAATGTAAGATGAAATAGCTGCCAATTTATTGACCTAACGCACGTGTTCTGTAAATATAAACACATCCCGAGGCACAGAGGTCTGGAAGTCTGGAAGCAAATACAATCAAATACAAGGAAAAGACATCATATTAAAAAAAAGGTCATATTTAAACCGAATATTATAAACATTTCAATCTGACTAAAGTTTGAATTTAAAGGGAAAAATATATATATATAAATATGTATATATTATATTTTTATGTAATTAAAACATGTTTATTTTATTTAAATTTAAAGATCCTTTTTTTCATTTTGATATTAAAACTCAGTGGAGACAATTAGCACAGACTCTGTGTTATTGATTGATTGATTGATTGATGAGGATCAGCCGTGTCCCGCTGAGGTCTCTGACTTGTCGTCCCTCATGGACGTGGATTTGATCTAAAGGTTCTGCAGGTGAAGCGTCCAGCTACGATGAAGACGTTCATTAAAACCGCCGCGTGTCTGTGGAGTCACACGACCCGACGTCACCTTCACCTCTCTCTGTCTGTCTCTATCTGTCTCTGTTTGTCTCTCTCTCTCTGTCTCTATCTGTCTGTCTGTCTCTCTCTATCTGTCTCTATCTGTCTGTCTGTCTCTCTCTATCTGTCTCTCTCTATCTGTCTGTCTCTGTCTGTCTCTCTCTCTCTGTCTCTATCTGTCTGTCTGTCTCTCTCTCTCTATCTGTCTCTCTCTATCTGTCTGTCTCTGTCTGTCTCTCTCTGTCTGTCTCTATCTGTCTGTCTGTCTCTCTCTCTCTGTCTCTATCTGTCTGTCTGTCTCTCTCTCTCTCTCTGTCTCTCTCTATCTGTCTGTCTCTATCTGTCTGTCTCTCTGTCTCTATCTGTCTGTCTCTCTGTCTCTGTCTGTCTGTCTGTCTGTCTGTCTGTCTCTGTCTGTCCGTCTCTCTCTCTCTGTCTGTCTCTCTCTCTGTCTCTCTTTCTGTCTGTCTGTCTCTCTCTCTCTCTCTCTCTCTCTCTCTCTGTCTCTCTCTCTCTGTCTGTCTCTATCTGTCTGTCTGTCACTCTCTATCTGTCTGTCTGTCTGTCTGTCTGTCTCTCTCTCTCTCTGTCTCTATCTGTCTCTCTCTCTGTCTCTCTCTCTCTCTCTGTCTGTCTCTCTCTATCTGTCTGTCTCTCTCTCCGTCTCACTCTCTCTGTCTGTCTCTCTCTATCTGTCTGTCTCTCTCTCTCTCTCTCTGTCTCTCTCTCTCTGTCTGTCTCACTCTCACTCTGACAGTACTCCGGAGGAAGGGGACGGAAGTCGTTAACAGTAGACACAGATGGAGGCTTGAAGGTCTGGATCCTGACCGCGTAGCTGTAGCGGATGCTAGGTGTTAGCATAAAGGCAGTAGCGACCCCTAAGTGCACTTGTATGTGTTACTGTGTGAGTCAGTACGGCGCGGGAGTGTGAGGCGATCAGAGTTTGGTGTACACAGAGTGGGCGTGTTCTTTGAGTTGACTGGCGCGGCACTGGGCCCGCCCCAGACTCGTCCGGGTCACGAAGCGTCTCGACGGCGTTATCACATTATGAGACTTTTGACTGAGCTGTGTTTGATGTGAGATGTTTCTGTGTTTCGGCCGTATGATCGAGTCGACGCCTGTAATCGTCTTTTCAGGTAAACAGCACAGAAGACGTGTATATAAGATTATTATACACTGTAGTTAATTAGCATCGGTTGTGTTGTCTGTCTGTCTGTCTGTCTGTCTGTCTGATGAACTCACTGTGTGTTCTGTTCTGTCCTGTATTGTTGTCATCTGAACGCATCGTATTTTCTATTACTTTTTGTTAATTGTTGTATTTTTGGGAACTCAGACCTCTTGATTTTAAAATAATACTTTTTAAAATAAATTATTATAAGTAATAATAATATTTGTTGGTGGAAACTTAGGAGCTGAAAGGCAGTAGACCAAGTGTGTGTGTGTGTGTGTTTAGCAGGAAGAGCAGAATTATTTGTGACATCCGTGTGAGATGTCTGACCCCAAAGACACGCGTGTCATGTCTGTACACCGCTCCATGGAGTAACACAGAACAGCGCTGAAATCGGTGTCACTGACACTGTGTGTGTGTGTGTGTGTGTGTGTGTGACATGGCATCAATCTGGATGTGTGTCAAATGCCTTAGCATACACGCTAGCCTCGCTAATGGAGCGGTGAGTTTTATTCTTTGCTGTCGTCTGTTCATCAACTGAAGCAGGATATTTTAGAAGAATCCTCACTCATGTCATGTCTTCTGTCGCCTGTCTGTGTGTTTAAACCCGGAGCCGAGTTCTGTAGGAATAAGCAGGACGTGATCAGTGAAGAAGAAGCCCACGCCATGCTGCGTGTTATCATAGCGTTCCTGCGCTGTCTCATCAGGAAGGAGTTTTAGACTCTAGAGATCCGTTACACACTCCGTCACACCCCAGCACACGCCAGCCGTCGCTCACTCCGCCCGTCTGGCAGGGACAGCCCCGCCCCCTGAGATGCCGTTTCCCCTCACGCCGGTGTGTCTGACATGGACCGAGGCTTCCGATCTGCATCCACGTGACTTCCTGCTGCTACGTGACGTGATTTGATGAGGATCTGAGACCTGCACGTGACACCTCCGCGTCACACCACGTCCACGCGCACACTTCTCAGGACCGCGCTTTAAATCTGGACCGCATCTGCCATGTGCCAGATTCACGGAGACCCACAATGCATCAGCTGAGCTTGTCGAGCAGCATTAGGCTCAGCGAAACAGCTTTCTCTCTCTCCTGCTCTAATCTCGCTGGTGCTTGGTGACATTTTAATAAGAAATAATGCAATAAGCGAGAGGTCTGAAATCAAACCCGCTCCGTCTCGGGAGCTGAAGCCGTCCAGGAGAAGAGACGAAGCCTGAGAGCTCTGAAGTTAGTGTGTGTGTGTGTGTTTTATTCGATGACTCATCGTTGCGCGTGCTTGGTTTTTATCTATCTGATTTGGATCGGGATATAATTATAAAAACTTTGCCAGCGTTCACTCGAGCATCTTTTCCGCCGTAAATCAAAAGCGAGAGACGGCAGACGGCACAAACAGCTGGCCGTCGTCTGTTTCGGCGTCATCCCGAGTCCCACCCTCGGGCTTGAATCGATGAGACCGAAACTGCAAATTCTGTCCCCGAGCCACGTTTTTTTAATAAGTCGATGTGGCTTACAGTAACGCTTTATGAAAGAGCCTGCCTGCGCGCGCGGCTCTGCGGCTCGTCTCGCGTGTGCAGGACGTGATGAGTTTGTTAAGCGGTCTGAGGGTGAGCGCATCGATTCCGGATAGCGCAGGGATACGCTGATTAACATTAGGGAGGAAGTAAACAGAGAGAGAGACAGAGAGAGAGAGACAGAGAGAGAGTGACGTCTGTGCGGCTGTAGGGAAGCAGCGCCAACCGGAACCTCGAGACCGGTGTTTAATAAATAATGAAATGGACCGTGTTAGCACTAGTGTGCGTGTGTGTGTTAATGCTTGAAAGCCCTTATGAACTTATGAACCCACCCTTCCCCATGCCCCACATCATCATCATCATCATCATGGCCTCCTACACAGACATCATGCTAACCAAGCAGCACGGCTAATTATTAGCGATGAAAACATCGCATTATGAAGTAAAAGCTCGAAGGAAGTGCAACAAGAGACAGCAACATCCACAAATTAGCTTTAGCATTAGCAATCTCTGACCCCTTGTTAGGGTGAGGTGGCTGTAGCTGAAACCTTTTCTGATGTTTCAGCTAAATCAGTGAGACCGCTTCGCTAACGCCCAAAACCCGGTACTGGTGCTGATTTAAATGAACATTTTTTTTAAATAATACACATATAGTATACTGTAATGTGTGCAGCAAAGAAGCTACTTCTGAAGTTCTGCAACATGAAAGTGACGGATCTCGCTTCCATAAAGATTTAAAGTTGCTAACTTCAGCCGTTTTGGAGAGATGATTTTACATGAGCCACAAAAATGACTGTTTTTCAGCGTCTCGCTTCAAACGATAGTCATTTAAAATGTGAATTATTCATATTTCTTTATGAGTATTTATATTAAAACTGTTATAAGCTTCTAGAAGCATATCACCTGTAAAAAAAATTGTTGCTTAAGTTGTTTTGTGGTAAAAGATTTCAAAGAGCAAAAAATCTGTAGTGTCCGTAACCATGTCAAATTCATGTTCCAATATCTGAACAATACTACTGTTTGGAATAAAACACATTTTCCGGTTTGTGTCTTTTCACGTGAAATCTAAATCGGCCGAGTTTCATCTGAATCACAGTTAAGATCAACGAGAGATTTGAATTTAAAAACGTCACGGACGGTAAAACATAAAAGAGCATGAAACTGTATTTAGCAAATTTGTTTCTTTTTATATGACAATAAATATAAACGTTTATGCATATTATAAAAAAAAATAAAAATAAAACCACAAGCACTGATCGGGAGATAAGTTAAGCGTTAAGTAATGATGATACACGGTGTTATATGATTCCATCTGAAAATTCACCTTTTCACTGAGATGAGACACTTTTAGCTCCATGTTTTGGCTGTAATGTAGCTTGTGTTTGCTAATTCTATAACCGCTGTGTTAATAGCAGCAATCAGGAGTTCACTTCCACTGTAACCTCCACTGATACAGGAGATAAACAAAAAAGCTGCTAATTATTAAATAGCGCTGAACCCAGTTTTGCTTTTCTTCACTTGTTATGTTTCTTGTGCGAGTTTACAGCTAACGCTAACGTCTGTCTTATACACAAAGCTGTAATAACGAATCGGATCGTTTCTACGGACTGCAGCTAACCATCATTTCAGTCAAACCCTGCTGTTAGCCTTTAGCGTTAGCCTTTAGCATTAGCCTTTAGCAGTAACGAGGCAGGAGAGTTTAAACCCATCACTAAAAGATAAACAGCTTATGATTATAAACAGGGAGGAGGAAAGTGCTGGTTAGCTCCAGTAGGTTAGCCAGGTTAGCGTTCTGCTAAGTGGTGGTGTGGAGAGGGATCGCGATAATCTACTGTACCTCCATGTAGAACCTGCTTCCTTACGCCGCTCCATCTTTTATTCTTTTACTCAAACAATCTGAGAGCTTCAGTTCTTCTCGGTTCTCATTCTCATTCTTCATGTTCTTATTACAGACTCGAATACAGCTCCAGGAATAAACTGGATGAGGACGAGAAGACGACGAGTCCCCGATGTCTAATTGGTTTATTTTTATTTAAAGTTTCATAAGGAACTCTCAGACAGGATGGCCGGGGGTGAAGGTCTGCACCTTTGGCGCGTCTCGTCCTTGCTTCCTTGAATAAATAAAAAAGGACAATGTGGCTAAATAGAGGCAGCAGGCCAGAATGCCAGGAGCGAGCAGAATCCAATTAGAGAGTCCTCTCTGTCCTCCGAGAAGCTTTTTTCTGCCTCAGGAACAGGTGGCTCGCCGGCGTCTCGGCTAATCACTGAAGAATTCCACACCGCGCTTCAGAGGAATTAAACCCAGACACCGAGCTAAAAGGGCAGCGGGTCTGCGGAAAAGTCCAAGTGTAATAATTCTAAAGAACGAAATAAGAACAAAACTAATCAAAATATCAAACTGCAGCATTTTGTGCACAACAGACTCACGTTAAAAAAATAAATAAATAAATAAATAAAAAATCATAACATGAGAACTGTACTTTTTTTTTCTTCTTTCTGTCTTTTTGTTTAGTTTTTTTCCCCCGTCTGAGCGAGAACGAGATTTATCAGCCAGGCAATTTCAGTCTCTCTTTGGAGCTGTGAAATAAAAATGACTCCACTTCACAGGAAAGCTTTGCAGCGATTAATCAGCATGCAACGTTTCAGCCTGAAAAAAATAAACTAAACGTGTTGACAGCAAACCGGGAGTGTGTGCTGTACAATGTGCGTGTGTGCATGTGTGTGTGTGTGTGTGTACAATAAGGTCCGGTTCATAAGCAGTAATGTGTGTTGGAGAACACGAGGCCACCCACGCAACGCTGAAAAAGTTCCCCACTCGCTGCTGCTTACATAAGAGAAAGTTGTGTGAGACAGAGCTCTCGCGAACATAACGAGATAATCTGCGGCGCGCGAGAGCACCGGGTCCGGGTCCGGGTCCGACGTCCTCCCCAGAGATCCGCAAAGAGAGCTGGCTGAGGGATGTTAGGCCAAGTCGCTTCGCATTAACACCACGTCAGTGTGTTTTATTCCTCATACACCGCTGCATGAAAAGTACAGTAATGTCTAGAACCGCTACTCTTTTGTAGCTTAAACGTTATTGTTGAAACTCTTCTGTTCTTAAAGGTACAGCTCTGACACTGGAGACTCCTTCCACAAATAACCTCAACATCAGTTCTTTGTTAGTGGTTTGATAACCAAGCCTACAGACAAATAAGTCACACCTCCTGACCAATCAGAACTAAGAATTCACCTGAAATACTACAAACAGACTGAAGGTGGCGCCGGTGGTCACATGATATCATACGCTGGCGATCGCATCTCCGAACCCTGAGCTTTCAGTGGGATTTATTTCAGTCTGCTACATGACAGAAGCTTGCTGATGTGAAGGGAACAAATGCCAAGCCCTCCTGGATCTCACACACACACACACACACACACATGCATTCCCTTCATGCAGTTCTGATATTCAGATGTTACCAGAGTGACACCAGACCCAGTCCCGTCACTCCACTCACTCGCTCTCGTCCTCCAGAAGACAGTAAACTACATACAGGAGGCTTTAAGCATCTGCACAGACGTCACCCACAGACGTGAGCGCGGGACAAAACACACTCATTATGGAGCAACGCAACATCAAAGGGACCGCGCTTTCAGACCGTACTCACCTACCGGACACGATTCTACCTGCGTCCACCAGCAGGGGGGGTAAAGACACTCAGACCCACACGCTCTTCAGGTCTGTGGTTCCTCTGGTCACATGGTGCTGATTAATGTTCCATAATCGTTACCGTTTCCATAGTAACGACTCGTTAACAGGAACGTGTGCGGCAGGTGATTCACGTGGAGTTTAATGTTCATTTATGGATCATTTAAGGAAGGAGTCTCCAGTTCCAAACCTTTTTATTTTTGTAGAAGGTAGAAGTAAAGCTGCAGCTTCGGTTGTTTTATTTCTGCTTTTATGTTACAGGGAGTCAGTTTAGATGTTTTTCTTCTTCAACATTTATCCAAAATAAGGGGATTTTATTGAAACACAGAGATGAAAAATAGAAATAGAAATTCTGTGTGTGTGTGTGTGTGTGTGTGTGTGTTATCTGTTATCTGGCAGAGCAAATTCTCAGGAGTTTATACTTCACAGTTTCTCAAGAAAGTGAAAGAACAAAAACACGTTTCAGTTTCAGAGAATTTTCGCAGAAATAAACAGATAAAAAGTTTGTAGTGTCCTTTAGTGAATTCTTTAGACCAATCACATTGCGCGAAAAAGGATAAACCACTTCAGGACGTGTCGTTACAGGAAAGTAATCAGCTCTGCACTGGTACCAGTAACACCACTCCATCACACCAGTCTGTGGTTGATTAGTTTCCTTTAACAGCACGTCTCCGAGTGACCAGCAGCGGTGTGAAGCCGTCTTTACACATTCACTGTGTGTGTGTGTGTGTGTGTGTGTGTGTGTTTGTGTGTGTGTATGTGTGTTAAAGAGTCGAGTGCGAAGCCTGGTTTTGATTTAATAATCGAGCTCCTCCCGTCAGAGCCGTCGCCGGTACAAACACATGCGCTTTAGACAAGTGTGGACACTTTCTCTGTCTGTAGTAACAATCTGCACTGAGGACGTCCAGGAGTAAGTTATGTCCAGACATTAAATACACACACACACACGTAGCTCTACCACCTGAATCCTGTGCACCAATATTCATGAGTCAGCTCTCTGACAGACGAGGGTTCTGCTCTAATGATCTCTGTCCTCACGTGAGCGAGACGCTTTGAGCCGTAGCCGTTAGCTTAGCGCCGTCTGTAAAGTGCGTGTGCGTGCTCGGCACCGTCCCTGCAGGAACGCAAAGCGCTTCATAAATAAATAAATGAATGAATGAAATGAAGTGGCTCCAGTGGAACTCTATCAGTGGCTGATTTCCCCCGTGGTCCTCCGGAGATAAAGCCCATGGCCGCGGGATCGATACGGGTCGCAGCGAGGCTAACTACACCACCGGACACCACTGGAAAAAAAAAAAAAAAACTCATCGAGTGCTGTAGTGCCGCGTGGAGCCCTGATGTCCGGCGATAACGCGGGGATTAGCGAGCTTAACAAAACACACAACTGCGAAAGTCAATATGCCCTGATCGCTAGCCGCATGTGGGCGCGCATGCTAAACCCCTGATCCAGCCTGGCATCAAGCGCACTTATTAAGGGCAGAGATGCAGCCGGAGTGTACTTCACACACGGGCCGAACGACGTCACGTGGAAGCTCGCTTGCCGCACAGTGCGTGTGTCAGACGGGGAAACGTCTCAAACATCACAAGCATGAAATTGTAACAGCGCCACCAGCAGTACTGGTACATCATGGTCAGATTACATTTTTTGACTCAGTTTTTTAACATCCTCTAATTTCACTGATCCTGAGTTGCCAGTTCATTTCCTGTAACGGATCATTTAGAGATCGGTCAGAGGTTTATGTATGTAACCTGTATGGAAGGAGTCTCCAGTGTCAGTGCGTCAGTCCTCAGTTCCTCCGGCGAGCTGCGTTTTTGTTCGGTTTGATCAGCCTGAAGCGTTACTGTGTTTGGTTGCGATAACACAACACAGAACAGGAAGTGACTCAACATAAACGATGCTCTTTAATTAAAATAAAGAATCCCGCTGTAAGTGTTGACTAATTGCGGTGTCGGTTCAGTACAGACGAAACGCTGCGTGTGCTTTCGGGCAGAAAAGTGGAGGAGACACGACGACCCCGCGGTTCCTCACGCGAGCCCCGAGAGACAGATGTGTGTTTTTTTTCCTCATACTCGTGTCGTTGCATAAAGGATTTTTTTTTTTTCCTGACATGTTGACCTTTTCTGTAATGTACACTTTTGAATGGCCGGTCCCACAAGGCTCAACAGCTTCCACCTGACTTCCCCCGGCTCACATGCAGATTTATCCAGCTTTGTGGAGATGCTCTCGCTTCTGAAGTGTCTTTTGAAGAATTATCTATCCGGTGCACAGGGCAGTAAACAAAAGACTTTTTTCTCTTCCATGGCAAGTACTTGGAGGTGGATTGAAAAAGCTGGAGTGAGGACAGTTCCTTTATCTACGCTAGTCCATCAATATGCTCCAGTTTTCTGTTTACTAAACAATTCGCTCCTGTATCCAGGAGACACGTTACTCCCTGTTCTCACTCATGTTACAGCAGGTATAAACAACTGTTCCAATACTTTTGCTTGGAGTAAAAAAAAAAACATACATACATTTTCTCATGTTAGAGAGGAACATTGGGGGCGTTTCGCACAATCCTGAGCTGTTTCTGAAAGTGTGTTTCCAATTTAATTTCTCAATATCTCATTTACTCTGTGACGTCACACCGTAATTTCTGTGACTTGGCGAGGTGTTAGCTAGGAACAACGTAAACTACACTAGTTACCTACGAAGTACTGACCACACCAGGACCTGAGAGTCGAGACCTGAGGTGATCAGTGATTGGTGGTTAGGAGTAGAGGTGATCAGTGATTGGTGGTTAGGAGTAGAGGTGATCAGTGATTGGTTTATAGGAGTAGAGGTGATCAGTGATTGGTTTATAGGAGTAGAGGTGATCAGTGATTGGTTGTTAGGAGTAGAGGTGATCGGTGATTGGTTATTGGTGTTACACACTGGTGGTGAGTTGAGTGAACCTGGAACCCAGTTGCTAAAATCTCACAAAGTTGCTGAATCTGCTTATTTTTTTCCTGCACAAAAGTCGATACCATGGAATAAAAACGTGACGTAGAGATAAATCTGATAGTTTGGCAGCTGATCCTATCAGAGTGGCTCAAATCTCTTCATTTCTTTCAGCACATGAAAGACTGAATCATCTCCTGTTGTGAGCCACACTCAGTGCTGCGTTAATGTGGCGAGGAATCGAGCGTGGAGCTGTGTTTCAGTAACATCTGTGTCTGGAGGTGTACTGCGTAGAGATCAGGGGTTTGACGGTGTTCTCCTGGCTGTGGTGTGACTTACTGACACAGACATTTCTCATGGCGATGGCGGTGTTGTTGGTGGCGATGTTGGTGATGTCGGTCGTCTCTGCACCACGCTGCTTCCCGCATTACTGATAAACACTCAAACCACCAGAACACTGCAGCAGCGTACAGGTAGACGCTACCTACTGCACTGCCACGTGCTCTATATCTCCTGAATGAATAATGGATTTTTTCCTCCTCTGTGGCCATTGAACAGCGTTTGATAAATACACCATATGGCATCTAATGCATTAGAGCGGGGCTTTTAGCTCCAGCGCTCAGAACTTTAATAGAATAGAAAGGAGTGCTTTACGCACAACACCATTTGGGGAAGGTGGACTCAAACCATGTTGCCTGGAAACCAGATTCGTCTCGCGGCCCATGTTATTAACCCAATCACAGTATAAAGATGCTCGACCTCCGTAATTTCACTCTTTATTAGTTCCACAAGTCAACATCAAAATCCTTTTAAAAGCTCCAATAAAGCACAGCTTCGCTCCCAAAGGTGTTGATTAATTCTCTAAAACAGCGGCTCTGACAGTAGCGCAGGTTTATATTAATGCGCTCATTGAGATGCGTTACGGTTTCCATAGCGACGGCTCATTCACAGGCGCTCGGATCAGCTTTGGAATTAAATGTCAAAATAAAAAACTATATATGAAATAATGTTTGTGAAAAAGAATCGGTGGTGCAATAAATCACACGTCATAACAGTTTAATTGTGTGATAAAGGAAACCTCATGCCTTCATACGTGAGGAATGTGTGAAAGGTTGCGTGTGGTTGTTCACGTGTGACTTTTCTCTAAGGACCGGATAAGCTTCAGTGATGTCGCTCCTCCAAAGCCGCACTTTAATTGATTTCATTTAACTCCCGGTGAGAGCGGGTCGCCCCACAGCCCTCCGCTCGTTCTCCGTCTTCACAAACAGAGCGGTTCCGCCATTTCCGCGCCGGAGCAGCTCACGGAGGAAGAAACGAAGGGGCCGCTGTCGACTCTCTGAGCCTCGGGGATGCGATCAGCACCGGCGTGATGATGTCTCGTATTAACCGTGCACCTCGCAGCGTACCGCTGAATCATCCCTAAATTTCATTTTCACCATCTGACACTTTAAAATCCACACAGACTTCCAAATAATTTAAATAATTCAAGTGCAGGTCTTTTATCGGCAGGTGGAGAGCGAGAGACCGGGTCCACGGAGCGATGAGCCTGGAAGCGCGTACGGCTACTGCCCCTCTACAGCGGTGTAAGTGTGTTTATTTATGACTCCGACATTATTAAATTCAGAAAAGAAAAAGTATATTTCTGAATATTATGTTTCCAACGAAAAAAAAAAAAACAGCAAATGTTCGCAAAAAAAACGTTCGTACGTCTGTAAAGTGAAGAAACTGCTGCTGTTTAACAAAGTCATAACAAAAGTGCACCAAATATCCTGAGTTCAGTTTAGTTGTGTTTACAGAATATTACTGCGTCCAGATAACATCTGTTAGATTTAAATCAGTTCACATTTACAGGTTTTTAAAACAGCAGCGGCTCCTAAATCCAACCTATTTATGTATTTATTTTATTTTATTTTATTTTATTGCTCTATACCTCAGTCTTATATATAGATACGAATAAACATCGATATAAAAGCTTGTTATTTTTATTCCGACTCTTGACTGGTTCCCCTGCAGGGATGACCTGTGGAGGGCGCTCTGCACCTCCACCAGATGTTCTAATCGTCTTTAATTGTCTTCTGTTCAGTTGTGTGTATAAATAGCACTAATACCCAGATTCAGACCCGGTGGTGTGCCGGCACCAACACGCTGGGCTCGAACAAAGAACCTCTTACGTCAGGGGCTGGAGGCGGGATTATCACGATGAGCTAAACGCGGGTGAGAACTGTGTGTAAAGCCATGCTGAAGTCCATAACCAGGTTCTCTATTGAAGCGGCTCTGGACCGGGACTAGCACCAGACACGATCTAGCACCCGGTTCACTTTGGTGGAAAAGGGGATTTAGTGTTCTGTTGTAGTGATTTGTTTAGACGTCGTTATCCTGAGCGACTCACATCACCTTATCTCATCATAG
>JAQMYI010000006.1:103252-124310 GCA_030014275.1 Clariallabes melas | reverse complement strand
TGTCATTAACCACTGGACAACACCTGGGACACGCCCACTCATACATATAGTTACACCTCACAGTGCTGTTACTGTCTGTTATCAGCACTCGGGGGATTACGCCTCTCGTCCAATCAGATCATTCGCTCGGAACTCACTGTTGTATGATAGATAAATGGTGAGAAACTCAGTCGCTCAGACGCTGATTGCGGAAGTGCATTGTGTCCCAGTGCAGAGACGTCCACGCCACCGTGATGTCACGTCCGCTGTGGGTTTCTGCATCTGTTTGATGTGAAGGATCCGGACCACATGCTCTCGCCCAGCAGCAGATGGTAGTGCCGCCCTCCCCACTTCACACACGCCGCCGCTTATTCATTTACGTTTATTTCCTCTTCACGGTCTGCATTTCAAATATTCAAATAGAGTTTCCTTGCGCTTAGTGGAATTTCACAGACCTGAGTTATCACGGTGAAAATCAAATATATTTATACCGAGCCTAGACCTAATTCCGTCTCATCCTCAGGTCTGTGTCTTTCTGTGCAGGTCCTCTGGTCTGTGTGTGAGTCCAGGCAGGTACGCCTGGGTTTATAGGGCCGTAATCACTGCCACAATCAGAACGCCTAATCAGGTCACTTTTCCTGCAGTCCAGCTGATGAGGAAATCACAATTATCGAAAACAGAATAAAGAGAGAGAAGGGGGAGTTCACAGGTCTCCCCTGATGCAGAATGATATATTTATGCAAATTGTGTTTCATTTCCATTTATTCATTTTGCAGATGCTTTCATCCGTTGAGATTTATTCCCGGTCGTGCGGTTTAACACCTTCACCCCTGATTCTCCCACATTTGTATTAAAATTAGGCTTTGTGATTAAACCTCACTAACAAGTCTGAAAAAAAAAAACAACAAATGAGGCACAACATGCCTTTTTCCATCTGCATTTGTGTTTGTTGTTTATATTTTTTAATCCTATCAAGTTTTAAAGTAATATATACAGTACGTCTATACGTCTACGCTTCAGTTCTCTTGGTTGTTATAGCGTCCCCTAGTGGTGGGGCGCGATCATGGTATTTCAAGCACCTGATGTCAATCGTTTAAAATTCTTAAAACACCAGAGATTTGATGAAAAGTAGCGCACATGATTTTTTAAGCGACTGCTGTGTAGCAGAAACACGCGTATGTCTATTTGTATAAAAGTCAGAGGAATGCACAGTCGTATTAAGACCTCAAACAAAACATGAATACATTATTCACTCCGCAGCTGATAACCGCGCACGCTCACAACCGCGGAGTTGGATAAACATGCTGGATCTCCACAGGACTTATTTTATTGAGAAAAAAGAGACTGCATTAATGAAGGAAAGCCTTAACATGGTGAGTGTGTGTGCATGGAGGAGTGTGTGTGCATGGAGGAGTGTGTGTGCATGGAGGAGTGTGTGTGCATGGAGGAGTGTGTGTGCACAACGTGTAAACGGAAATGGAACGGTTTCCAGTCGGCTCCGTATAAACACACACACATTACATCCATCACTGAGAGCACTTCACCCCAGCCTTTAGCGAACTCTTATATCATATTTGTATAAATGCCAGCTGATTTAGATTTATTTACTATTTTGTACCTTAAAGCGATGCCTCAGCTGTATGAAGCACATGTGAACAATTCCACTCGACCTAGACCTGGGTCAGTCCTCTACACATCGCTCTTCTGGACCTCCTTTCATTTATTTATTTCTTTTTCAATATCGTTTCATATCAAACGCTGTCTCTGATACACATCCTCTCATCCTCTCTCTGGAGTCAATAACTCCTCTGCTTTGTGTTTCTTTCTTTTTTTTTTTATTATTCCTTCTTATACGTCTGCCAGGTCCGATTTTTTTATTCCTTAAAGAACTAAACATCATAGTTTTTATCTGTTTGAAGCCGGGCTTCTGATGAGACGAGTTTACGCTGCGTCTCGGTTTCTCAGGAACATGAACACGCTGCTTTATTCCTGTCTCATTAAATTGTAGAGAGAGAGAGAGAGAGAGAGAGAGAGAGAGAGAGAGAGAGAGGGAGAGAGAAAAGAAAGAGAAGAGAGAGAGGGAGGGAGAGAGGGAGAGAGAGAGAGAGAGAGAGAGAGAAGAGAGAGAGAGGCTGGTGAGGGAACGAGTGTCTATAGCTGCTGTAGTGTAAGTGACAGCAGGAACATGATCCATTCAATGAACACTAAAAGTAACTTTAAATAGATAAAAAAGTATGATGATCTTTATTAAAGGTGTAAGAGGAATAAAACACAGTTAAAGGACAATAATCAGCCTCGTGTTATTGGGAGTAATTCCCTAAACAGTCATTTATCTCTTCATTAATCAGTCAGGTTTAAAAAAAAGAAAAAAAAGAAAAAACGCTCTCCGTGTTATGGCTCAGGTTTTCCTCCACCTCGCTTTCTGAACACTAGTAAACTGAGCGTGGGATGTTGCGTGGGAAAATAAGAGAATTCGTCATTTAATGTAGTGAGAGGGAGTTTCTGTGTCACATTAATCTGCTGAGGCGTGTATAAATGAAGAAGATATAGTTTTATGAAGTGACCAGAAGCGACTGCTTTATCATCAATAACGTAAAACAATACATATATATATATATATAGAGAGAGAGAGAGAGAGAAATCATATCATATATAAAAACATCATAAATTACATTAAAAAACGACTCTAAATATGACTGAATTAAAAGGAGAAGATTTCCGAATGAAGCTGCCTGACTGTAATTATCCTCCCGACCACCAGGGGCGCCATGAATATTTTTAAATTGATATGCATTTGCGATCATTTTTGTCGAATCACATATTACGTATTAATTACGTACTAATACTGGTTTAAATGAGTGTTGGATGTTAAGTAGTGTTTAAACTAGTTTAGGTCATTACCATCACAAGGTCATGGAGAAGCAGCGATCCTGAAGCGTCGTGTCTGGACGGAACACACACAGGTTCATTAGTTAGTAGTAGCGAGTTGGGTTAGCAGTAGTAGCTAGTGTCTAGTGTGAGCGGTGTTAGGCTAACATGGGTAGTTGTTCGTAAAAGTTGCCACAACTGCGTATTTAGAAAATGATTTTAAATATTTTCTTTATGTATGTATTTTATGTATATTATTAACTTTGGAATTTGGAGGAATTTGTAAAAAATTTGGGTTCAGTATATTTAAATGATTTCCCTTATGTAAGGGATTCACTTGTGTTCTAGCGTGGTTTTGGGACGAAACCCGAGAACTAAGATGAACCTGTACGGCCTTTAACCTGGAGACTCCACGCTCGGTACTCCAATACCCCGAATCTACTCAAACCATTTCTTATTATGAGATGACTGTAGACCAAATCTACCATAATTAATCCCATATCCAGACATGTTTTTGATGATTTGTAATCATCGGGGCGGCACAGTGGCCTCACACCTGCAGGGTCGAGGGTCACACACCAGTCTGCATGTTCTCCCTGTGCTTGGTGGGTTTCCTCCAGGTACCCCGGTTTCCCCCCACAGTTCAAAGACATGCAGATTAGGCGCATGGGCGTTCCCAAATTCCCTGTAGTGTGTGAATGAGTGCTTGTGCCGTGTGATAAGCCCCGCCTCCCGCTCCAGGCCTGCAGAGGTGAGGAACACGGGGATCGTCTCAAAACTCTACGAACTGAATCTAATCAGGAAACATGTTTAACGATGTGAAAATTTACATGAAATTGTTTTATAAACATTAATAAACATTTACAGATGTTCTAAAGCCGTGTTCCTTAGCTGAAGTGGAGAGAGAGAGAGCGGGTGGAGAGGAAGAGGGCCAAAACAATCTGAAAGCTCAGCTGGAATGGCTAGTGTGTGTGTGTGTGTGTGTGTGTTCTCAAAGAGCAGCCACCTGCACTACTAGTCAGCATTCGAGCACCAATACACAGTTGTTGTTATTTTCCCTCTACAGTAACTCTTATTTAACAGGAAGTAGTGTTTAGACTGGGGCGGCACCGTGGTGTAGTGGTTAGCACTGTCACCTTGCACCTCCAGGGTCCGGGTTCGATTCCCATCTCTGTGTGCATGGAGTAGGCATGTTCTCCCTCTGCTTGGTGGGTTTCCTCCAAAGACATTCTGATTGGCGTTCCCAAATTGCCTGTAGTGTGTATGTGGCCTGCGGTGGATTGGCACCCTGTGCCCCACCCGTGCCCTAAGTCTCCTGGGATAGGCTCCGGGCCCTGAGTGAGTGAGTGAGCGTTTAGACTTTCTGCTTTTTCGTCAGTTAACGAGCGAAGTGTTGGGAAAGTGATGGCGGTTTACTGTTCCACTGCTTTCCATACTGTACACACACACACACACACACATCATTAACACAGAACTCACACACATATGGGTCCCGTACACACGGTCACGTTCACACTCCTCCCTCAGAGTTAATAAGGCGCTCTGTGCTGCTCTCTCGTCTTGCTGTATGAAACGCTGCCAGAGTTCCGTGTTTAAGCGAGCTAATTGGTTTGTCTGTAGCGAAATCCTTCGAGCTAACAAGCTAGGACGTTTATCCGGATCAACATCATTTCACCGAAAAACAAACATTTATACATGTCCTGAAAACTGCCAGACATACAGCGAGGCATCATGGGTAAGTTTCAAACAGTGAGTGTTTTTATAATGTGTCTGTTTTAGTTAAATAAAATCTAGACTTGAGAATATTTGACTTGGTATTAATTGCTGTGCGCACACTGAGTTTCTACCCCCAGGGCAACTCTAGGCATTATCGCTCTCAGGACGAGGCAGGGCCGACCCTCTGTTCTGGTGTTAGATCTTCAGGAGGGAGTCTTCTTCTTCAGTTCCTTTAGTGTTTTTTTTCCCCGTAAATCCCATCAGTGGATTTATTATCCTTCAGTAGGAAATGGGAATTTACAAATAATCAGGTGCTTTTCCCCATGTGTGTGGACGGGTGTTATTTTTGGTGCTTGCCATGAGATTTCCACACCACCAAACCTCAAAGACATAAAAGTCAGCAGAGAAGAAAGCCATTGTGCTCACCTCCATCACCTCCTCCACCTCCATCACCTCCACCTCCATCTGCTCATCCACATCCATCACCTCCACCTCCATCACCTCATCCACATCCACCTCCTCCACATCCATCACCGCCCTCACCTCCTCCATCACCTCCATCACCTCCTCCACCTCCATCACCTCCACCACCTCCACCACCTCCACCTCCATCACCTCCACCACCTCATCCACATCCTCCACCTCCATCACCTCCACCTCCTTCACCTCCACCTCCACCATCACCTCCATCACCTCCACCTCCTTCAACTCCACCTCCATCACCTCCATCACCTCCACCTCCTCCTTTACCTCCACCTCCTCCTTTACCTCCACCTCCATCACCTCCATCACCTCCACCGCTGCTTAAGAGCTTTGCAATCCTACTCATGATTGATCCCAGCAGTGGACTAGTGAGCTTTTACTCTGAGGTGTGAATAAGAACATAATACGAGGGCCGTTCGAGTCAATCTGGGACTCGTGCCAAAGTTTTTGGTGAATGAAGGCGTAAAGCAGGCAGGCGATTGACATTTACAGAAGAGTTCAGGCACAGTATGGTAAAACCCCGTGTATATGCACACGCCTTTTTCAAATCACCATTGAAATTATTTTTTTTATTTGTACATGTTACATTACTAATGTGACATAAAGGCAAGGGGGCGGGGCTTCCCGGGGAACACACTTGGAGAGAACACTTGCACGTGTTGATTGGCTCGTCTGCAGGTTTTATTAAAGGAAAAAGAAACAAGGTGTGAAAATTAAAATTTAACTCCGCCGTGGTTTAATACTTGTAATCGGTTATGTAATGAGCTGAGGTTGTGTTAATAGATGTTGCGCGGATCTCTGCCCCCGTGATGCCCGCGGTGTCACGAAGGAGTCCAGGAGGAGGCAGTAATCACAGCGATGCCCGCCAGCGCCTCAGATCAGTAAATAAGCCCAATGATTTGATCATCCATCATGACAAGCGCTCGCTCGGCTCCCCGAGTCGCCATTAATGCAGATGCATTCATGATATGCGTGCGGCTGATGGCAGCAATAACCGATGGCGGCGGGGGGTCAGGAGGATGCGGAGTGTCAGTACGCCCGGCACATCATTACTCGCCCTCCCCGTGCCCGGCGCTGCCGAGATTCTGTAATAGAACGCTGTCAATCTTGCTCGGGCTTCGTGCTCGTCCTGTTATTTATGGATGTAAAGCGAAAAGCGTCACGAGGAGGCGCCGTCTCTCAGCCAGGACTCCGGGGGAGCAGGAAGAAAACATCCACGCCGGACCGTCTATATGGATCCTCAACAATCTGCACTTATACATCCAACCTGATGTCACCGCTCGCCTCGTTAACCCAAGGACACGTGGAATTAATATGAAATGAACACGATATCTATCATCGTAGTGCCTTCACTCGTCCACTAATGCTCCCAAGGTTAAAGGTCATTGTCTGGATAACTGCACAAGAAATATTGATTTTATTGCAGCATCCTCGCATCCTAGTGTAGAAATGCTGAGCTGATGTGACTGAGGTTCGACACGCTCTGATCATTCAGACCTTTATTATTATTCAGTTCAATTTTTATTTATATAGCGATTTTAACAACAGTCATCATCACAAAGCAGCTTTACAGAATCACAAGACCGTCTGATTCCACTCTGCACTAATTATACATTCACCTTTATATACCCTTATTATTAGTCCTGTATGCAGGATTAGCAGGTCACATGACCATAATCTGTCTTTAGTGTGCATCTGTTCTAATAACTCAATAACCTCCCTAAATGACTTCTCCGGCACGCTCTTACACACCTTTGTCTATTTCTTTATTGCTCTGCATCTTAAACTCATTGTAGTTTCAGCAGAAGAAAAAGCGAGCGCTTCCTGGAGTGTCTTTATACTGAAGAATAAACGCAGTCCTCTTTTCTCACAGGATACAACGCATAATCTTTACCCACATGCACGTTTCACCCGCAGCGATTTCCACTGCTCGGTTTATGGAAGGGAAAAAATACGTTGGTTTAAAAAAAAAACATTTTAAATGGCGTGACGGATTCGGACTAAAATCCCAGGGACGCTGTGAACAATGTCGGTACACACCTCCGCACGGAAAACCAAAGCAAAGGAAATAACCATTTTGTTGCGTTGTCATATTTATCACATTGTGGCTATAAAATGAGAGAGAGCGTGAAGAGGTGTGTTGATACAGGAGAAGAAAAGAAAGTCATTTTAATCCGTATTACGCAAAGCAACAGTGAGCTAATTGCGCGTTCATGCACCGTGACTAAGCGTGAAAGCGTGACACCTTAACAACTCGAAACCACGCAATTCCCTACAAGGCATTGATTGCATAATAGGACTGAATGTTGGAATCTATCATCAATGGCAGCCTAATTAAAACGGGCACGGAAACACTGCACGCCAAGCTGCGCTACGCTATTAATCAGCGGGCGCATCCCGAGCGCAGAGCCCACATGCACTACACAACCGTTCTGTAACACAATAGCTAAACAGGACGGGAAGCCTCAGAAGGTTAGCTCTATAAATTACTCTCGAGCGAGAGTGTGTATGATTATGTTCGCCCCGGTCAGGTACCCGGGCGAGCACGAGGCCCGACGCGGAGGGCAGACCGGCGCAGGCCCGCCTCTCTCATTACACTCTCTCAGCTCAGGCCGGCTCCCTCAAACGCTCCCCTGGTCCTGAGAAGGCGAAGCTGCGGCTGATTAATAGAGAAGGTTCCTGTGTTCTGGGAGATAAGTTCATGCGCAAACATTTGGGCAGCCCCTGGTGGCATGATAGAGTGGGAGGAGAAACACATACTAGAACAAGACCAGAGGGAAGAGGATGAAGAATTGCATCCTGGGTGAGATGGACCTCCTCCAGGCACGAGACGTCCACCACGGCTAAGAGCTATAGTGCGAGATAGAAGATGGAAGAATGTAATTTTCTGCAAACTTATTTTCGAGTGTTGCTCCAAACAGGGTGCTGCAGAAACACTGGGAGGCTTGCAGAGGATTTTAAGACACAATCAGGACGTATACTGTATGTCTAGAGCTGCTTTGTCTATCCAACAGGGCCTTTAAAGGCCGATACATCACAGTGCTGCAGAATGCTGGGTTCTGATTGGTCAGATCATCATCATCATCATCCTCGGCGTCGTTGATGATGCAGTGTCAGAGGTGAGGCTGGAAAAAAATCTTCAGGACAGAGATGTTTAGACTCCTTTGTGGTTTCCCAGGATCCTGAAAAGCTGCAATAATTATTTTTGTTTCATTATCTTCAGGAGAAGGAATAAAGAGAGCGCGGTGAGGGAACGAGCGTTTGGAGCTGCATGTGATAACCGGAACTCGCTTAGATATAGACAGATACGCATACATACAGATATTGTGTTGTTTAATAAATCAAATATCGTAATCATCGGTAAACTGCTGTGGTGTAAGAGGAATAAAACACCTACTGACATTCTGTTATAGAAAAACAATCAACCAGTTCCTCATCCTCCCCATCATCATGTTTTATCCCCTACAAAGCCCATTTCATTAATGATTTTATGGCAGGTCAATTGTTTGTAATTGCTCAGTGTCCAGAGTAAAAATCCCGGCGCTCTCAGCTGTTCTACATCATCCATCTGAGACCAATCAGAAGAGAAAATTAACTTGACTAGACTCCAAATTAAAAAGGGAGAAATTGATCAAAGCCATTAGTGGTGATCGATCAGTGCGACGGCGGAATCAGCTACACCTGACACTCAAAAAAAAAAAAAAAAAAAAAATGACCACCACTTCAGATGAAGGAACAAAATGTCAACGTCAATCATGAACCTATAAATAGCTCCCTCGCTAATACCCCCCCCGCCTCTACCACCGCCCCCCCGCTCACTCTGCAGCTTTCACAGAGAGAAGAAAGAGAGAGTGGCTGGAGAGGTGCTGAGCGGGTCAGACGGGAAAGAAAGCACGAGGTCGTGCGCTCCTGATGAGGCTAACTGAAGGTCCTAGCGAAGGTTCTCAAAAAGGAATCCTCCAGTAGCCGTGGATCATTCTCACACACGACCACTAGCAGGCGCAATTTGCTCTTTCCATGATTCTTTTAGTTCTAACCATCACAGTCAGACAAAGTGGATCTTGACGTGTTCATCGTATACGAGACCTCGTTCCTGCGCGAGGGTAGACTGGGGGTTCCTCAGAGAGAACAAACCAGTGTTTACACACATCATGAAATTCTGCATCAGCAACATCCAGCTAAACCTGGTGAAGGTTCAGGAACAGACAAAACATTCTGGATGAGCAACTCAACATGGCTGCATGTAGACATCAAGCAAACCGAGCAAAGTGAAGTGGAAACGTTTTGTTTTATACCGAGGATGAAATATATTTTCAGGTACACATCTGGAGCACATCTGTCTGCCCCCTAATGTAGCCAAGGTTTTAAATAATGTTATTAACACACTCCAGTATACACCAGGAAGCAGCGCAATCAAGAGGAAAACAAATTACAGACGATTGTTCTTCTAACACCAGGGAGTGTAGCATCACAGCCACACACACACACAAAACACACAAACACAAAACACACACACACAGTAAAAGTGCATTTTCCTTCACCTGAGCCTTCCTCCATCCTCTACCCATGTTCCGCGCTCAGCTTAGCTCACATCGCTGAGGGCAAAGTCAACCTTCTAAAGCTGCTAACACCCACCACCGTACATCGGTTTCATACAAGACTAGTCAGAGGTCAACGCTGCTGAGGCTGTAGTACACATCGCATGATCCTGATTGGACCCAGTACTACCCCCTGAGGCACCCCGTACCACTGCATGCAGGCTCAACTCTGCCCTTTTTGAAGCGAACTGTCGGTTTGTTTGAAGACTCCACACGGTGGTTGTAGAGTTACCACTGTCTGAGTGTGTGTTGTGTAAAACTGACCTACATTATATAAACCGTGTGCGTACGATCTCGCTGCCTGGGCGGTTATCCTGCACTGTCGTACTGCACTTCCTGAGCAGTCTGTCTTCAGTCTTGTCTTTTTACGGGAGTGATTTCACCATCTGCTGGCTTTCCAGAATGAGACACCCGTTTCTAAATGCAGCTCCACTTCACCAGTGAGTTACTGTCTTTTACAGCTGACCTTCATCCGTGATTTTTATAAAACTTTATCGTTAGTGCTGAGTGGATTATTAAAGCAACCCGTTTGACCATCCTGGCTTTGCTCACTTTATTAATTCATACATCAGGGCAAATCCAGAACATCTCCTGACAAGCAACAGCTGGTGCTAACTCGTTCATGGGCTTATAAACTAATAGCTCAGATCTTTGTAAGCAATGCTATGTTGTGCAGAGTTTAGCCGTTAGCCACTGCAGGTCCACGTGACTGCTGCTTTAATAGATGACCTTCTTCCCAGACTTTTTATAAAACTTTAGCTCCTCTACTGAGCGTCTCATCAAAGCAACCTGTTCAACCATCTGCTCTTTTGTCTTGCTGTTCATGCATCTGAGCAAATCCTAACCTCATCAGTTGCCTGGTCGATGTTTTTCAGACTCTGACCAAGACCACCGGGAAGAGACGACCTCATTAGCGATGTCACAAAACCTGAAATACTTGCTAAAAGATCTGTGGAAACACAGTTATGGTTTTGAGCCATTAGCCAGTGCAGGTCACTCCTAAATAGCCATCGTTAAAAGCTGACCTTCTTTCATGCCTCTTTAAAAGACTTTCTTTCTGGTGCTGAGCGGATCATGAGCAGCATCTCGTTAGAGAATCCAGTTACTAATTCGTATCATCAGCTGCCTGGTCACTGCATTTCTGCATGAAACTGTCTCTGGACACTGAGGGATAGATAACGGCTCATTGATGGGTTTTGGCTGTAAAGCAATGGCCTATAGCCTGGAACACTTGGGATGGGATGGCTGCGAGAGAACGTTCCACTGTAATGGGATTAGCACACAGAGAGATTACTTTTTATATTCCAGGAGAGGATGAGACAATCTTTCCCCTCCCATAATTTGCTCTGGTTTCTGCCGGCATGCCATGAAATCTGCCAGACTGCACGAGTGTGGAACGGGATTAGTGTGTCCTATCAGTCATCGCAGGATCCTCTCTGAGTCCTGGCGTACAACACGACACTGGCCACGACCATGTCGGAAACGTCCAGCCCACGCTGCCAACCGTCCCTCCGGAGCTGCCAAGTAAGAGGGTGTTATGCTGTTGCTGCACTCCACACCTCGCTGCAGAACACGCCGGAAACGATTCCTCACACAGAACGCCATGCTGACTGCGGTTGTGCGGATGTTGTTTTATAGAAACTAACGACCTCCTACACGGCATCGGGTTTAAAAGGAGACTTCATGGTCCGAGGGGAAAGCGAGTTCCAGGTCCACGCCAGGGTTCATCGGCTGGACCTGATCGGACACGAGCGACTCGACAGGAAGCGGCCGGGTTCTATAGCTAAAACATCCTTCGTTTGAGTTTCACACATGAGGTTATTTGAATCCTTTAAGCTCATCAGACCTGCAAAGCTGCAGAGATTTTAAAAAAGATAAAAATAATAATGTTTGATTATTTTATTAACTAGCATGATTAGAGAAGTGGTGTCGACTTTGGAAAACACAATCAGTAATGAAACAGAATAGACTATTTAAGAAAAATCAACACAGAGAATTGCGCATGTGTGTGTGTGTGTGTGTGTGTGTGTGTTTAATCTCTGTTTCAAGTTCAAAACACACGTCTCATCTGTTTGAAGTAGACCTGTGCACTGAGACGATAAAGTGATAAAGTGATAAAGTCACAAGAGCAGGGTGTGTGTGTATTTGAGCTCAGGCAGATATGAAGTTTGCTCGACAAACAAACGACAGGCTCTTAAAGTCCTCTCGGTGCCCAGTGGAAAAAAAAAAAGCTTTAAATAGTATTCATAACTATAAGCTAATAATTCATGGTTGCGCATTAAAAAGTAGTCAGGTTATTTTTTTAGGTTTTCGAATATTGTGTGAACTTCCCCATGCCTGTATCTCTTACATCTCTGTTTGTTCTGTGTCATAAAGTCCACAAAACAGCCTCCTTGCTGCTCACACTCAGTCCTTATATAATTATACTTCCTATGGCTCACTGGATCCCTTTTGTTCTCGACTGGAAGATTGTGCTGTGCTTCCTATGGTCTGTCAGTCTCTGGGTCTCTGTACAGCTACAGTAACTCTCTGTTCTACCTGGAACATCTTAATGACCTTTCCCCGTTTGTACTAACAGACGTACATGATTTTAGGTATTTGGCCAAACATACTGCATAAAAACTCTGTCTTTTGCTGTGAATAAACAGAGAGGACATCCAGGCACCTCGGATGTCCCCGGTGTGCGCCGGGCCGATCGCTGAGCGTATTAAAGCATGAAGTTTATTTATATAACATTTTAGTGGTTTAAATATTTAGCTGAAAACCCCTGATGTACTGTAAAAATAAAAAAAAAACAACAATAAAGCAGGCTCGAGCTGGTTATTTGACCGAACTCTGATAGCGAGTCACCCGTGCCAGAAGTGCGAGATGCAGTAAGGGGGTGAACAAACGCTTGTGCGTGTGCATGACTGTCGACAAGTCAGTACACAGGTGTGCGTGTCTAGGGGAAAAAAATAAAAACCTAAAAAGAAATGAATAATCAGTTATTTGTGAGCTGGAGAAGCCATTTATATTCAGTAAATATGAAGGGAGTGTGATAGGACGGGGGGCAAAGACAGATTAGGGAGCCTGAGGAGATAGTGGGAGGCACAAAGGAGCCTGTTTTTGATGCATGGCTAAGTTTAGGAGCTTGACACTGACTGCATAAGCGCTCATTAGCAGCCATTACTAGCGCCAGTGCGTGGTTCGGGGCTGTGCGGTCATTAGGCGTAGACCAGACGCAGACTCTCAGGTGCCGACTTCATAACGGCACAGATGAGCCGAGCTGGAGCCGAGGACGCCGCCACTGCCTCCTCTCTAAAGGCCAAACGTCACGGCTCTGTAATCACACACACACTCACACACACACCTTAACCTCTTCCTTTCCCATTCACACACTACTAGTACACACTGCGTACACACTCCACACAACAAATCCTTCTCATAAAGAGCAAAAATATTTCAGCGCTTGTACATAGTTAATCACAGCGCAGGAGTGTTTCAGTTCCAATACAGAAAAACCTTCCGTGAGTTATAACAAACAATAAACAGTTCTTAGTCCGAGACTTTCTGACCCGCCGCTGGTGGATTAGGGACTGATGAAAAACAAGGCAGGCTGTGTTCCAATCTCGCCGTTACTGCGACCGTGTTTAGACTGACTGATGTTTCAGCGACTCCAGCGCAACAAAGCCACGGAAATGAGAAAGAAGCACGGGAAAGTTCCCGAGATTACATCCTCGTCCTCCTCCTCCTCGCCCGAACCCGGGCTCTCCCTCGCTCCTCAGGTCCACACAGCTCAGCTCAAACACTGCTCCTTTATTACTCTGTATTTAATTCAGCAAGCACGACCCTGATTTATTCCGCTCCACTCCTGAAAGCGTTTTCTGCTTGGAATAACCCGAATAGGCTTTCTGCCATTGTGAGCGATGCGGGCTTCATCCAGAAGGTTTCAAACAGAACACACCACCGGCAGGAAGCTTCATCAAACCTGCGGCGGATTAAAATGTCTCCGCTCTGCTATGACTAAGTCTGACTCCGGATCAACGGGAACCTCGTGCATCGAGGCATTGCTCTCGGGACGAAGCGGCACTACATCCCGGAGGAGGCGTGAGGCGCGGCGCGACAGCAAACAGGAAGTGGATACTTAGCATACGCTTATATTAGCAATCGCTTACAATTACAATTAGTGTTTCTGGAGTCATTTGGATTATTAATAACAATGAAATGATTTCCGTGGTAGTTAACATTTCCATAAGTCTGTTAGCACTATCACAACAACCGTCTGCTTCTGTGTGCATTGACTTTTTCAGAGCACCAACTAGCACCGTTCTGGGAGCCAATGAAAAACACAAGCAGCTGGAAAATTGCTAAAATGTTTAGTAAAATGCATTTAAAATAAAAGTGTCTAATAACTAGACGTAACTAGTTATAATACATACCCTGACGTTCCCTGATGAGAAGAATAATAAAGCTAGAAAAATAAATGTGTGAATCTGGCTCATCATTGATCTCTGCAAAAAGATCAGATAGACTTCTGACAAACAAACGTTTTCTTTTTAAAGGAGAAGCTTTCGCATTACATCCGGATTATTCACAGCTAGCAAGCCTAGATTTGCTTTAATATGACCTGCTAAGCTTTTTAACATTTTACTGTTCCTTGAAAAGTGTCTGATTTGCCTTATTAATCACAATTAAGTGGCTGGACACGGTGCAGGTAGCAGGAGGTGTGCATTAGTCCCAGCCCCGTGTCCCAGTGGGTTTGTAGGGGCGAAAGCGAGTGAGGGATTGGCAGTTTAATACTGTATTACCTGAGCTAATCACCACTCTGTGGCACAAACGCATTAATACTGTAGCACAAAAAACGCGAGAGAAACAGGTCCCCGACACGCCAGCGCTATTAGAACCTCTGTAATCCCATCGTTCATTAGTGCGCAGTCCTGAGAAGAAAAAAAACAAAAAAAACACAAGAATGTTCCTCGCTACAACCACAACCACGAGCGAGTTTCCTCAAGCTGGAGTTAATCATTTCGAAATAATTAAATTCAATAAACCAGAACTGATTAAAAAAAAAGTAAGCAAATAGGCTGGGCAGCATTTCCTCTTTCCTTCTGAGCCAAACAAAGAACAAAAGACTGGAGCTGATAGAACAATATGAGAGGCCCCGAACTGTGCCCCTGAGGTACCCCGAGCTATTTCCTCATCATAAAAATGTTGTGACCTGCAATAAATTACCTCCACAGAGCACACAAGTCAATAACCACTAGCCTCTGCAGACAGAGAGTGAGAAAGAAAGTAAGAAAGAAAAGAAAGAGAGGGTTAGGAACGTCAACCAACAGCTGATCCTGCCCGGGTTTGAGCAGCAGCCTCCCTGACGCATGACGAGCCCTGATACGACGATGCCTGAGATAAATAATCCTGATAAACACCAGACAGGTTTCTTTACAGCTACACGCCTGTTATCCACCAGACGACGTTTAAAACTGAAATTTAACACGATTAGCCATGCTGTGCGACTCAGGGGGTTTGGATCCACAAGTACATATGTGTGAGAAGTCCTGTTGTTTGGCCTGAATCAGATTTTCCCGCTTCTGTCTGAGACAGAGAAAGAGATTGATTTTCATGAACACAGACAGAGAGACAGGGAGAGACATATAGAGATGTATATACTGTATGTACTGTACTGTAGATAAGAAATTAAGAACAGGAAAAAGAGAGAGACAGATATATATGTGAGGGGGCATGGTCGAGTCTCACCTGGGTCATATTAATTCCAGTCTATTTCTTTGTGTCTCTTTGTCCTTCCAGTGACTCCTGTATCTGGAGACGCTCCTCAGGTGTCTGGCTGACGTCCTCCTCCTGCTGCTGGAATCCTCCAGCTGTGTCAGTGTGGCTGGACCTCCTCCCACAGCAACGGGAGGAGTCAGAGAACCCCCAGGTTGACCAGCACAGGTGCATCGGACACAAACGGAGATGTGGTGGACTGTTGCAGTCCACCACAGAGAGGCTGCCATAGTGGGACCCAATCCAGGGGTTCGGCACTGCTGTAGAAACCGGCGTGTGAGCAGGTGTGGAGGACGTCTCAGGAATAAGGAGGCATTTCTTTGGAGTCTTTAGGTTTCAACTGAGCTCTTAGTTTCCAGTGCACGCCTATCAACTCCACTAAACAGAACAACTCCACAGAGGCTGTCCTGGCCTCGCAGCTATCAGGCCGTCAAGTTCAAGGTCATGCTCAGAAGCACCAGCTACATTGCGCCCTCTCTCCTAATTTCTTTCTCTCCATTTACAAAAAGACACTGAGACACTGAAGGCACAAAGAGACACAATTAGGCAGCCTAGCAGTAATATGACACATTCTGTCCATCCACAAGTGACACTCAGCCACGCCCCCTCTGCCACATACAGTATATACGTACAGTATACAAAATATTTATAATGACACACACACACACACACACACAAAGAGAGATATCTGGAGGAAGAGGATGTGAGAGAGAGGGAGAAATGATAGACAGACTATATTTTATATGAATGTATATAAACACTACATACTGTACATGAAGGTATACATTGATTCATTAATATTCAGTCTATTATCGTTTTTTATTATAATCAGTAAAAAAAAAATCTTTTTCCTAAGCAGCTTTTTTGTTCTTGTCCTGAACTTTCCTATATCTGAAACACTGTTAATGAAACTGGGACGACAGGAGAAGGTTAAGGAGTCGAATGAAAGACTTGAGTGTGAGGGATGAGGAAAAAGATGAGAAGAATCCAAGTGAGACAGAGGACAGAAGAGTGCGTCTTCACGTCTCCTGGTGTTAATGAGTTTCTCAGATAATTGATACTAACGAGCAGAGAGCGAAGCTGACAGGTGTGAGGAGCGATGATTCCGTCTTCTGATGAAGTTCCTGTGATGGATGCGACTTTACGCCTGCCTGACCCTGATACTCAACTCTCCCAACTCAGCTATTTTTCCCCTTTCATTCGCTCGTAGTCGTGTTATTCCGTTTTATTTCTGAGATGAACGACATCTGATTTCTAATAATTAAGCTATTAATTAGTAAATGTTCTACCATCACTCTTCCTGCGTCTTATGCATCATCCACGCATGAGAAAGACTCCTTGGAGGGTGAGAGCAAACCAAGAGCGATTTGTTCTGGATTCCAACAAAATGATGATTAATTGGGAAAAAAAAACCCTGAAAGGCATGACAGTTCGATAAAGCGTCTTTTTCACACTAATTATTGCACTTCTACCTGATTACAGTTTATCAGATTCATTTATTTAATTTATGAACCAAAAGAAAGTGCAACTTCTGAAGCCAGCGCTGAAATCTGATTGGTCAGAAGGCGTCAGAGGAGTCTGCACTTCTTTGTGGCTTCTCTCTAACGTTCCAGCCAGTGGGTTTCGCCTTCTTATTAGATCCGAGAGAGTCTCTAGAGGGGAGAAGTGTTTATAGCTGCTGTAGAATAAGTGACAGCGTGAACATAACTACAGTATAAATGGATAAAAAAGTAAGATGCGTCAGCCATTTTCATGTCGTGCAAGACTATGCCGTGCTTGCAGCCTTTAATGGTCCCTCTAACCATCATGCAGTGATATGAGAGAGGAACCTGCAGGTACAGAAAACTTGATGAAGATCTTAGCTCTCCATCCTGATACAGGTCATGAACATGAAGAAAGGATCTATCAGGAGGAATTACGCCTGGCCACGCAAACAGCTAACCGAGTGGAAAGTAGAGGGCAAATCATGCAGCATGTCTTATTCATTTGTTGGTGCCATTAGCAATCGAGGTCTGCAGTGCTAGCTCAGCTTCTGACAGCGTTCTGCCCTAAGAGGCTCGGCCTTCAGGTCCCCGAGGCTCCCGAGGCTCTATCACTGTCGCCTGCTGTGCAGTTACGGGCCAAACAGTGTTAGTTTCACATAAAAAATATCTGCCTTAGTCTGTAGCTTCACACCAGCTCGCTGTAATTTCTCACCCTCATGTCCTAATGAGCTGCTCTCGGTTGCAAATCTTGGGATGAAAGACCACACCTGAAAGTCACCCTTCTTCCCCATTACGCTAACACCTCATCACATGGCTTTAGAACCTCTCAGAGTTCTCCACCCTTTACAGTCACAATCATCTCCAGCTTGTTATAAGTGACACAAAATCACATTCTACTATTAGTCATGATTGTTGATAGAGAGCTCGGGTGCCATCCTGAGCCTGGGGTGGGGTCTGCTGGAGGTCTGGGGTGTTATCTCTGTGACGGTTCCTCACAGTTCTCCAGCTTCCTCTCTCCTCCCAGTGGGTAAAGAGAGGTGTGAATATACAGTATGTACAGAATGTGATGGATTGGAGTCAAACTCAGAGCTCTTTTGGCTCCAGCGTGAGCCTGACCAGAATAAAGCAATTGATAAAGATGACTAAATGTTTATAGAGCGTTTTTACTCGGAGAGCACTGAGGCCTAAATGGAAGGAGGAGGCATTTCAAGAGAACTCTTACATCACTAACAAATGAAGAGCACCCGAATCCTGAAGTACCTGAAAAATAGCGCGAGACTCGGAAGAGGCCCAATTTCAATTCCGAGTGCTGCTTCGCCTGGCAGCACACCGAATGAAGAGTTCTCATAATCCTCCCTGCAAGAGACAGGAGGAGAGATGGACGGACAGGCAGAGCGGAGAGTTCTAGAGTCATTAATAAAAGATGGAGGGACTGTTGGAGACGTGATTAATATGTTGTAAACACCACACCTCTTCATGATGCAGGATAAGAGACGCTGCTGTTTTCTTCCTGCTGAGCGCGGCGATTCGGGGCGTAGCAGCTGTCACGGCACCGCCAGCTCGGCTCGCTGTGGAGTGGATCGGCTGGCACAGAAAGAACCGCGCGAGGAGCTCGCCTTTAATACGCAGCCATCAACACCAGCTGGCGTCGCCCCCTGATACCGCTGCGCCCCTATCAAAGCTACAGGCCATGTGTTCCTGGGCCACTTTGTGTGTTCAGAGCCTGGCTGAGCAGGGCAGTAAACATTGACTTTGCCCCGGTGCCTTGTGTGCTTCCTTTTTATTAACCCCTGTGTTCAGGGCGCTCCTTAGCAGGGGATGGTTCGCTGACTCGGCCCACACTTTAGAGTTTGCAGTGATGCAAGTGAGCGTGAGTGTTTTACAATACCGAACACTGTATCTCCATCTAATAATCATTAGTTATTGTAATAATTAACATGTGTATCCAGATCTCGAACAAATTAAACGGAAGAGGCAGTGGTGAGGAAAAACAACCCTGAGAAGTCATGAGGAGAACATTTTGGACGATAAACACAACAATAAAAAAAAGCTTACAATAAAATGACCTCCGGCTGTTGCCCCAATAGGTACAATTAGAGAAATTGCCTTCAAGGTTCGACAGACTGATGATGTTTGTCAATCACACCGGTATCTGTTTTGATGCATGCAATCAAGATAATCACCTGTTGTGGAGTGCCATCTTTTTTTTTTAGAGAAGTGCCCTTAAGGAGTGACCTTTAACCCTGAAAAATCATGATTAAAGCGGCAGCGGGACGAAGCCACAGCATTCAGATGAGATTATTCATGTCCGGAGGGAATAATCTGTTTCAGAGGAGGAAACATTTTAAGGGTTTCCATGTTCAGCCATCCACAAGAAATAAAAAAAATATATAAAAAAAAAACCTGGTCATTTAAAGAAACTTTTATTTCAGCTTGTTTCTCGCAGGCTATAATGAGCTGAATATTCGTGCTCATTAGAAGAATTGAGAACCTAATTTCATTTGGAAAAAGTCATTTTTGTTCCACTTGTGCTAATAATGTGGGAAAAAAAACCTGCAAATGGCAAATAGTGCAGCTGCTGGTGGTGGAGGTGGAGAAGGAATAGCGTCTGTATGACAGAGACAAAGCCGAGAGGACACGTGTCCGTCATCACGTCCACTTCTCACCTCCAAGCCTCCCGTGTGCGATAATGGCAATCCATGAAACACAAAAGCAAAAAGCTTTAAAAGCACAAGGGGCAAAAAAAAAGCCAATAAAGGCCAGGCCTAGGCCTTTAACGGGGTAGAATTCACCTTCCTGATGGAATTATCGCCGTGTGATGCTAGGTGGCCGCTTTCTCGTCCGAGACTGGACACGCTCTGCTGGGACACGGGGTCGAAGAGGAGCTGACAGCGAGAATTAAATAGCTCTTTGAGGAAGATTAAAAAGCCAGTGCTCGCAGATTCATAACCAAAGTGCAGCCACTGTGGCCGGTTGGAGAGCTGATAAGTACGGATTTGTTATTGGCAGTGACCTGGAACTCCCCCCTCCGAGGAAATACGCCCCCTTCCTGCAGGAACCGGCAAACCTCGTCTTCTCTCTTTGAAAAATAATAACTAACCATTTTACCGATTGATGTGTTTAAAAATGATTCCTTGCAACAGTGAGCTCAACAGCGCCACCAGCAGGTTGTAATAAAAACATCCAGAACTGTGTGGAGCTGAAGTGAGGATCGAGCCTGGGGCTGATTTCTTTCTCGGCCAGACTGTAGAGGCAGGCAGCCAATCAGTGACAGGCATAGTAGTCACGTGATCAAACAGTGACTAATTAGGGTATAAGTTACGCATAATTACAGGTAACAGCACTTGTTTTTGGTTTTAATAATTTAATAATTGTAATAAATTATAAAATTGTAATAAAACGAGACACTGATGAGTCTTAGATTTTAGACCAAATGTCAGACATTTCCATTAACCTCTGCTAGCACACTTTGAGATAAGGAACATAGTAGCATAATGCTATGCTAATCTGAAGGATTTACCAAGAAATGTACTGTACATAGGAATGGGACTGAAGATAAGTGTGTTACGGCTCTGAGTTACTGTTCAGAAGGTCGACAGTTCGAGACCCAGCTCCGCTAGGTTGCCGCTGTTGGGCCCTTAAACAGTCTGCTCCAGGGGCGCTGACCCTGCGCTCTGACCCCAGCCTACTAACACAGCTGGGATATGTGAAGAGCAAAGAATTTTACAGTGTAGTAATGTATATGTGATGAATAAAGGCTGAAGATGAACTTAACTCGAGGACGTCACTGCATGCAACTACTAGTAACCAGACACACTAAAGCAGAAAGCTGAGGCTTATTTATTTATAAACTAATCACTTCATCATAGTGAGTCTGAACATTTAATACATAACATTATCAAAATATAGAGGAACGTGATGAAAACACAAAAAAATAAATCACATTTAAAATGACATTGCTTTACACATGCTCACTCTTAGCTAATAATACAGAAATGCTAGTTAGCTAACTGGTGTAGGACAGCTAATATCATGTCTAATTAATTTAAAGAAATGCTAGTTAGCTAACTGGTGTAGGAAGGCTAATATCATGCTAATTAATTTAAAGAAATGCTAGTTAGCTAACTGGTGTAGGAAGGCTAATATCATGCTAATTAATTTAAAGAAATG
>JAQMYI010000006.1:7670-18224 GCA_030014275.1 Clariallabes melas | reverse complement strand
TAATCATCACACACACACCATATTACAGAAATCACTGTGTGTGTGTGTGTGTGTGTGTGTGTGTGTGTGTGTGTGTGTGTGTGTGTGTGTGTGTGTGTTCAGTGGAGCGTCAGGTTCTTGGCCGATGAGAGAGGAACCCGACGTGGTCTCCTGCGGTTGCTGTCCATCTGTCCTGAGGTTTGACATGTTGTGTGTCCTGAGATTCTCTGCCTCTACCCTGATACACTCAAAGCAGAACGTTCTGGTGTTCAGTGTGAAGGTTAGATGTTCTGGACCTGTGTGTGTGTGTGTGTGTGTGTGTGTGTGTGTGTGTGTATGCTTCTCGACACTGTGCTGCTTTCTCATGTCCAGATGTTCCAGACGTTCCTTCTAAAGTAAGGTGAAACCCGCGGTTGTAAAACCTCGAGCTTGTCCTTCAGCGCTCTCGCGTTTGGTATGCGCGCTTCCTCTCACGCTGCTCGCTAAACGATGACCTTTGTGAGATCCCACAGCAGACCTCAAAGTACGCTCGAGCACTAAAGTCGTAGGTGTGTGAGGTTCAGAATCAGAACACGCAACCTGAACACAGAAGATTACTCGTGATCACGGACGCCGTTCGAACAGCGACAGCGGCACAAAGAGACGTGTTGGAGAACATCAATTTCACTAATCATGAGAATTAGAATGTTTGTGCAGCTCAGGCTACAAAAGCACTTCACAGCTCAATATTCATCCCTCGTTCCTAACCGCAGACGAGAGACGGGGGGGGGGTGTGGGAGAGGAGTGTGTTCGTCAATAACAAGGTCCTGGTGTTGGGAAACACTAACCGCACTCGTGTTCCTTTTCAGTTCAGAATCGAGGTCCGTCTCTAAAGCCCTGATGAATCGCACGCCGGCCGCCGGAGGCCGCGACAATGAACTGTGTCCTTTAGTAAGAGCACTTCTAAACTTGTTTACTTATCATCTATTGTAGCGCTTATTACAGGACCATTTATATATAGATGGAGCTGTTCAGCACGAGGGACGAGCACGAGCTGCTTCGAATGTAAAACACACACACACACACACACACACACACACATAATCCACTCTTTCTTTTATACTCGTTTTAAAGAAATGTTTGCTCAAGGCCTCCTTCAGCCTGCAGTGTGTTCCAGCTGAGGAACAAAGCCCGGGCTCACACACTGAGACGCAGGAGGAAGAGGAGGAGGAGGAGGAGGAGGAGGAGGTACTGTCTGCACGGAACCGATCGAGTACTTACTTAACGTTTAAAATCTTAAATAAGATAAAGCTGAGAAAATAAAAATAATCAGTTATATTATAACACAGTGATAAGAACAGGAAAAAGTAATCAAGAGAAACAGTGTGTGTGTGTGTGTGTGTGTGTGTGTGTGTGTGTGTGTGTGTGTGTGTGTGTGGTGCTGTTGCCCCCACACAGGGTGTACATTCTGCACCCCGGAGCTGATCATTAATTCTGTTACAGTGTGTGTTTAATTCCTCTTACACACACACACACACACACACACACACACACACACACACACTTAGACAGCATTTAGACTTCACACTGAGGAACTTCCTGGAAACATCCACAATTCACACTGTTCCTGAAGAAACCCTGATGTTCCATAAGATTCTTTCCAATCCCACACACCACCCACTCCCAGAACAGGTCTGATCGATGTTTCCAAAGGAACTCTGACCAATCCCATCCACTCCTGAAGAGACTCTGACCAATCCCATCAGCCCCTGAAGAGACTCTGACCAATCCCATCCACTCCTGAAGAGACTCTGACCAATCCCATCAGCCCCTGAAGAGACTCTGATCAATCCCATCAGCCCCTGAAGAGACTCTGACCAATCCCATCAGCCCCTGAAGAGACTCTGATCAATCCCATCCGCTCCTGAAGAGACTCTGACCAATCCCATCAGCCCCTGGGTAAGGGTTAGCTTAGCAAGTGGAAGGAATGCTATCCTCTGAGTGTGTAAGCAAGCAGTTCAAAAGGATGCAGTTGACAGGAGTCACGTGTCTCAGAGGAGGAAACACGTGATAGCGTTCACGCTGCCCCAGAGTCTACACTAATAAACTGATTAGTTCTCTGATCATAACGTGCTGATCTACCTCAGAGTCCGGATAAAAGAACTTCAACACCACCGTATATCTCATTTCTTTCCCTAAACAAATTGAATTGTGAAAATAAAAACACACACACATACACACACACACACACACACACACGGTAGCTGAAAGCATTAGCCACTAAATGGTCCTGAGTTTACGCCTCTCTCGCCTCAGGTCAGATCTTCAGCGCCTTTTTTCCTGAGATTTCTGAGATCAGTTCTGCGAGCTAAAAGGACAAACCCCACTCGGAGACGACACGCAGCACACAAATTAGCAGGCTATTTTCCACCTCATTTCTGTTTCACACCCATGCTGAGTGGGAATGAGAGAGTGCCGGAGCGTTCTCAGGTTTTAAATGTGAGGAGGAAGGACGAGGACGAGGACGAGGCATGGCAGGTGACCTCTTACAGCCCCGGCTGCTCATTTCCTCACTCATAAAAACGTCTCTCACGCTACAAAGGAATGAATTAAATTCAACTCTGTAATAACAAAACACAGGATTTACACCATATGCAGTTATGAGTGGGAGGGCATTGGTTCAAATCCCAGGCCATGAGTAAAAAGTTTCACTTCTACCTGCTCAGTGCTGCTGAAGAACAGCTTCACACAGCTCAGAACCTTTAAATAAATGCTTTTTTTTGTTTTGTTCTTGCATCACTTTGCATTAAAAAAAAAAAAAAAAAAGCCTAAGAGTTTTCCGCACCAAGGTTTAGCAATTTTCTTTTACTGAAAAAATAATTGTGAGTGACTTCCTGTTGTCGCTTATGTTATAGCAGCTATAAACACTCTTGTCTGTCTTTATTCTCTCTTGTCACGTTACTGGGACAAATAAGCGTGCGCTGTGCACACGTCCATGTGAACAAGCTGTTACTATAGAAACCATAACGAACCCCCTTTCTGACCAATCAGATTTTAACTGCACCACTACACCTGGCTGTAGGGCTTGGATCAACTTTAAGTCACTGGAAATTATATTATTTTATTTTTGGGGCAAATGAATAAGTGTGTGTCACGAGCTCGATGGAAATGCGGCGGATGTTTGATGTTTGCACACACACACACACACACACACCTTGCACGAGTTTATAATGCAGGTAGAGAAGATGAGCTGATCAAATTTCAGGTCATGTCTCGAGTCTGAACACGGAGCGCGTGTTCCTGTAGGCTTCCACACACCGAGAGACAGCAGCTCGGCTAGAGCGCACACACACACACACACACACACACACACACAGCTCAGCCGGGAGACAAGCCTGAGACAAACACGCTCTTTTCCGCATGTAACATGTCACTGCGCCCGTCGTCAGTCACGTCCTGCTCGTGATAAACGCCGCGGTTGGAGGAGGCGAATGCAGACAGGTGAGAGTCGGAGTGAAAGCAGCGCACATACAGACAGGTGCTAACATCGCTAACGAAATAAACAAACTAGCAGGCAGAAAGAAACACACCGAGCGCTTCGGCTAAGCCCCTAGCGTATGTCAGCGCAGGAGGCGGCACCGCGCTAACCGCATGAATAATAAAACAGCTACGGTTTGAGCTGCTGTCTGGGTTCCTGAGCAACCCGCTGCACCGTGTGTTCGTTCATCACCATGCTAACGTTTTTAGAGATGATGTTTGAGTGTTACATGAGCGCTAGTGCTCGGTTAATTACGCTTGTTGTTTTCTTTTGCTAACTAGTTTGACGGTTTGATTTTATTCTTATTGTTACGCCCTCATGTGGTGGTGGAGGACGGTGCGGTGCAGAGCGTGCGGATCAGCTCCAGGAGAACACGCCGTACTCGAGCAGCTCCACACATGAACCTGCGAGTTTGTCATGTTCCTCATTCCTGCATTTCCTGTCTCTCAGCGTGCTTCCTGAGCCGCCGCCGTCTTTACTGACAGCTTAGAGAACAACGCCGCATCCTGCACATCCTGAAATCTACAGCAAAAACCTCACTGCACAGTACAAGTGCACATTATTCAGAGTGTGTGTGAATCAGTTTCCTGGCTTCCTGTGTGTGTGGCTCTTTGTTAAACAAACACCACGGTGAAGCTCAGCAGGTTCCTCAACACCACATTAGAATCCTAACACCATCTGCTACGTTACGTTTCTTTCCTCTCCGTCTCTGTCCGTCGTTCTCGGTGCGACCCAAAGGAAAAACACGTGTTCAATAATGCATGGCATGTTTTCTTTTGTTCAGGAGTGCAAATCCCGAATGCACTCATCTCTCCTTCGGTCCTTTCCAACCTCTTCTTCCCTCTCTTCCTGTGCTCGAGCTGGAGTCACGGCTCATAAGAATCTCGACATGCAGAAGAAAAAAACACAGAGGTTTGATTGCAGGAGCGTTCTCACGGTCTTCTGAACTGTGGAAATGAAGACGTATCAAACCCATCAGAAACACACTCTGTGCTTTTACCTTTCAGTTATTTCTCTTGAGATCACATCCCAGAATGTGCTCCGTCTCCATCGCAAAGAAAAGAGAATGTACATGAAATTCCTAAAGAAATCCGTCCCCACAATGCACCAGCGATCGCTACACGATCGCTACACACCTCCATTCCATCCAGTAAAAGCAGAACGCTTCTCTTCCTGCGAGATGGTCCGTAATCTTACTTCCATTTGTCTCGTTTATTTACTCACTCGTTCAGATGCCGTGATGCATGACCAGAACAGTTTCAAAAGTGTCCTTCATTAATAAATTCGGAGTCATGTGTTCACACCTGTAATCTGGTTCTCTTGGGTCTGAACAAACAGATACATTAGTCCTGGTTTGCTTAGTGTTCACACATTGGGGTTTTCAACACCAGACCAAAAGACACTACAGAAGGTGTGTGTCATATACGTGATAGACCCTCATGCACACAGGAGCGTGTGTGATAGTACTGTAGGACAACAGTGGAGAACCTTCACAGGAGCAGCTGGCCTCCCCAAATTACACAAAATAATTACAATTGCCCAAAATAAACGCTGACTCATCCAGGAGCTCATAAAAGAACCCAGAAGAACATCTAAAGACCTGCAGGCCTCACTCGCCTCAGCTAAGAAAAGAACACAAAGGCTCGTCTCATACCTACCAAAAACATCTTGATTATCACCAAGACTTCTGCGTAAATATTCTGTGGACCGATGAGACAAAAGTTGATCTTTTTTGGAAGGTGTGTGTCCCGTTACATCTGGCATAAAACTTTTTATCAAACACAGAGTTTCATAAAAAGAACATCATACCAACAGTCAGACATGGTGGTGGTGGTGTGATGGTCTGGGGCTTTGCAGCTTGGACGACTTGCTGTAATTGATGGAACCATGAATTCCTACCAGAAGATCCTGAAGGAGAACGTCCGGCCATCAGGTTATATACCCAGCAGGACAACGATCCGAAACACACCAACAGGTCCACCAGTGAGTGGCTTAAAAATACAAAATTAAGGTTTTGGAGCAGCCTAGTCAAAGCCCAGAATCTGATTTAGATCCTTAAACAGGCCATTAATGCTCAAAACCCGTCCAGTGTGGCTGAATTAAAACAATTCTGCAAAGAAGAGCCGGACAAGCAGTTATTATGTTTTGGGGGCAATTACTTTTATTTATGTGATGATCTAAATTGTTTAAGTGAGACAGATATGCAAAAAAATCTGGAAGGTGCAAATACTTTTTCGCAGCAACGTGTGGTTTTTAATTAAAGCGTTTAATTGTTGTTCGCTTCCGCGTGTTGTTGTCATTGAGCGCAGGTCTGCTGTACGATGTACTACTTGGTGCTCACTGAGGTTCACACTTGTTCCTCTGAACCGCACTTAGTGTGAACAAACCCTCAGATTACTAGATAAAGCAGCAAGTCTCTCTCCAAGTCTCCATCTGAAAACCTCCAACCATTCATTTGCAAAACTATTATTATTATTATTATTATTATTATTGTTATTATTGCAGGTGCAGTTAAACGGATGCTGAGGCGTTGGAGCGCCCCCTACATGCTGTCGGACACTCCGAGCAGTCGATAAGTGTGTAAAATGTAGATTTGTTGAAACATCTCATGCTGCATTCACATTAGCAACTGAGAAGTGGCCCGTCTAGTTAATTATCAAATTAGCAGCACCATTCTCTCACCAGACTCACCTCTGCTCTCCGCTGCTTTCTTCAAAGCTTCTCCATAACACCTCTCCAGATGTTTAATTGGACGGCAGCAGGAGGTGAAGTTTGTCTTGGGAAACTGTGACGTAACTGCAGGGAGGAACCGGGTTCCAGCGAGGAGCGCCACACCACACGTGCGATACAATTCCAATAGAGACTCGTTCAAGACCATCGCTTCAATTTGGTTTTATTTCTGGAGAACTTGTAATAATGCGTAGGGGCACTGGTGGCTCGGTGGTACACGAGGTGTTTCGTCTGTCATGTGAAAGGCCTGGGTTTGATTCCCAGCCGGAGGCCAAACCCAGGTAAAATGGGACGGTTGCGTCAGGAAGGGCATCCGGCGTAAAACCTGTGCCAAGGTTGTATGTACGGATCAGATGGTCTGCTGTGGCGACCCCATACCGGGAGCAGCCGAAAGACCGACGGCAACTTTTAGTAACGAATAGGTTCACAACACAACTTTATATTCATAAGTTCAGACTGAAATAAATCCACATTTGCACAGAATTATGGGAATTTTTATGTAAATGTCACTGAAGTTAGAAGATCAAAGACCCTGAAGGACCTCCTGGAGATGTTCTGCTTCAGTTTAGTCAAACGCAGTGACGTTAGAGAAAACAACAGAAAACAGGTAGAGAGACGAGTCGCTGTGTTTAGGGTTAGATTGAATTAGTTTTTTACTGTTTAAAATGAAAGACACATGTACGGACCTGTACGTGTCCTCATGATTGTGATAGTGAACGTGTGTAAGAGAGCTGAGTAAGATCACTACACCCCCTTTTATACAGAAATGATTCAATCAGAAAAACAATATTTTTTCTCCTTCTACACATTTTCCTCTTGAGGCGAATAATAAAGTGTTATTAATAAAACTCGACGCAGAGCTCTGAGCAGGGACGCAGACGGCTCGCGCGTTTATTACCGTATGGGTTATTATGATTATTATTCGAGACGGTGTATTTAAAGCGCCGTACTCTTACTCTGCCGTCGACGGTTTTTCACGTCTGTATGTTCACGCACGTGTCATTCGTCTCCTCCTGAAATGAAACGCAAGTGACGAGCGATATTACGGCTCCTGACGGTAAAGCGATGAGAGCTTCCTCTGCGGACGGAGTGTGTTTACAGACACAAATCAATGTGTTATTGTGTACACTTCAGCAAATAAAGATTCATTTACTTTTCATTATGCAGTGAAAGTTCATTAGCACGTTGTCAGGTGAAATCAATGGCTGTGTGATAAGGAAAATAAAATTAAAATCTGTTCTACTTCCTCATGTCCAGGACCAGCAGAGAGCATTGATTCATTCCATCACGTACTAATCACCTCCAAATACAAACAACTGCTAATCAGGTGTAAGGTGGCGGCGAAGGTGGTGTAGCCCTTACCACGGTGACCTCACACCTCCAGGGACCGGGTTCGATTCCTCCCTAAGGGCGTGTGTGTGTGTGTGTGTGTGCCTGCATGTTCTCCCCGTGCTTGGTGGGTTTCCTCCAGGTTCTCCGGTTTCCTCCCACAGTCCAAAGACCTGCAGATTAGCCTAATTGACGTTCCCAAATTGCACGTATTGTGCGAATGAGAGTGTGTGCTTGTGTGTTCCCTGCTCGGCTCCTGAGGAGGTGAAGGAACGCAAGTGTGTGTGTGCTGGGAAGAACGGAGACTGACCGTGTCCTGGTCCAGGCTCCGCCCTCGTCGTCTCAGTGCTCAGCTCCAGAATGGGTTGGTTGTCTGTGTTCCATTTGGTTGGGAGGTTTTGCCGTCGCTTGTGCTGGTATTAGGCCTTACACACGTTACAATGCTGCTCGACACATCCTGACCAATCAGATTCGAGAATCTCAGCAGTGCTGTGCTATAAAGGGAATTTTCTGTCACTTTCACACAGTACAAGTGCTTTAATGAAATATAAATGAATGAATGAATGTGTTTTTTAAATCATTCTAAAGACACGGCGTCTCGGGGACACACACCAGGATCAGAACAGGATTAGCTGAATGGAGAGTAAGCCTGGTGCTGCGTGTGAAGCCTGTTCGTCTGCATCACCCCGGGCGAGGAGCTTCATTACTCTGACACTCTGATTTTAAAACTCCACATCGCTCCAGGCGCTGCGCCGGATTTACTGATGGAATGTGAAATCTCCTTCTCTCCATCGGCTCTGGAGATGGAGAGATTAATAAATTGATTTCTATCCTGACCTTGCCTGAATCATGAATTTTCTTCACTGCACCTTCACAACAAGGAGAATGATGGATTACACAGAAGGAGAGATGGATGGACAGACGGACAGACAGACGAGAGCGCTCCTGTATAACGGGACACGAGCGATTCTCACCGCCAGCTGTGAGACACCTCTACAGGAATTGGAGATAACATTAGTGACATCACTCTTGGCATCGCCGGTTGTTGCTATGGCAACAACAAAGTGAGCAAATGTAATGAGAAGCTCATCTACACTCTGTGATCCTCGCACTACACACGCTTTATACCTTCACTAATGCTGAGTACCTAATGTCTGAATCGTGCACACACACACACACACACACACACACACACACACACTCGCCTTACTATTATTTTTTTTTTTTTTGCAAATACAGTAGTAACGCAGCTAATTAATATCATATCTTCCTAGAGTTTTTTTTTTTTTTTTAATAAAAGCCTTAAATTCTTGGTCCCCATCACGATTTGTTTGTTTGTTGTTGAACAAGTTTGTTTATTCTCTGTCCCTCAGGGCATCACCGGATAGACCCTAGGGGAGAATCAGACTTTATTGAACTGTACACACACACACACACACACCACAATAATAAACCCTCAAACACTCATAGACTGCAGTCACTCACATTTTCCTCAAGTGAATCAAGTAATCAATAACGTCAGGATTTAATAAAACACACACCATCCTGATTTATATAAAACCCAGTGGCCCGGTCCCGAGCGGCCCGGTACCGCAGAGTTCCGCCCGAACATGGTGCGCAGCGTCCGAGGTGACACGCTGGTCCGTTTCAACGCCAGACACCGTATGAAGCAGACCACTGTGCAGAGGAGGAAGGTAACCATGGCGATCAGCAACACATGAACAAATGCTGGACTCTGTGCGGTTGTGACGTGGATAATCCATTAGCTCACTTCAGTTTAAGTGAATTCTCAGAGCGAAGAGACAAACACTTCACACCAGATCATTCCCTGCGGTGCGAGGTGGGTGTGAGCTTCCATCCCTGCATGAGCCGCGGGTTCGAGTTACAGCCTTATGATACTTAGATTTTGGCCTAGAAGTATGATCTGGTCTTATCTTCTTCTTCTTCTTCTTCTTCCTTTCCTTTCGGCTGATCCCTTTCAGGGGTCGCCACAGCCAATCATCTAACCCTGATCTCTCTCTCTCTCTTTGGTCTTATCTCATGTCCTAAATATTTTTGATATTCGATGTGTATTAAATCATGAATTATTTGGCGGCTTCAGTACATTTTTCTCACATCGGTAAGAGATCACACACCGAACAGCCGTAGTATTAAAACGTGAAAGATTAAACCCAACCAGGCTTTGTGGTCCCCTGGTGCCACCAGGACGGCTCTCGCCCCTCGGGGTGTGGTTCCACGTGGCCTCTGGGGGGCGCTGTGGTGTGTGGCGGTGGATCGTTTGTGTGCTGAGCGGGTTGTGTGGATCAGACTTGTTGGGCCCTTGGGGTCGGGGGCCTTGCTGGGTCCCTGTGCGCGGTGTGCTGTGGTGCACTGGGTGTTCTGGTGCCTTTCTGTCATGAACAGCGCTGCATTGGCTTTTCTGTGGGCTCGGTCCGGGCAGGTTGGCCTCGGGTGACCCCCAGGTGACTGTGATCCTGCCAGCAGTTTACTGGGTGTAACTGGTTATCAGTGTTAACATGCGAGTGTTATGTGGACGCTAATGCTGTGGTTGATGTTTATAAACATAATGATGTGACTCAGAGCTGCCAGCTGTGTAGACGACATCCTTCAGCTCTTTTCACATTTACAGTCGGGGCAGCGCTGACACATCTGTGGAGCAGCTGGTGTAAAGCACCGAGCTTCAGACTTTCAGTCTACATTAGATTCATTATATTGCAGTCACACACATCATCACATTACAACACATCCTGATGATGATGATGATGATGATGATGATGATATGACCGCCTCCCTGATATCGCCCCACCGTCGGGGTCCAGACTCCACTACCCTCCTCCTGGTAGTCCTGGAAGTGTGTGAGATGGGGCAGGACGTGTTTCTCCAGCACGCACCAGAGACAGCCGATCGGATTTGGAGAAAAATTTGGAGGCACAAACTTTTTGTCAAGTGTGTGTGTGTGTGTGTGTGTGTGTGTGTGTCTATAGGTAGGTGGGACGTGT
>JAQMYI010000005.1:30915604-30930180 GCA_030014275.1 Clariallabes melas | reverse complement strand
TGGAGATGTGTGTGTGTGTGAGTGTGTGTAGTGTAGTGTACAGAGACAGTGTGTGTGTGTGTGTGTGTGTGTGTTTAATCTCAGCGCTGTGTTTCAGGATCTCCGAGAGAGCCAGAGAGATCAGCAGTCTGCACTCGACAGGTTACACAGACTCAGAGAAGACAAACTCCGAGAGCTCAGGAGACAAAAAGAGGACGTTCTGGAGACGAGGAGGAAGGAGGAGGAGGAGCAGCGGTGAGTGACGAGTGCAGGAACACTACACTCTTGTGGAGGCAGAAGGTTTACGTGCCTCTGGGATGATGCTATTAAAAACTGTTTATTTTCCTCCAGGCGCATCAAACAGGAGAAGGAGCGACAGTGGCAGGAGAAACTGCAGCGTGACGAGGAAGAGAGACAGAGGAAACTGCAGGAGGAGAGAGACACCAAACTCAGAGAGGAGGAGGAGAAGGAGAGACGGGCTCGTCTGCAGACCGCCAAAGAACAAGCAGAACGAGAGCGCAGAGCGAGGGAGGAGGAGGAGAGGAAGAGGAGGGAGGAGGAGGAGAGGAAGAGGAGGGAGGAGGAGGAGAAAAGAGAACAGGAGAGGAGGAGGAGGGAAGAGGAAGACAGGAAAAGAAGGGAGGAAGATGAGAGGAGAGAACAGGAGAGGAGACGGAGAGAAGAGGAGGAGAGGAAAAGGAGAGAGGAGGACGAGAGGAGAGAACAGGAGAGGAGGAGACGTGATGAAGAGGATCACAAGCGGCGGGAAGCGGAGAGGAAGAAACTAGAGGAAGAGCGGAGAAAACTGGAGGAGGAAAGGAAGAAACTGGAAGAGGAGAGGCGGAGACAGGAGGAGGAGAGGCGGGAAGAGGAGAATAGGCGGGAAGAAGACAGGAAGCGTGAGGAGCGCAGGAGGGTGGAGGAGGAGAAGAGGAAGGAGCGAGAGGAAGAAGAGAGGAGGAGACAGCGAGCGCAGGAGGCGGCCATCAGGGACGCGGAGGAGAGGAAGAGGAAGGAGGAGGAAGAACGGAGGAGACGAGACGACGACAGAAAGAAACAGGATGAAGAGCGGAGGAGAAAACAACAACAACAGGAAGAGAAAACGGCTTCTGCTGCGAGACTGAAAGACGAAAAGCAAAATAATTCAAAGGCCGACATCGTCGCTGCACTTCTACGAGGACTGGAGGAGAGAAAAGGTAGAGAAACATCTGTGTGTGTGTGAGTGCGTGCGAGTGTGTGTGTGTGCGAGTGTGCGTGCGAGTGTGTGTGTGTGTGCGAGATATTCTGAGTGACTTTCCTCCTCCTCCTCCTCCTCTGTTGTGTTCAGGCAGTAAACAGCCCCTGGGTTCGACCCACAGGAAGTCAGCAGCTCTGACCCGGTTTAAGGCCCTTTACCCGTTCTCAGCCCGAAATACGGAGGAGCTCTCGTTCGAGACGGGCGATACGATCGAGGTATCTCTCACTCACACACACACACACACATACATATACACACACATGGGCGACTCTGCGTCAGCGTCTCACCCTTTGAAGCTACGTTCCTGTGATGGTGTAAGACGTGGTGTGTGTGTGTTGACCTCTGACGTGTTGTGTTGTTCCAGGTGGACGAGACGGTGGACAGAGAGGACGGCTGGCTGTACGGCAGCTTCCAGGGGAAGATGGGCTGGATCCCAAAGAGCTACGTGGAGAAGCAGCACAAGCAGGAGGCGCCGAGTTCTAAAGCCGCAGTTAAACCACCAGCCCTGCTGTCGAGCTCACGGTACAGCGCGGAATCATATTGTATACACACACACACACACACACACACACACACACGCTCATATTACAACAGCAGGTCTGTGTGTGTTCACATTTGTACACACACAGGTCTTGTATTCCTCTAACTGAGGTCTCAGTAAAGGAGAAGAAATAAACGTTATAATTCTAGTAATGTGTGTGTTTTTCATTTATTTTTTATTTACAGTAATGTTACAGAAGCTTCTGTTCACAGTGGACCGGGTCAGAACTCTGCCTTCACTCGGACTCACTCCACGGGCAGCGCGTCCACCGAGCAGCACCAGGTTCGTTTGCCTTTAAATACACTGAACGGGGCAACAGATAAGACTCAGGGTTACTGATCAGAAGGTTGTGGGTTCAGATATATCTGATGCTGTGGTTTTATTTTGATTTTCAGGTTGCGGGGAAGCTGCAGGTTAAAGCGCTGTGTTCTTGGACGGCTAAAACAGACAACCACCTGAATTTCTCCAAGGACGACGTGATCAACGTTCTGGAGCAGCATGAGAGCTGGTGGCTCGGGGAACTAAACGGGGTGCAGGGCTGGTTCCCTAAAACATACGTCACCGTCCTGAACAGCAGCGGCGACGCGACTGCAGAGTACGCTAATGAAAGCGCAGTTGTTTTTTACAATTTCTTTTTTTATAGTTCCAGAAAGAGTGTTTTAGAAATAGATAAATAAAATAAGATAAAGTTCATGTAAGTCTTCCAACTTCTGTATTTGACTAAAAGCTTCATAAAGTGTAACTCTAAATTCCTGATGAAATGTAATTTGTTTCTCTCAGTTTATTCCGTGTTGTTTCTCTTTTCCACGCAGCTCCACTGAGGGAGTCGAATCAGCAGCAGCAGATGCTTCGTCCCTGGAGGGTGAGAACCGTTACGTCAGAACAATAAAATAAAAATGTTATATAAAACTAAGGCTAAAACTGATAAAAATAAACTGTATCATCAGCTAACTTCATTATTGGTTATGTGTAATATGAAGCATTTTGTGGCGCAGCATCGTGTCATTGGCACTAAAACCTGTTTATTTTTTTTTATTTATTTATTTTTTATATAAAGAGTTTGTGGCTCTCTACACCTATGAAAGTCCTGAACTTGGAGATTTGAGCTTCACTGAGGGCGACACCATCCTGGTGTCCCAGAGAGAGGGCGAGTGGTGGAGGGGCAGCGTGGCCGACCGCTCTGGACTTTTTCCCTCCAACTACGTTAAACCCAAAGAAGCTGATGTAACGGACCCTATGGAATTTTATATGATTTATTACAACTTATGTTTTTTTTTTTTTTTTGTTATTTTAACAAAGAAAATTGTTTTTTTGTAGAATTCACTCCTCAAACCAGGCTCGCTTGGGAAAAAGCCCGGTAAAGTCCATTTCATTTATGTACATCAGCTAAATAAGCAGTTTATTAACTCTGTAAATATTAATATTTGTTAACGCAGTAAATATGATTATTGCTTTCATTATTAAAAGTCATAACTAAGATGGTGACCGGCGTCGTCTCTGTGTGTTGCAGAGGTGGTTCAGGTGACCAGCGCGTACACGGCCGCAGGGACGGGACAGCTGAACCTGTCTCCTGGTCAACTCATCGTCATCCTCAGTAAAAACCAGTCTGGCTGGTGGCTGGGAGAGCTGCAGGTCAGGACATCAGCAGGGTTAAGAAGGAACTGATGATGGTCTGAGTAAAGTAACGTATACTCTGAAGGGGATACCTCTTAGAAAACATCAGCACTCACAGTTACCATGGTGATGAGTGATACACACCCATCAGCCATAACATTAAAACCACTTAGGTTCTGGGTTCCCTTTGTTCCCCTCAGGGCGTGGCTCTGCGGGACCTCTAGGGGGCGCTGTGGTGTCTGTTACCAGGACATTGGCAGAGGATGCTGTGGGTGGGGCCTCTGTGGACAGACTTGTCTGCCCCATGGATCTCTTTAATGTGTGGAGATTTAAGGACGGGTTTACAGATAGATGTCTAAAGGTCTGTCAGGTACAGGAAATATAAGACCGAGTACTTTTTAAACTTGCAGTAGTTCTGCACTTTGCCGTGTTGCTAAGCGTCACTCGCTGCGCAGGTGGTGACTGATGCTGTGTGTCGCGTCCCACCCAAACTCTGATCTGAAACAGTGTACAGTAGAGCAGTAGGAGTGCAGAGGCTCAACACATGTTTTTAAATCCATATTATTAACGTATATTAAACTAACCTGTTTTTAATCAATGTTTCTTACTATAAATATGTACTTTCCTTTTATTTTTTTATTAATTAAGACACTTGTTGAGGATCACCGCGTTGATTCCTGTCTGTCTGTCTGTTCGGTGCCGATGTTGTTTTAATTGCACCCTGCTGGCCGTGTTCCAGGCGCGGGGTAAGAAGCGACAGAAGGGCTGGTTTCCAGCTTCTCACATTAAGCAGCTGGGCTCGAACAGTGGCAAATCCACCCCTGCCAGCGTAGCGGGTAAATGAGGCTTTAACACTTTGCCTGGCATTACTTCTCTCTGTCTCTGTCTCTCTGTCTGTCTCTCTCTGACCCACCTGTCTCACTCTCCTCAAACTCTTTCCCTCCGTCCTCTCTCAGCCGCTCAGGTTATTGCTCTGTACGACTACACGGCGGCGAACAAGGACGAGCTCACCTTCTCCAAGGATCAGATCATCAACGTGCTGGATAAGAGCGACGCCGACTGGTGGAGAGGAGAACTCAATGGTGTCACTGGTCTCATCCCCACCAACTATGTGAAAATGACCGGCTCTGAATCTGACCCTAGCCAGCAGTGTAAGTAGTCGGAGCAGTTTCTGTTTGTGCCCTCAGGCTGGCGTCGCACCCATTTAACTTGGTACTTCATTACTTCATGAACAAATCGATTAGAAATCATTAGCTGAACATTTATAAATTCTTGAGTCTCATAGTTTGTGGTAAGAGGGATGTCGAGTGGCAAAAAAAATCATGAGAAGGCAGTTGTGTGCTGAATGTAGTGTTACTGTACTTCTGATTCTGATTACAGTTTTTGTGTTAAAGCCACTTTAAATCTTTTTATTTTTTATTTTTTTTATTTTGAATTATATTCTCTTATTCTAAATGTCGTAAAATTAAAATTGTTTTTCCAAACATCAAAAATAACTTCAGTGAAGGGAAACACCTGACACCTGACACTCATCTTGGTTCTTCTTTCTCAGACTTAATTTTACTTTGACTTCTTTCCTCTTTCTCTGTAGGGGGGTAACACCTGTCCCTCTGAGAGACCCACTGTCTCCCCAAACCACAGGGGATGTTGACCTTATTTTAATCATTGACCATTGACTAACAGTAGTATCTCTCACCACTACACACACACTCTCACACTCTCTCCCCTAACTGGAGTAACTCGTGGTGTGAAGAAGCTCAGTAACATGATTTTACCTCCTAATACGATCTGTCCTAGTGGAGACTTGGGACTCTTAAACATTAGGGCGGGGATCGTCCCCGAGGGTGGGGGGGGGGGGGTTATCGTTCCTCGTGCGAAAACGTTCTTAATGCTTCATCTGCGCTGTATTCAGGGCTGCACCGACGTTAATACATCGACCTCAATGGAGTGCACTGACGCGTCACAGTGTTTACTTTTGTCTCCAGCGTGGCAGGGCGTGGCAGGGCGTGTATTAACTCTTGAATGAAACATCTAATAAAATGGTGTTCTGTGTGCTGTGATGAAGTGAAAGGAACAGATACACACACACACACACACACACACACACACACACCGTGGGCTTCTCTCTGACCTCAAAACCATGAGACAGAGGCCTGAGTGTGTATGAGGGTGAGTTTAGTCAGTGAGTGTGTGAGTGTGGGTGTGAGTGTGTCTTGAGTGTGTGTGTCTTGAGTGTGTGCGCGAGTGGGGGTGTGCACGAGTGCGTGAGTGTGTGTGTGTGTGTGTGTGTGTCGGTGCCTGGGAGTCTCTGCGTTCTTATCAGCTGCGTTTCAGACACGAACTCGGCAGAAGCTTCTCCAGAGTCGAGCCGCGTGTGTTTCAAGGCGTCTAAACTAATGGAGTTAAAGTGTGAAGCTGCTGCTCACTGCAGAGATTTCATGATAAAATCAGTGATGAATGTGCGAGTGTGTGTGTGTGTGTGTGTGTCTCCTTCAGAGAGGAGTGCAGCTGATATTAATCAGAGGTTTAAATTCGCTAAAATCTCACTGAGTTTATTATTGTCTCATGAGGAAAAGTGTGTGCTAGATCTTTTTTTTTTTTTTTTGGATTAAGAAAAAGATTTTTGTCTGCTGGTCTTTAACATCCTTGACACTTATTTTTTTAAATGAGAGACTTTTTATTTGTAAAATAAATTTCTTTTAAGATAAAATTCTTTAATTAAAATTTCAAAGTTATGTTTATTATTTACTAGCGAGTTTAAAAAAAGAGGATTAATCGTCCAACTAGAAAATTGTCGCTCAATTATCTGTAAAAATCGTTAGACAAGTCGAATAATTGGAGAATTTTTTAAATAAATAATTGATAGGTTTAATAGTCAGTTAAATATAACTGTGAGCCCTGACTGTACAGTATTTACAGTATATATACACACACGCGCACACGTTACTTCCTACAGGAGTAAAGTCAGAGAAGGTTGTTTTTTGAGAGACAGACAGACACGCAAACATCTGTACATAAAGAACATCTGTATAAGCAGCGGCGGCTCAGTGTTGGGGCGTCAATCAGGAGTGCGGATCTGAAGTGAGTTCAAATCCCAGCATCACCAAGCTGACACAGTAAGGGTCTTGATCAAGGCCCTTAACCTTCACTGCTCGGTTTGAGTCTTAACTCGAAGTCATTTTGCTAAAAGCAGCCGGGACACGAGTGTGTCTCTGCATCAGTGTTCAGAGAGAGGGAGAGGGAGAGAGAGAAATAGAGAGAGGAGTGTAAGATCCTTTAAGGAATTAAAATGGCTAACACCTAAAGTTAAGTATTAATGCAGGATGTACGAAAGGCTCTGACTGATACACAGAACCATCAGCGGTTCAGGTGTTTAATCTCTGGATTTGGGGCGGTGGGTCTTTCAGCTGCATTCCTTCTTCCTGCACCGTCTTGTGTTCGTCTTGGACTCCACTGTATTGGAGGAGTTTAATCACTAGACTGTGCAGAACTCCGCGACACTGACGGTGTTCAATTCACTTTGGTTTGAGGTTGTACTACTTGTGTATCATAAAGAACAAATGTTACATGTTTTATGGGAAATTAAAATGAACACGGTAAAAGTATATGATTTACTTTGAGCTGTTTGAATGGAATAGAACTAATCTGCTGCTGTTAGGAAGCGCTGCACCTTCTGAAGTGTGTTACACAAACAGTATATCGCATTTAATGCCATGATTTTTGTTCCCTGATCATATTTGTTTAAATCATTATCAGTATCTTTAATGAAGCTCTGCAAGCGTTATGGTGAGGAGGAGATGTGTGTGTGTGTGTGTGTGTGTGTGTGTGTGTGTGTGTGTGTGTGTGTGTGTGTGGAGAATGCTGCACCAATGAAATGTAACCGTATATATATATATATATATATATTTGATTAAAGAAATCTAGACATTAAAATCCTTTGAAAAAAATCTACCTGTTCAGTTTGTCGTCCATTTTAATGTGTTCAGCGTTTCTTTGATGTTTTCACTAAAATGTTCTAATGAAACCTTAATTAACATTTCTGTGGACTGTAGTTCTGCTGTGAATCAAGTCATACAATAAACATTAAGAGTTATGTTAATTAACTCCTATTACTAGTCATGTGGATTTTAATATTATTAATAATATCACTAATACTACCTTGAGGACTAATACTAAGGTTTAGGTTCTAAAGCATGTTTTTCCTCAGTAACCTGTCTTTAAACTGGACAAGACCAGTTTGTCTGTAATGTCAGTGGTGTGTGTGTTTGTGTGTGTGTGTGCGTGTGAACGGTTCAGCCGTGGACCAGTAAAGCACTGGGTTACTGGTATAAAAGTGCTCTTATTAAGACTGTGGTGTGTGGATGATGATGATGATGATGATGATGAAGGCACCTGAAAGCCTCAGGACCGCCCCAATCGGGCCCTCAGCAGGTAAGACTTGGTGTGAGTGTTCTGGAGTGGCCTCCTGTCATTCTCTGTGTGAGTGCTCTGTTTCCTTTCGAGTGTGTTTGGAACAGGAGCCCTCACTTAGTCGCCATATGAGGGTCTGAAGGTTCCTGGTGTGTGTGTGTGTGGGATAGCCCACGTATATTTCACCCTCATTGTGAGGCTGAGTGAGGCATCATAACTGTGTGTGTGTGTGTCACTGCAGGGTGTGCTGACCTGATGAGTTTGGACTCCATGAGCCTGCAGGAGAAGAAACGTCAGGGTTACATCCACGAGCTGATTGAGACAGAGGAGAGGTACATGGAGGACCTTCAGCTGGTTCTGGAGGTACATCCTTGCAGGGGGGCGGAGTCTATATCAGCTCCTTTATTTCTACAACAGTCGTAAACTAATAATTAATTATGAATATGAAATGTCTCAGAGTGCAGATTTTCAGCTTTAAATAGAGGGACCAAAAGTAATTGGACAGACAAGCGTACCGTATTCTTCTTGTTTTTATAATCCTAGACCACCAGGCGTCTGGAGGACAGACATCACCACATGCTTGGTCTCGTTCCTGGCGGTGCTCCGTCACGTCTTTACTATCTTTTACGCTCTGCTGATCTTGGCGTGTTGAACAAACTCTCAGCTGGATTAATCAGTGCAGAACATTTCAGCACTTTACATTTAATATAAAAAGTCTCGGGTTTCTGTAGAGTCCAGTGCTGTCCGGTTCTGGACACGTCAGAGTTCAGTCTGTTGTTTTTATTCCATCAGCAGTGAGACGTGAACGCGCCGTAAAAACTGGGTGTTGTACTTCACTCCATTCCACAGATCTTTATTTCAGGTGCGCTCCTCCAGGCGGAGTGTGTTCACGTTACACAAACGTACGATGCTCTCACTTTTACACAGATCTTGTTTTCAACAGGCTGTGAGCTAACCAGTGCACTTGAGTTCATCAAATCATATTTTTGATTTTTGATCTCCCCTTAAACTTGACTATACTGTGGGTAGCCAGTGTCCGAATATTTCCGGACATGCGTATTTATAAAGCCTACTCTAAATTTTATTTCATCTCTCACATATACGCATGAAGGTGTATTTATTTAATTAAGCTGTGGTTTTATAATCACGTTTGTAGGTGTTCCACAAGCCGATGTCCGAGTCGGGACGGTTAACAGAATCCGAGATGAACCTGCTGTTTGCGAACTGGAAGGAGCTCATCACGTCCAACACCAAGCTGCTCAAGTATGTGCAGCGCGTGGAGCTCAGTGCTGCCCCCCGAAGTTCAATACTGAACATAGCATCTTCTTGGTTGCCATATTTTTCAGTCTACTAAAGCAAAAAAATCACTGAGTGTTTTTATTTTAAAAAAATTTATGGCTAGTTTTCTGTAGTGTTGGTTTTTGACTTCCTTCTGTGTGACTCAGAGCTCTCAGAGCGAGGAAGAAGATGGGAGGAGAGAAGACACCAGTGCAGATGATCGGTGACGTCCTCGCCCCTGAGCTCTCGCACATGCAGGCCTACATTCGCTTCTGCAGCGGCCAGTTAAACGCCGCCGCGCTGCTGCAACAGAAGACCGACCAGGAGGCGGAGTTTAAGGAGTTCCTCAAGGTACACGTTAGCTCATCTTCATGGTGTTGGTGTTTCACCACAGCTGCACTAAACTTACATGATACCTCATGTTGTCTCACAGCTGAGAGAGGGAGAGAGAGGTTGTTTATCAGTGTGTGGTGGACGTGCACAATAAATAATTATTACAAATGTTAATACGTACAGTACAGAATGTACTTTCACTCTCAGTGGTTCTGGTCTTGGTGTGGTTTGGACGATTAACGGATGTACAGATCATTTTTTTAATCAAACCCAGTGTGTGTGTAACTGATTCTGTTGTTTTTCTTTAGAAAATAGCCACAGATCACCGCTGTAAAGGGATGCCTCTGTCCAGCTTCTTACTGAAACCTATGCAGAGAATCACACGGTACCCGCTCCACATCAAAAACGTAAGTACCATGACGCCGGTGTGTGTGTGTGTGTGTGTGTGTGTGTGTCTCACTGCGCTCTGAGAGTCTGTCTAATCCTGCGTGTCCGTCACCAGATTCTCGAGAGCACTCCTGAGGGTCATGTGGATCACGGTCAGCTGCACGAGGCTCTGGAGAAGGCCGAGGAGTTGTGCTCTCAGGTAAACGAGGGTGTGAGAGAGAAGGAGAACTCGGACCGTCTGGATTGGATCCAAAACCACGTCCAGTGTGAGGGAATCACAGAGGTGAGCAACAAGGTCCAGGACTTTCACTTAAACTTTAATTAAACTTTAATTGCTTTGTGTCTCCGTCGTTTTTAGCTCTTTTCTTTTGTAAATAATAATATTCAGCCAGAACTTTGCTCATGTTTTAATGAAATACTTTTTAATATTATTCTCCATTTTTTTGTAAATATTCCCTGCAATAATAAAATCTCTCTTTCTCGCTGTGAACAGTATCTGGTTTTCAACTCTCTGACCAACTGCCTGGGGCCGAGAAGACTCGTCCACAGCGGGAAACTGTTCAAGACCAAGAGCAACAAGGAGCTGTACGCTTTCCTCTTTAACGACTTCCTGCTCCTGACGCAGGCAGTCAGACAGTTCACCTCCTCCGGCCCAGACAGACTCTTCAGCCCCAAGTCGAACACGCAGTACAGGATGTACAAATCTGTAAGTCGGCACCGTTTCAACATGTTTTCAGGATTATACGTCCATAGCTAAAGTCTCTAAACTCTACAGGACAAAGACAAATAATACATTTATGGACCATTTATTATTATTATTATTATTATTATGATATAAATTCTTTAAGAAGTTATGTGTTAATCAGGGTTGTGAATAATTAGTGTGTGTCCTGTGATGTGTTTGTTCTCAGCCGTTGTTCCTGAATGAGGTGGTGGTGAAGATGCCTCCTGATCCGTCCGGTGACGAGCCCGTGTTCCACGTCTCTCACATTGACCGAGTTTACACACTCAGGACGGAAAACATTAACGAGAGGTGAAAATAACTGTGTACACGTAGTAGACACTCCATACTGTCATACACCATATTTACATTTATTGTGTGTGTGTGTGTGTGTGTGTGTGTGTGTGTGTGTGTGTGTGTGTGTTTGTAGGACTGCATGGGTTCACAAGCTCAAAGCTGCTTCAGAGGAGTTCATCGAGACCGAGAAATCTAAACGAGACAAGGTCTATCAGGGTGCGGCCCCAGGCTCGGGATTAGTTTTATTCTAATGCAGATTTTTTTATTACAATATTTTTCAATTAGTTTAAATTATATTTGTAAGTAATGAATAAATAATCCGCTCTTCTTTTCCTAAGGTCGATCAGTGAAAGCCTCGGGCATCGGGCGTCTGCTCGTGACCGTGCAGGAGGCGACGGAACTCAAATCCTCTAAACCAAACGGTGCGCTTCGTTTTCATCTTAAAGAGAAAACTGTCGTACTCGTCTCTTTATATATTTTTAATAATTAAAATATTCCTGCTTGTGTTGTCATGAATCAGGAAAGTGCAACCCGTACTGTGAAGTAACCATGGGGGCGCAGTGCTACACCTCCCGAACCCTGAACGACACCATGAACCCAAAGTGGAACTTTAACTGTCAGTTCAACATCAGGGACCTGTACCAGGACGTTCTCTGCATCACCATCTACGAGCGAGCGCAGTTCGCACCTGACGGTCGGTCGTTCTGTTCTCGTCAGCTGATGAGAGTAAATTCTTGAAAATAAGACAAAATAAACATTGACGGTTGTGTTTTTGTACAGAGTTCCTGGGTCGGACAGAACTCCCCGTGGCCACCATCAAGAAGGACCTGGAGAACAAAGGGGCGGCGACGAAGAGGCTGCTGCTTCACGAAGTGCCTACAGGAGAGGTCTGGGTCCGACTCGATTTCCAGCTGTTCGATGGCAAAACGCAGAAATAACAGGGACGCCGTCGTTATGGTTACGGACACCACGCGGCTACGAGCTGTTTATTCTCCAGATCTTCCTCATGAACACCCAAAAAAAACATCTTCAGCTCGGCTACTGAACGTCTGACTTCAGGCCTTGTGGAGCGCGTTAGTGACTTTGATGATGCCAAGTTTATGCCTTTTTGTGTGTATGTGTGTGTGTGTGTGTGACTGGAGGAAACGTCAGCAGTCTGCGGGTTCGCCTCAGTTCTTTATCACTGGATGTAGAGATGTCTCAGGATTTCTATTTTCCTTAAATATTCTGTCTATTTTTCTGTATTAGAGGGATTTTCTTATTTACTTCTGTAGGTCCGGATTAACACATGATCTTGTTCTGAAAGGAAACCTACATCTAACATTTTAACAGCCTGTGTAACCGAATACTGTATAATAATAATAATAATAATAATTAAAGCACATATTCAGATGCGGTTTTGCTGAAGTAATAATAGAGAACTTTAGATTTTTTTTTTTCTTTGATAATTTTTATTTTAAATGGTACAAATGAAGTGGGACAGGACAAGCTCTAATCTCCGTTGTTGTTGTTTTTTTGCGAGTTGTATTTATTTGTAATTTATGTCTCTCCGAGTGTCCACCCCCAGCTGAAGACGTCCATAAAGCTTGACCGTGGATCGACGTCTCGTCTCCTTGTGCTGCAAAACATTTCCCTGAAACAAGCTGCACATTTTTGTTTTTTTTTATTTTTATTTTAGTTAATTATTTTGAAAGATTTAAATGTTGTACACAGGGCGTCTCAAAAGTCTCCATAATTATCATAACTCTTTATCAAACTGTAACTTCATTTATTAAACACAACTCGACACTCGACACGGCCGACTCGGACCATTCAGTCTTGTTTTGTTAAAGTTCTTCCTAAAGACTTTAATCTCAGGCCGGACTGAGGCTTCTGGGACTCGCTGCAGTTTTACTCTGTGTGGCTTTTGGTTGAGTTTTATCACAGAGCTGCTCGAGCGTAAAATAAATAAAGTATTAAATATGCAGAGGTGCTTAACACTGTTACAGGAAAGACTAATTTTACCCCAAACCTCTCCTATCGTGTGTGTGTGTGAGAGAGAGAGAGAGAGAGAGAGAACAGAGCTGCGTTTAGCAGAAATGTTTGGGTTCAAAAATGAGAAACTGGGTTTATAATAAAAGTTTATATATATTATAAAGTTGCACATAATAAACAGTTTACACGTACAGTAGAAGCTTCCTGCTGTCAATCAACTGATTGTAGATGAGAACTCGAGCAGAAGGACATCAGCTCCACTCGGTTCCATCAGCTCACGAGGACGAGGTTCGTAAAGATCATGGTTATAAATTCATCGTGAAGCAAAAGTGTCTTTCTGCATTTTATCTCTGTTTAGTGATTTATAATCTCGGATCTGCTCAGAGACGTTGTTCTGGGAGTCTCATTTATTTCTGTAACAAGAGGATCAAAATGGTTAATCCATGTTGGCACCTCGGAATATCAGCACCAAATCAGGGTTCAGGGTTGTTTTCTGTCTCTGTCTTTCTGTCTCTCTCTCTCTCTGTCTTTCTGTCTCTCTCTCTCTCTCTCTGCTGTTACATTCTGTGTTTCTTTCCCAGTCCGCTGATGTGATGTTACCAGATCAAAATAACTGGTTCTTCCCAACGTTACACTGAAAAATAAATACAATTTTAGTTGATCTCTACAAGACCTGTGTACTTATCCAGATAGATAAGACACTCCAGATGGAGTTTGCTCTGAGAGGCAAACAAAGATGTGCAAAGATTGAAGTTCTCTGCTTCCACAGATTTCTGTCACTCGGATTCCAGAGAGGCCAGGACTCGGGCCAGAGTCGAACCATTAAAAAAGTGCCGTGTGGTGGTGATGTGACCTCATGGGGCCCTGAACCAGCCGTTACTTCATCATGTCTTGGTCTCGACCTCAATCAGCTTTTAGTCAAAACATGCTGATGTTTAACATCATATACAGGAATAACATTATGATGAATATATCGTAGCAGTGACTCAGAACACCAAAATAACTGGAATTGTGTTGTGAAGAAATAAAAAGTAGCACCTGCGCCATCACCACCCAGAGGCACACCAGAAAGACAGCGGGCACTCCATCGCAGGGCACACACACACATACACTCACACTCGCTCACTCAGACACACACACACACACCCACACACTCACACTCGCTCACTCAGACACACATTCACTCACACACACTCACTATGGGCAATTTGGGAACACCAAAGTTAATCATATTAAATACAGGTGTAAACTTTTATTTAACCCATAAGTTATTATTCAACAAGTTTTCCAACTAATTTCAATGTGAATATCTTCAGATGAACATGTTTACTAAAGTAAACCAGCAGAACATTTACTGTGTCGATCATGTGCACTGACACGAGCTGTGTATTCTTGTGAAGTTTATTAATGAAGATATATATTGGACTAAAAAGAGGTGTACCTTGTGGGGGTCTCAGATTAAATTATTCTGGTACAAGTTTGGGGTCACCAGGTCACATGACCTAGAAGCTATTGAAGAAAAAGTTTTTTTTTTTTTTTAATAAAAAATTAAATAAAAATAAATGAAGACATATCTTGGGATAAAATCAGGTGTACCTCGCGTGGGGCTTCAATGAGATTATTTTGGTACCAGTTTGGGGTCACCAGGTCACATGACCTTGAAGCTGTTGAAGAACTAGCATTTTTTTTTAACAAAAAATAAAATAAAAATCAATGAAGACATATCTTAGAGGTTAGTAAGAGTAACTTTACAGAGGTGTTTAAAGTAGCGAAGGCGATGTCCGATGAAGTAGTATGCTCTGGTC
>JAQMYI010000005.1:30892679-30905187 GCA_030014275.1 Clariallabes melas | reverse complement strand
CCAAATTGCCCGTAGTGTGTGAATGGGTGTGTGAGTGTGTGTATGTATGTGTGCCCTGCGATGGATTGGCACCCTTTTCGGGGTGTTCCCTGCCTCATGCCCCAAGCCTCCTGGGATAGGCTCCAGGTCCCTGCAACGCTGAATACAGGATAAAGCGGTATAGAAGATGAGTGAGTGAGTGTTTGGAGTCACTGTTCTGTTGGAAAACAAATGATGGTCCCATCAAGTGCAACCAGTTGGGATGGCAAAAAGTGTTCCCTCAATTTTGACTGAGTCACCAATAGAGACCAAAGCACCCCCACATCATCAGACCTCCTCGTCCTTGCTTTACAGTGGGAACCACACATTCAGATACCATCTGTTCAGCCTCTCAACATTCAACAAAGACACGGTGGTTAGCTCATCAGACCAAAGCACATCTTTTCACCGATCTAATGCCCATTTTTGTGTTTCTTGTCCCAAGCAGGTCTCTTCTGCTTGTTGTTCTTCATAAGTAATGCTTTCTTTGTCGCAATTTGACCATGAAGGGCTGTCTCACGCAGTTCCCTCTGAACAGTGGAAGTTGAAATATGTCTGCCACTCTGCAACTCCGAGAAGTATTTATGTAAGGCTGGTCATTCTAATAAACCTATCCTCAGCAGCAGAGGTAGCTCTTGGTCTTCCTTTCCTGGTACAGTCCTCATGAGAGCCAGTTTCATCATAGCGTTTGATGGTTTTGGCATGTGCACATGGCATACATTCAAAGCTCTTGAGATTTTTCAGATTGACTGACCTTTATTTCTTAAAGTAATGATACACCATCTTTTCTCCTTACTTAACTGAGTGTTTCTTGGCATGATATGGATTTGTACAGTACTTGTAGCAGCACTAATAAGGCTATTGTAGCTACTGTACCTGCCCTTCCTCTGCACAAGAAATGTCATCTGATGAGAGAATGCCCTGAGTGTGCCAAGCTGTCATCAAAGCTTTTTGAAGCTATTTTGGGCAATCTAAAACATAAAACATATCCAAGTGTTAAACATACTTGTTTACTACATAATTCCATAGGTGTTCTTTCATAGGTTGGATGTCTTTGGTATTAATGTACAAATTACATTTGAGTTCAAAAGAGGACAAATTGTTGGTGTGCGTCTCGTTGGTGCATCTGTGACCAAGACAGCAAGTCTTTGTGATGTATCAAGAGCCACAATATCCAGGGTAATGTCAGCATACCACCAAGAAGGACGAACCACATCCAAGAGGAGTAACTGTGGACGCAAGAGGAAGCTGTCTGAAAGGGATGTCCGGGTGCTAACCCGAATTGTATCCAAAAAACATAAAACCATAGCAGAATTAAATGTGCACCACAACTCTCCTGTTTCCACCAAAACTGTTCATCGGGAGCTCCACAGGGTCAATGTACATGGCCGGGCTGCTATAGCCAAACCTTTGGTCACTCGTGCCAATGCCAAACGTTGGCTTTAATGGTGCCAGCAGTGAAAATCTTGGGCTGTGCTGTTAGAGGAACATAATCAACAGCGAGTTATATTAATGAAGCAGAGTAACTGATTTCTCCTCTCACAGTTAAATTTAACATGCCGTTCTGCCTGACGTTATAGCAGCGATAAACTCTCGCTCCCTCAGCAGTCTCTCGTAATTCTCTCTTAAAGTTATTAAATCACAGCTCGTCATGTTCCTGAGGAACTGCAGAGGAGTGTGAACTCCTGAGTTACACAGCACTGACACTGGAGACTCCTTCCACTAATGATACACTAACACACTTCTCTCCACATCAGTGTTCTATTACATTCATTTATTATCACAGGGCGTCTGGTGTTGCCATAGAAACGATAAAAGAGCAGCACTACTGCATGAGCTGCTGTTATAGAGAATTAATCAGCGCCGCTGCAGTGTGTGTTATAACACAGTGTTTCCAAACGCCTCACACACACACACACACACACTGACACTCACTCACACACTGACACTCACTCACACACTGACACTCACTCACTCACTCACTCACTCACACACACACACAGTCTCACACATACACACACATACACATACATACACATACACACACTGACACACACTCACTCACTCACTCACTCACTCACACATACACACACTGACACTCACTCACTCACTCGCACACACACACATACACATACACACACACACACACACATACACACTTAAACATCAAGCTGGTTTTAAGGGCTATTCAGAGAACTGAGATTAAATCCATGCAAACACACAGAGAGAGAAACACAGAGAAGATGATGATCGTCTCCACATGAGCTCAGGGTCACACGGCGACTCGCTGCCTCACACGTGACTCAATAAAACGGTACAGAAGCTCCGAGTTCTCCTTCAGTTCCTTCCTACTATAGGTTTGTACATTACAGGAGGGGGAATCGTCCAGGATCTCACACACACACACACACACACACACACACACACACACACAAAGGAATGCAGAGCTAAAGCATTACCTGTAAATATTCTGTTAATTCGAGGCATCGTGTAGTTCATATTTTGAGACAGATTAAATATATTCTATATAAAATAAAAACATGCAGACAAAAGACAACACACTTATAATCTAGACTAAGATTTTACACTTCAATTTTTTCTAAACCGTTTCAATCAGGCACGAGTGTTGCATATGTGAGTTCTGTGATATTCTGTAAGTCTGAACTAAATATAAAATATGGATTAGACCTGAGAGACCTAAACCACAGACGTCCAAACCACAGACGTCCAAACCACAGACGTCCAAACCACAGACGTCCATCATCATCTTCACTAGCGTCTGTACAAAACTGTTAAATATTACAGATAAAGGGTTTTTCCTTTGATTATGTGAAGCTGTTTATGACAATGACGTTGGTAAAGTGCTATATAAATAAAATTTAATTTAAAATTAAAAGTTAATTAAATACACTGTACAACATATACAACACATTTCCCTCTAATCTGTTAATAATCCCAGCCCTGGGCCGATGATGATGATGATGATGATGATGATGGTGCAGGTGAGACAAAGTTGCATATAAAACAGAAAAGGCCAGAATGAAGTGTCTGGTTCTGTTAAACATAGTTATTATTCTTACTGCTGTTTATATAGACGACGTTATTAAAGTTTAATTAAGACTGACATCACAGTTACTTGAGTAATGAACAGAAGTGAATAAAGTTTCCGCTGTAACTGTGGTGTTAAAAATAAACAACTAAAACGTTGAGAAAATAAATGAAGTGTGAAATAAAACAGCACCAGAATTCATACCAGACTGCTGCTGCTGTGTTCACGGGGATAAAAATAAATCAAATAAACCTGATCATGTGACCCGGGTACGAGTATAGAGTTGATGTTACGTGCTCGCTGTGAAGACTCGTGTTGTTTGTGTGTGAGAGGACAGACGGTGAGGACACTGCGTTAAAGCCCCGCGTGTCTGCGTCTCTGCGTGTCCGCGTGTCCCTCAGCCGCTCCCCGCGTCCTCGTCCTGCTTGTCCAGCTCCGGCAGCTGCTCTCTCCAGTACGTGAACTGGCTGTAGGTGTCCGAGCAGGGGAAGTCCGACGTGTTGCTTCTGATCAGCAGTGGAAAGACGTGATCGACCACTTCACACAGACGCTCATATCTAACGCAGGAGGCATAAGACAAGTTTATTCCCCAGAGGAACATCAAGCACTGATTTTATTAAAACTCTTCTTTCCCGCTCGCGCTTCCTCACGTTAGTGTTTCAGTTTGAGATTTAAACTTACGATGATATGTTGGTCTTTGCATGTTCTTGAATCAGCTCTCCTTTTGGGTTCACAGTAAAGATCCTGTTCAGCGGCACGCCCACCTCCTTATACGAGTACACGTCCTACACACACACACACACACACACAGAGTGTAAAGGTGCATCATCACTCTCACAGTTCCGTTATTAACGGTTCCTCTTCCCACTTACAGTTGCTCGGTTTCCAAAAGCTGCGTAGAACGGCTCTGTGTTCGGGTAGAAAAGGTTCTTGATGTCAGTCAGACACTCAATTTTGAACTTTTCTGGTTTCTTCTCAATCACCTCCCTGGAACACAAGAAGAGCGAATGAGCTCTGAAGATTTAAGATTAAACACTGCTCTCGTCCAGACCTTGAAGAAGGAGAGTATGAGTGTGTGTGCATACACACGGACTGAATTCAATAGATTTTATTCTCTTTCATCATGTGTTTTCACATGAGCACCGGTGGGAACGTGTGCAGTAGACTTGATGAATGTTCTCACCTGTGCAGAGCAGAGAAGAGACTGCTGGGGCTGAGGAGGACGGGCCCCTGGGGCAGCATGGTGCCCCTCTCGTTCACCCAGTGCAGGTACCCTCTGGTCATGTCTGCCATACCGATCGCTCGTGCAGAACAGTACATGAACTTATAGCCGTTCCTGTTAAACAACACCAGTTAGTCTGAAAAAGGCCTGAAACACATGGAGTGTTTGTACTGAGGACTGAAAGTGGACACGCGGCACTCACTGGCTCACTTTGTGGTAGAGACGAGCAATACCCTGATGTGTCCAGTCTTTGCCCAGTGTTGGCAGGATGTGTCCGAGGGTATCGGACCTGTAAGACAGTCACGGCTATAACACGCCCAGCAGACTCGGGTAGTCTAGACACAACTAGATTAAAACTGTTACAAGGTAAAACCTGGTCCTGTTTAGTATTAACATTTTAGTAATAATTTTAGAACTGAAACTAAATCTGGAGCCACACGGCTCCACATGGCTCCGCACCGCTCGGCTCCACACGGCTCCACACGGCTCCGCCCCACACGGCTCCACACCGCACGGTTCCGCTCCCGCGCTCTCTGCAGCCTCATAAAACATGAAGATGAACACGTGGAGATTAAACACTTCACCGTTCTCACCTGGTTATCGTGCCATCGATGTCTGAGATCACAATCTTATCGTCCCAGTTCCACAGATATATGGTTCCCTCACAGCGACACGTGCCCTGGTACTGAGTCGTCACGCTGAACACGGCGTCGTTGGGTCCGTCCTTTAACTGCAGACTCACCTGAGAACAGAAATCATCTTCATCATCATCTACCTTTAATATATATGAATGACACTGCTGACACTACTGGCATAAAACCTGCACCAAAATCGAAATGCGCCCCCTACAGGCAGGAGCTGAAACAACAACAACAACAAGGATGACGTGCTGTAATTTGAAAATGTGAAAGGGAGAGAGTGTGAGCCCCAAGCCGGGGAAACAACAAACTAACAGAAGCTTTGTGCATCGTGATTTGAGTTTCATATGAGGAGCACAAACATGATAGATACATTTAGTTCCACTGACCTGCGTATTGGTTTTTATTCCACATGATCTTGTCTTGTAGTGTACATTAACTTTACACTGACAATTTCACAAACGGACTCATTTAATTTAATTGTAATAAGAAATAAATTACTTGTTTATTCAAGGTTGCGATACACGTTGAGTGAAATGTCCCGCGCTCTGTCGTCTGTACTGACCGATGGAGCGTCCTGTGACATCACTGCACACTTTAGTGCAGGAGAAGAGAACAATCACAGTTTCTACTGAAGTCAGGGACCATGTGCACTGGTCTCAGAAATAAAACTATACAAAGTCATAGATAAGAGATTTCCTGTTTCATTGTCTTTACAGAGACGGTCGCAGCTCAGGGCTGAGGACGTACAGTATGTACAGTACATGAGATCATTACCAGCTCTTCTGAGGACAGGCGGAGCGTCTTCTTATAGCAGACACCGGCGGAGCAGGGGACGCCTTCAGGACTGCACGAGGAAATCTGTGTCACGGGTCTGCTGTCGTCGTCACTCGAGGACGACTCGTCCTTTAACCTGGAACAAATACAAAAATTCAACTGTTTTTACATTATTATTAACTATGATGATTAAATATTAAACTATAATTCAATTCATGGATTTTCATATAAAACCTTTAAGTCCTCAAAGTCCATTAGAGGCAGTAAAATAAATCTGTAGAAATAGCGCCCCCTGGACGAGGTGAGGAGGTATTATTTACTATTTTAACATTATTTATTTAATCTGTCGCTGCGGCCCACTTGAGGGTCAAAGTGGTTTTTTGGAGTGATCACTGTGAACATCGTACCTGTCGTTTAGCGTCTGTTCTCCGCTTTCAGCAGATTCCTGATGGAGGAAAAGAAAAGTACGTGTATAAAGTCATTTTAACAAATATCTAAATATCTCAGTAAACAATACACAGAGGAAATGAATGATGTGTTTTTCCCGTCAGCCTTTAAAGTCTTTACGTCAATCAGCAGTTAAAGGATTTGTACCGACAGCGTACCGACTTAGAGCTGCTGTTCCGCCCCCTCCATGAGAACCACCAGCGGCCGCCTTTCTTGGGCATTTTCTCCTTCATGATGTTCTCCAGTGCAGCCTGGGGCAAATGCACAGAGTTCCTGATACTCAAAACCCAAACGTAAAACTCAAAAACCTAAATGATGGTGATGTGATCGTGCACACACACACACACAGAGAGAATAGCATGCAGGAGCTAAGGGTAAGACACACTGACAGAAAGACAAACACACACACACACACACACACACACACACACACACACACACACACACACACACACACACACACACACACACACAGGATGTAAAAGTAGGACATACGGGACTGGAGCAAAACACAGAGGGAAAGCAATAAGCAAAGAATCCCAGAGCAGAGAACACGTACGCCAGACACGAGCACTTAGAAAAGTGTCAAATGGGATGAAATCAAGGGAATAAAATTAAAGAAAAAAAAAAAAAGAAAAAAAAGAGGAAAAAACAGGTTAAGTCTTATTTTTCAGGGTTTTAATGGTGTATAAATTAGCACAGCAGAGCATAAAGAGAAGATGTTAGAGTGTGAGGAGTGTGAAGGCGACAGAAGATATGAAATATTTAATAATCTTAAATATATTTTAATAGTTAGGTCTTATTCTCCAAATGTAGTTATAATGACTAAGTTTTAGTTTTAGTTTATAATCCTCTCCTCTGCTTGAAGTGAAAGTGTTTCTCCTTCGCTCTCGTCGTGCAGTAAGAAGTGAGAATGTGTGTAATGTAGAAGTTTGTAACAAACGTTCAGCTCGTCTAAAAATATCAAAGCTTAGCATCTCCTCACAAGTTTAATAACTAGTTTTAAAAGTGTCAGAATGTGAGCTGGTCCTGTTCTAATCTCTGGTTCTGGGTTTTAAACACCGTATGTAGACGTGTGAGGTCTCTGTAGTCCACGATTCCTGGTGAAGAAACAACTAAAATGAAATAATCCTGTAATATCTCCTGTTCAGTTTTACCTTGGGCAGAGGTTTCTGGAACGCCTGCATGGCCAGCACGAGAGGAGCCGCCGTACTCCAGTTATAATACCTTATAGACACAAACACAATCATCATTAATTATCATGAAGAACAAATTCATTAAATAACGATCCTGCTTTATTCGGTGAAATATTTCACATACTTGGCTCCGATCTTTACCACCAGATTGGGATCATCGATAATCGATGGATTATTAGCAAACTCCTGATACGAGACAGCTTTTTCCTCAAACTCCTCTGTGGAAACCAGATACAGTCTTTGTTAATCACAACAGATGAAGCAATCGATTGTTGTAGAATCGACTGTAGTGTTTTTTTGTAACGGCGTGAACCTCGCGTGATGTCTTGGCTCTCCGTCAGTCCTCCACACAGAGAGATGGCGATGTTGGGAAGCTCTCCCGACTGATCGGAGAAACTGTCCACCCCGCTGTCCATGCCGCTGCTTCCCATTGACTGGGGCGACTGACTGGCGCTCCTCACCCCTGCCCGGCCCGGCCCCGCCCCTGCGCCATCGCTGCACGACAGAAGTTACTCGGGTCAGAACGGATCAGATCTTATCAGGCGAAACACCTACAGAACTTCAGCGGTCTGCTAACTGTGGATCACCTGTTCAGGACGAGAATGAAAATGATTCACCTTTTAGGGAAATAGAGCGCCGCCACCTCAGGCTCCAGCTCTGTAAGGTCGTCCAGATACACACCGTCTGATCCCAGATGATGACTTCTTTTGTCTAGGAGTGAAGAAACGTCACTGAAACTTGATGCTTGAAAGTTTAAAGACTGAGGAGAAGCTTGAGGAAGACCAACCTTTCCTTTTTGATGGAGAGTCAGTTTTACTGAGGACGTGAGAGCCAGGACTCTGCGGTTCGCTCTCCAGATCAGTGCGAGCTGCCGCACCGACGGCTTCCACCTCAACAGATGGAGAAGGAACAGACGCTGGAGCTGAGGCCTCTCCGGCTCCGGGTACCAGAACCTTCTCCTCCACCAACCCGTCTCCTGTGATCGCCCGAAAGTGTGTGCTGTCTGACCTGGGGACGGACGCTGGCGTCACCACGATGGGCTCGGGGATGGACTGCTTGAACGTGGGCTGCAGGAAACATGATCTTTATATACAACTATAATAATAATAAGAATAATAGTAAATAATTTAACCGATTTAGACTCTGAACATCTAAACAGAGTACTGTAGGTTGGAGTAATTAATAAATCTGATTTACAAAAACATATCTCAAGTCTTTTCTTTATCACTACAACATCCTTTCAATTAGAGCAACGCATTGTGTGCTTTAGTGAAGCATAAAATAAAATAATATAATAATAATATAATAATTACTTTGATTCTAATAGTTTGTTGTGGTACCTTGGCAGCTTGAGGGAGTTCTCCCCAGGCCCACAGCATCTCGGGGTTCTCCGTCTTCCCCTTGTTCATCTGACTGACGAGCAGCTCCGAGTCACTCTTGGGCGGGGACGGTAAGAAGTCATGTCCCAAACTTACACAGGTAACAGAGGAGTGTTGGGGGGAGGGGGTGGTGAAGATAACTTATTAATCTTTTTATTTAATCAGGATGACACACACTTGTGATGATGTGGTACCTGGTTGTAGCTGGAAATGTGGATGACTGCTGCGGGCACGAGATGGACAGACCTCCACTAGCTGGGACAGACAGAGTGCAGGACTCTTCCACACGTGTTCTGTCAAAGCAATGACTTAAACACTTAAGTAAAAAACACACACAGCATGAACTGACATTACTGAAATTATTATCAGAGGTTTTTTTCTTCCTCTTTCGGAGGTTCCTTGGCGTACCGTTGCGCACGTGTCCAGTCTTCACCACACTGTGTGTACGTCTTGTTCTGCGAGCTACTGGATGGACCAATGTTCATCTGTTCAACATACGGCTCATAGGACACAGCTCTGGGGACAGACATAAACACACAGAACATAACGACACTGGACACACTCATGGCTGAATGTCTTAAGCTTGCGGTTCACCCTTTATTGGGTCCTCAAAGGAACAGCAAGCGTTAGGAGGTTTTCAATAAGCACGTCACTGGACTCCGTCCAAACTGCCTCCAGAGGGACGAAACTCTTTTCCAGACGACCCAGTACTTCCTGTTTTTATACTGATTGAGTTGAGAAAAGGATGACTGCCAAGTATTAAAAAGGGTGAGCTGGAGCTCGGAGTGAAACTGGAAGCGGAGTTCAGACTTCTCACGGATTTCATGGAAAATTTCTAGAAGCTTTCTTTTCTTCAGCAGCAGGACAAATCTGTCTCTCTCTGTCTCTCTAAATCATATACAGCCATGGAGTATGAACAAAAAGTCACAGACTCCAGCACGCACACACACACACACACACACACACACACACACACACTTACTTATTCACTTATTGTGCATTCAGAGCTTTTTGCTAATGAACTTCATAACTGTAAGTAATGACGCCCTTTCCATGGTGTTGTGTACACAGAATTAATCCAGCGTTAAGGAGGAGTTGGGGTTGGGGTTGGGGTTGGGGTTAGGGTTGGGGTTAGGGTTAGGGTGGAGCAAGGCGTTAAATGAAACTGTGATGGTCGCAGACTAACAGAAAATCACTTTGGTTCAAAAACCCAAACCATTTCAGACCTTTTAGTAACACGTGCCACTGTAATGCCCGTCTTGTCCATAGCTGGAGGCTCGAGTGATCTTTAACAACAAGCCAGAATAAAGCACCAAGCACGCAGAGAACACGGGACAGCGGTGCGTACAGGCGTAAGGAGACAGAAACAGGTCCATGACGCTTCAGCGTGGCAGTGTTTATTTAATCTGAGTTTATTAGTTACTTCCCTAAATAACTATTTAACAGACCTGCTTTGCTAATTAGTTAATATTCCTAATCCTCTATTGTATTAGCAAACCTACATGAAGCGTTTAAAGCGTTTATCCACATCGAGAAATGAGCTAGTAAATCTGTTATAAAGAGCCAATGTAGCTCAACATCACTGTCTTTTATTAGTTATAATAAAATAAAACATCAATAAGATTTCTGCAAATTCCAGTCTAATTTCCGAACACAAAGTTCTTGCCCGATTCTTCAGACAGATTATAAGCAGGCACTGTGAGGGCACAGGGCTTCTCTAGGCTGTTAGCAGCAGGTTTCATGCACGTCCATGTTGGATAACAAATACCAGTGGTGTCTCGAGGCTGCTGCACACACACACACACACACACACTTCAGTGTTTTCTTTTCAGACTAAATGAAAATCCAACATCCAGTACGGCAGAAGGACTGAAGGACTCCTTAACAATTCCTTCTGTTCATCACATCATGACTTCACAGACGGTCGTCTGGTTCCTCACCTGCTAGGGGCGCTTTCTGTATCTTCATCAGAACTCATATCAATGGGGAACACAACATCATCATCCTCGGAGTCTTGGTTGTCCTCCCGCTTCACACTGTCTAGTTTGGATTTCTTTCTCCTCTTTCTCCTCTTCTTCGTGCAGTTCTCACCCGAGGAGCCGACAGACTGGATGGAATTCCCAGGTGTCGGCTCGATCACACTTTTCCCCATCTGAGATTCCATTAATGCTGAGCCATCAGTCATAATCGGCGACGTGGCCAGATAGGACGGCACCATCTCCTGTGGAGAGAGTTTCAATAATTAGCCTGAAGTACCTCGAGATCTCCTACATCAACATAATGACCATAACGCTACAAAAACCTGCAACTACTAACACACCACTTACACACGAACAGTATCTCAAAATACTGAATATTCAACTGTGAAAATTAGCAGTTTATATCTCTGGAGTCAGACAGCTTTAACTGCGCCCCCTCAGAGGTTTTGGGTCAGGGGGGCTCACGGGCCCATGGGGGGGCGGAGACTCGCTAGCTGTCAGGAAATCACAAACAGCAAAGCTACAAACTAACAGAGAGCGGAGACAGCCTGGAGGAGTCTCTATCCTTACAATGGGATCTACACTATATGGCCAAAAGTTTGTGGACACCTTACCATCACACCCACATTTTTGCCTTTTGAACATCCCAGTCCAGATGTAGACGCCTTTCTGCTGTCACAATAACCTCAGTTACTACAGTGGACCCTCACCATACCAGTGGCCCGGCGACTGAATTTACGACTTACAAACCAAAACATCTGGCTGGACTTGTTCTGGATTTTGCTTCTCCATGTGACACAGTTTCGTCATACAAGTGATCTAACGGGTTGTGTGCAAAACAGAATTAAAGTAAAAAAGAAATAATGGGTTATACAGTGTTCTGTGTTCTGATTGTCTGGAACTTGTGGTAGTTTTAATGGTACTGTTTCCACATGGTTATCGTGGACATGGGCATTAATTTGCAGTTTTGTCTGCAGCTTGAGTGTGATTAAAACAATCTATTCAGTGGGAGAGACTACAACCACCGGAGCTAGAACACTAGAACATCGGATCAATGGAGAAAATGTCCAGATATTAATAGAAGCATGTTTTATGAGGTCAGGATTAAATGGTTCTCGATCCGGTAACGGAGTGAAATCCAAGAAGAGCACGGAACTCGTCAGGCTCCTTTACAGATGATCTGAGGACTGGAGTAAATCCAGGTTTCTGTGGTTATAAACTGAAAAGTCTAGTTCTTGATTATATTTATATAGCAAGTTAATATTTTCATTTGAACACCAGGACAGACTCGCCCAGGCTGTAACGGGTATTTAGAATTTTTTTTACATATTTCCTTTTACACACTGAGCTAAATGTTCCCTAAGCATTCTGAGCCTCACACCGGTCCTTGTGTGTCCTGTCCACATTCTGACCCTGTCGGTACCAGAGCGCTTGTGAAGGTGCGCTTGTCTTTACCCGACAGGACTGTAACACTGTATCATGTCTCAGGGCCGAAACCTGCAGCCAGATTTTGTCTTCGTTGTTCAGGATTTTTATTTCCTCCCAATTTGGGTTTGAAGAGTGAAATCCACAGGCAGCTACACCTGGGCGTGTGTCTGTATACGACCCCTAGAGTGTGCATTTGGTGTGCAGACATTAGTGAGTGTGTGGGGTCTGTGCAGGAGAGGAGACGTCCGGTGCAGGAGAGAAGAAAAGAGACAAAACAAAAAAAAAAAGTTTGTTGAAAAGAGGGGAGGGATGAGAGGTACTTGCGCTCCCACATTAATCACGGCTCTACAGCCAATCAGGGGCGTCTGTGAGCTC
>JAQMYI010000005.1:30760729-30773765 GCA_030014275.1 Clariallabes melas | reverse complement strand
GTGTGTGTGTGTGTGTGTGTGTGTGTGTGTGTGTGTGTGTGTGTGTGTGTGTGTGAGAGAGAGAGAGAGAGAGAGACCTGTTTGGTGCTGACGAGGAAGTGTAGTCGTTGCGCTCGTGTGTATTTCTCCCGCTCCTCTCTCTCCACGGCAATGCGCTCTCGTTCTTTTTTCTGGTGCTCTGCTATTTCTTCCAATTCTCTCCTAAAAACAAACAAAACAACAAAAATAGTTAAGTCAATAAAATTAGTCTAGAAAATTAAACTTAAAGCAAAATGAACAACTACATGTAATGAAAAAACCATATGTAATGTAATAATTGTAAACTGTCCCCAAAGAGACATGTCTTCCTTTATTCAGCTGTTTAACGTGTCAGAACAGAACACACGTGACGTCATACAATAAGAAAACCTGCTTCCTGTCCTGATGTGCACAGAGAGTGAGACGGCTCGTCCGCGCCTCCTCTTTTTAATTATCATTCTCTTTCACACATGACTGTAGAAGTGAGGACACGGACACCACAACATCACCGCGGAGACAGAAACCGTCTCGTCTCAGCAGAAGATTAAATTACAGAATGAGTTACGAATGTAGAACAGACACATCTTAGTCTGCAGGAAATGGACTTGTGTATTAATGGTGAGTGAAATCTAACAGTGAGCTTGATGTCCTGTGTGATGTTCTCCCTGTTTACTGCACAGTGTTGTGTAGCGGACGGTTACTGTTACGGTCAGCTTCAACAGTCAGGACGGAGGAAGAGTCAAATCTAAAGCTGTGAGCTGAACTTTCTCTATTTGCTGAATGTAGTTCAAAATCCAGGTCTGCTTGTGTGTGTGTGTGTGTGTGTTTGCTGCTATAGTCTGTGTGACCTTCCTGACCTATATCTTACATTTATTATTAATTGCTCTGCAGTGGACAAAAGCCAAACAGATTTGTAACCGTGGAGGGGATCTCAATCTGTGTCTGAGGAAGGCGATGGGAAAACACATAAAGCTCATTAGTGCTGATGGACCAGTGGGGAGACACGAGAGAGGCTCACACAGATGACCTTTGTATGTCCTTACACCACACACACCACACACACACACACACTTCTAACTCGGAAAAACAATTTGTGTTTGGTCTGTGGATTCTTCGTGTTACATCGAGCAATTTTCAGGGTTTTCATCTACACTCCTGTCCACCTGTCCACCTGTCCACACCCCTCATCAGCTTTAACTTCGTTAATCTCGTTATCCATTAAGATAAAGGGCGCAGATTCAGATATTCCGAGTGCATTAAATATAAAACTTCACATTACATAAATGAAACAGTATTTCAATATTTTATCATTCTATAGTCTTTAGTCAGTTTTTACTCAGTAATTATTCCTGCGTTACTCGGATAAGGAGCTTGCCTTAAACACTCTGTTTGCAGAAAAATTAAATTGAGGAATCAAGTTCTTATACTGTATATAGTACAGCGGTACCTCGGCCTTGTGAATTTCCACCTTAAGAACTAAAATTTTGCAAACAATTTGTCCCGGCATGCAAAGCATTTTCTGCATACGAGAGACCGAGCGGTCGCACTGTACGTACTTCCGACAGCTGATCAAAACTTGTTTGCGTCAGTGAAAAGCCAGGCAAAGTGAGTTCATGGATTTTTTTTTTCCGTGTGTGTTTTTTTTTTTTGCCATTTTGTGTAAGCTTTAGACGCAGCACCATGAGTCCCAAGAATGTTATCAAGGACGGTAGCAAGAAGAAAAGGGAGTCAGTTTGGTTTTTAAAGCAGCCGGTGCCGAGAGGAATCATAAATTAAGGTTAATTGAGGTTTAATGTCTATTTATTTAATATTTTACTTCATTTACATATATGATTATGATGTGATATCAGCATTTACATCATTTCCTACGGGAAAATGCATTTCACAATACAAAATTTCACCTTAAGATTTCATATGCCAAGATACCGCTGTATCATAAAATTCACAAATCACCAAAACAGGTGCAGAAACCAGAATGTGAGCTCCTGCTAACACTAAACATGACCGACGCTAGACAAACACATACTTAAAAAAAAACAAAAAAAAAACAGACTTAATAGTAGAAATGAGAGGAAAATTAATTCTATTCAGTTACGCATCACAAGTCTCCAAAATGGATTAAAAAAAAAAGAAATTTAAATTAATACATGTTTGCATTTGAGGTGGCAAAATGTTGCAGTCCCTCTACAATCCTACAGGTGGTGCTCTAAACTATTCCTAACCCTAGGGTCTTGTGTTGTCGGAGTAAATTATCTGCTGAGTTTGTTTAGAATTGTAACAAAATAAAAAGTAATTACTGTAGATTGAAAGCGATAATCGCAGTACAAATCGAATCGAGCTCCTGGGTATCGCGATAATATCACATCGGGTTACATACTGAGAATAATGCGCAAAGTGCAAAAAAGTCTAAGGTGGATGACACGAGGGACACGTGAGAGTGAACGTGACTGCTCGGAGCCGTGGCCCTCCACCACCTCCACCCCTGATGTTAAGTAAAGAAAGCCAGGTTTGTATTAATGCCCTTGAAAGCTATGCGAGAGTCACAGAGGTAGCCGTTCCACTAGCGTCCATCAATTCTCGGCCCCGGCGCTGCTGACGAGCTAAAGACCTGCCTCGCTACAACATGGTAGAGAGACATTTATCTGATTATGGCTGTAATAATTACCCAGCTGTTTATTACAGATAGAGAAATAATTCATGCGGGAAACAGGCCACGGTGCCAATGACACTCCGCATTCAGTAAATATGCAAGATGTGCGCTCCTAATTACTCAAGCCCATAGGATGCCCTTATTAACCAACCAAACTTTAAGTGTCTTCTTGACAAATGATGTATCGGTATATTGCGCAAACTCTCGCTGTGGAATTGCTGCCGTGAGCTCAGACAATGATTTCATTAGGATGTGAAGATGGACGCTGGAACATAGCAGCTCCTGTCATCAAGTCTCAGCTAATGAATGGGCAAGGGGGTGTTTTCTTTAGATCCTTGATTGTTTGGAGAGATGGAGAGAGAGACGGAGAGAGAGAGAGAGAGAGAGAGGAGTGAATGGAGGGTCGGTGGCAGCTTGAGCTAGTTGCCTTTTGTTGGGAAAAATGTATAAACTTTTTTGTTATTTATTTAGTCACCAGAGCAAAATGAATAAAAGTCCTGTTATAGAGAGCTTTAATGGGTGACATATCAGTTTCTGGAGGCTTCCACAGCTGATCAGAGCAGGTTTACACAATCAGTGCAATCATAAAGTGTGTGAGACGATACAGACATGCAGTATATCTACAGACACTAGAGAGAGAGTAATGCAAGAAATAAAAAGCTAATTCTACTAAGATGAGAAAAAGAGACAACTGCAAGCGTTTCCTGCACTGAGAACAGTTTAGGTGTAAAATTGGGTTCTATCTATCTATCTATCTATCTATCTATCTATCTATCTATCTATCTATCTATCTATATTAGAACTTCTACTCTTTTATAATGATCATAATATGCTTCTTATTATATACTGTATGTAAAGATTTGTCTGCAGTTTTATAATATTGAACATTTATCTAATATCAAAGGCCAATCTGTGACAAACTTTTCATAAAATACAACAGCATGCAATAAAATCTTCACCATTTTTAAAATAATCCTCAGTGTTTCATGCACATTACACAAAATGACTCACAGGTGAGAAACCCCATTAAAAGCACGCAGCATCACTTAAGTGAGTGGAGTCCCTGGTGGCCGGAGGTGTCTCGGTGCGAGCTGGAGTTACTGATCCAAGGAGCACTTAACAAATTTACATTTAATTTTAGCCAAACCCTTAAGATATTTTCCAACAAAATATATTGGCCACATTAACATGTGACTCCGAGTTTTTTATCAAAAGTAAAAGATGATATCATTTTTAGCCCTAAAGCATGCATGGTTTATTAATGCAGAGCTGGCAAAAATGAAGGGCTATTTATTTATTTTATTTTTAAATTTTCTAATATTCACTCATGAATAAGCCATGGGCAAAGAATTCCTGGCATGCTACTAATCTACTAGTAATGTTTTACAGTTTACAGGAGTAGTTTATCTTTGTAAAACCTTGTGGAGTTAAATCTTAGTAACATTACTGCCTACAAATACAAAACAGTACATTAGATATTATTTAGATTACATACAGATTAAATACATGTATCACACACACAACAGTCTCTGCCCTGTCTTAGAGGATCTGAGAAACCACCACATGGCCAGGGGATTGGAAAAGTTCAGTTTTCATCTCATTGCCAAAAGAACTCCAAGAACTACTCCAGGTACCACAGGATTGCCCTCAACCCTCACGGCTCCAAGATCCTCCTCAAGATCATACTGGCACCGCCATGGAAAAAGAAATAGCCAGATGCTCAAGCTGACTTCCAACAGCGTCATGCACCATACCGCAAAACATGGAAAAATCACGGCTTGTGCCACGGAAAAATGCCATCAATACCTAAAAGATGTATGGCGTCAAATACAAGAAAGCCTGCGATGGTGTAGTTCATGGAGTGAAGCTGTGGAGCGCCCTACAGGAAATACGGGTGTCAATACATTTAGTCAAGTTGGATCAGTCAGTGTATACAAATTAAGAAGCCACTGTTCGAATGCCACATGGAGACACTGTTTGGTTCAGTGTAGAGGAAGGAGTGCAGCAAGGTTGTATTCTCTCACCGTTCACATTTAACCTGTCAGCTGAAATTTATCAGGAAATTGGATGAATTGAGATTCTGGGATAAAAACCAGAGGAAGGACCAGGAATAATCTGCAATACGCTGATGAGAGAGGGTTCTCCGCGCAGAAACCAGAGACCTGAAGCATCAGATCAAATGGACCAAAGAAGACAGCGAAAAGTTTGGCACGTGTGTGATATTAAAAAGAACGAATCCACAGACTGGTCGTCTCCGCGCCGCACCGACACAGTTCAGAGGGTTAGGGTTAGGAGGGTTAGTGCACAAAGGAACCTTTCACACTTTGGACATTTCTGTAATGTAAACACTTTTCTGGTTGATCTTAGAAAATATTCTAATGTAATTAATCTAGAATATTAGAGTTTCATTTTTAAAATGAATTACAAAATAAATCCTTTCCATGATATTCTAATTTTTGATGTGTGTACAAAATAAAGTACGTAAATAAATAAATAAATGTAATTATTTCTTATTTTTGGATTGTTTTTCCCACCTGACTTGTTCGTTCCTCTTTGTCAAATCATCCAAATATCTCTTTCGTTCATAGAAATTATGAACATACTTCCTCACGTAGTATCCTCTCCATCTCTTTTGTATCTGTCAAGAAAATATTTCATTTAGAAATGTCAGGATTATCGTTTTTCATCAGCTTGACTTTTGTAAGTGTGAGACATTTAACTACAAAATCTCGCTGTGTGTTTGGTCTCCTCTTATTCAGATGGATGTGTTCAATAATATAAATAACACTTTTGACTTTACAATGAAGGAAAAAAACACCTTTAATGAATAAAGTTTAATCATCCTGTTGTACACAGTTACACAAGTGTGTAGGACAGCGAGTGCTGCTGTCCAGCACCGGAGTGGACACATGTCCTTCAGGATAATTAGGAGATTAAAACAACAGCAGCAGAAAAATAATAAGGCAAAAACAAAACAAAATGAGAATTGGCATTGATCAGCAGTCAATAGATAATTCTAAATAAAGTAATTGCACGCCGCAAATCCAAGATCTCACTGACCTTTTAGACAAAGTAAAATCGATGATGCATATTGTTCAATTAGATCTAATACAAATGTGTGCACGCTTGTAAACACTGCTTTCTGTTAACAAGCTAACGCTTTGGCTTTTTGGTGAAGAACGTGTGTGAGCGAGTAAACCTGGATCGGAATAAAAGCCACGGCGATTAATAAACAGTAACTGTCTTACAATTATACCTCTGCAATAACCGATTAAACAAACCTACTGCAAATAACTGCAGCAAAAACGCAAACAATCATAAACACTGTATCCTGTCGTTTTTATGAGATTGGTTTATTAATTAGTTGCTTCTTCCTGATTAATGTGTGTCTGTGAGCTGGGGATTGCTGTGTAATACTGGAGATAAAATCCTTCTTTCGTTTAAGAATAACCTCTTTATTAGCACTAAACAAAACAAACACAATAACCTGATAAAGCCGCCATGTAGCTTTAGACTCGTATATTCTCTATTCCATGTGCTTTGCGAGTTATTTTCCCATTTTCACACCGAGCTGTAAAATGTTTTACACTCCCGTTTCCTCCTAGACATAACAGGCTCTTTTTTTTAATAAGAGCTATAAAACACATCTGCCTTGTTGAGTGGCTTCTGTTTGCAGCGACAGGCCCTTCGGCCTCACACACCGGGACCTCGGGGAAGGGGTCAGGCTCCGTCGCTCCAATTAGACTCATGTAACAGGAACGCACAGAGAGCACGGGCTTACGGCCTACGCTCGACACGCCAACGGATTTATAAATCTTCACTCATCTCTGCTTTCCAGTTCCCTCCTCCTAACATCACGGTGATATCGCGATTCAGTGGGAACCTGCTGCTCTTCAATAAACTGCGAAGTTTTGTAAGTGTTGTAAAGTTTGACTTCAGGGGGAAAGAAACCCTACGTGGGATTGTAAAGCTACGATTTCATTGCATATTGATATCCCTGTGAAAGTGCCAATGCATCAGTCAAATATAAAGCAGCTACTTTACACGGCTTCGAACACAAGAACATGCGGAACTGATAAAGTCTAAAACTGAAAAGAGGAAGAAAAAAACTCTTTGGTGAAATTTGCAGGGTAGCTAACAAAGCAAAGCACGGAAGAATAAAACATACAGTAGGTGTATATTATAAAAGAAAAAACTAATTCAATAGTGACAAATACTAATTAAACAATATAACATGAACAATTTCTTCTATTGAGTAAATATGTGTAGTCAGCTTAACAGACTGCAAAACGCTGACTGCCAAGCGATAAGATGATTTATTGTATGTATACTGTATATCAACTGTATTCTAATTTCTGCTTATCAATAACAAGAAGACCTGCTTGTAGATTCCTGCAAACTAGAAACTTAGGACCAAGTGGAGGAGACGGATTTACCTTGACAGCCATCTCATTGTAGAAATTCATCTTCATGAGAAAGTATGCTGTCTGTGAAGAGAGAGTGAGATATCAGTGCTACGTTACAGGCACTGGACCGCGACTTTCCGACTGACACGCGGGGAATCTGTCTTATACAGTATGATGTCATAAGTAACAAAGACCTATCTGAGAGAGACAGGATGTAAAGGTAAGTCAGACCTCATATCGACGCAGGGGACATGGCTTTTCCTTAATACGTAACGCATCACAGCAGAGGAAAATCTATGGCAGTCAGAGCGCAACCTAATGGAGATGTATGGCAAAACGCTCTGTGCTGAGTTTGATAATCGATGGCGTCTCATGGGGAGTAAACTGGATAACCAGAGCAGAGAGTATTCACTGCGGGTCAGAATATCATTTAACTCTAACCACTGTTTAGAAATAAGTTAAGAGAACTTGCAAATTACTGCTACAACTAAAAAACTGTAGAAATTATTCACAGCATGTGACAATTACCACTTAAACATAAGGGGACGCTGCATAGTCACTTACTTTAACACGATATTTTATCACATAATGTACATGTTCATGTATCTGCACACCAGGGCTGCTGAGGGGCGCAACACAAATCTGTTCTCTTTTCACTAGCGGATGTTCACATGTTCAAATCCCACCAGGGCCGCAGCGATCCATGTGCAGAAGGACACCGAGCACTCTGACCGTTCCAGACATAAACTTTTTTAACAACCTGTCTGTCCTTAATGTTGAATCTTTTACCTACTTTTAGATCATTACCTGGATGGTTCAAGTCAACAAGTGCATGTGTACATACAGTAGCTTTTGGTTTTTTTGTGATGACTGATGTGATCACTAAAATGATTAGTGTCCAAAAATCCTAAAGGCTTATACTGAGTTAAAGACAAGTTATTTCTGAAGAGGCATTTATTTTATGGTTATACATTTTAATAGCTGACGATATGTGGCACGGTGGTTAGCACTGCTGCCCTGCACCTCCAGGTCCTGGGTTTGATTCGTAGTTTACAGGTTCTCCCGGTGGGATTTCCTCCCATAGTCCAAAAACATGCAGATTTGGCTAATTGGTGTTCCCAAATTGCCTGTTGTGTGTGAGTGTTGACTGGAGGTCCTACCACGATTGTACAAATGCCAATAAATACACTGGTCAGCTTTGGCCTCCAGTTGGACTATGGATGGATTTAATCGTATCTAAATCGTGATATGGACCTGTGTGTTTATTTAATCGTAAAGGCTACAATTTATTACAGGTAATATTCTGTAGTGTAGAGTTTGTCAATAATTTAAGTATTTATTAAGTATATTTTAAAATATCATTCACGCACTCATCTTCTATATTGCTTTATCCTGTATTCAGGGTCACGGGGACCTGGAGCCTATCCCAGGAGACTTAGGGCACGAGGAGGGGTACACTCTGGACAGGGTACTGATCCATCACAGGGCACACACACACACACATACACACTCATTAATACACTACGGGCAATTTGGAAATGCCAATTAGCCTAATCTGCATGTTTTTGGACTGTGGGAGGAAACCAAAGAACCGGAGGAAACCCACCAAGCACGAGGAGAACATGCAAACTCCATGCACACAGAGAATATTTGTCCTCAGTATCATTTATTTTTGTTTTGCCAGATGTCTTGAAGCGTGCCAATACTTCTGAAGTTGGCTCTTAAAGCATGGACATAAAACACTGCGTGTGTAATGACTGTCAGGTGAGGAATACGTGCAGCCTGTTTAGGATAAGGCGTTTCATAGCTAATCAATACGCACTGTCACATTACAACCCCAGTCGAGGTGTAAGTCGCGGCACGCCTGTAACCGCTGAATGTTAATGAGGCTAATCATAACATAATCAATATTACACAATGGCACAGCTTACCTTTACCCTTTGCCTAAAGTACTGACGAGCGCTGAAAGCCCGCCACGTCTTCTGTATGACGATCGCGTTCCGGTGTAGAAAGCTGCAATAATATTTCCGAGTTAATCATCTTTGCTAGAAATTAACAGTGAAGGAAGCATTTAGAAAGCTTCCTCCTAAGAGCCCTAAATGGCTGGTGCGTCTCAGATAACCGAACATTTGCATTCATTCATCAAGACGATCTGTTCTAAATGCACGTCTACGGCGACGCTGGACTCGACAAGGCCATCGGTTTTAAAAAGACCATTTATAACCTGAGAAAATCAATGCGTATATAGGGAAGGTGGTAACCCAAGAACTGCACTTAAGGTGCTCAGATTGTGCCTAATTAACCACTTAACACACTGATCAATTAACTAAAGTAATCTAAATGAACCTAGCGTCTGGAAGTTTGTCTGCTGACGGCAAAGAAATATATGAGGGTTACATCGCCGGAGCACCGAGTGCTCTTGCTAATGTCTGAGCGTAAAGACTAAAATAGACAATGATTTAGCATCACGAGGCTCGGTCCACCGTAATGGACCACCAGAACGTTGAGACTCTTTTACCACCAGACATTTTTCAAAGGGAAAAAACGTTAACATTTTGTTTAGTACGTGTCTTTCAAGGCTGAGAACGCAGGAGAATGCAGGCCAAGGCTTTTCAACAATAGCGCCACAAAAAGACCAAAAAAGTATTTCATAGGAGCGCTACTGATATACAGGCACTGCTCACGTTCTTCTTCTCACCTCGTTCACATCAGACCTCAGGTGCACCTTAGAGCTCTCTTACTGGATGTACTGCATGGTGACTACAATCGGAGTTACAGGTGACCTGGCAGGCACGTGACTCCACTAATCATCTCCTGGATTCCTTCGGCCCCATAGCACCGTGGCTTCAAGGCTAAGTTGGGATCCCTGGTTAGCTCATTAGCTTCGGTATCGATCACTGGGGTGATGAGGTCACACAACAGAGATGTTTGAGCTCATTCAGGTAGATGAGAGAGACTTTTCTGCCTGAAAACATCTCCGGAGATGGCAGATGTAAGGAGCTACATGTTTCAGCTCTCCACTGGTGATCGGATCACTCCGGATAGAGGATAACTCTAGATTCCACATCACTACACTTACATTTGTGGACATCTCCTGAACAACTGTCCATTTGATCCAAAGGTGGGTTGATTTGAGATTAAATAAAACACTGGTTGTGTATACAAATGTGTTTTTTTTGGTCTGGAGAACATCTAGGATTCCTAATTATTGGGAAGAACCTGTCTGTAGGTGTGTGGTAGGCTCCTCAGCTGCTCTGTGGAAGGCCAGGGTTCGAGTTCCAGCACATACACATACCTACTAGGGCTCTCTGAATGCTAATCTCAAACATGGGGTTAAATGTATTGCATCAGGAAGGGCATGTGACATAAAAACCCCATACTGTCAAAATCAAATGGCAGATCCACTGTTGCGCCCCCTAATGGAACAACAGCAACACCATCAGGTGGTACTACAGCTGGGGCCAAAAGTTTTGAGAAGAATTACTTTTATTTAAAAAAATTATGACTTATTTAATTACATAGTCTGCTGCTTCATTTACTTTACATTTACAAAGTCTGCTGCTTCAGTGTTTTTACAACTTTTGGTCAGACGTTACTCTGGTATACTGAAGTAAGGAGACTGTATTTGCAGTGTTGTTTCTTCTTTATCAAGACTGCTGCAATTCACCCTGACATGCTGTCAATCACCTTCTGGGCCACACCCTGACTGATGGCGCAGCCCATTCTTACATAATCAACGCTTGGAAATTGTGGGTTTTTGTTTGTCTGTCCACCTCTTGAGGATCGACCACAAGGTCTGAATGGGATTAAGGTCTGGGGAGTTTCCTGGCCATGGACCCAAAGTTGCACTGCTTTGTTCCACGAGACACTTAGTTATCACACTTTTGCCTTATGGTGAGCAGCTCCATCACGCTGGCATTGTTCATCACTAACCTGTTCTTGGATGGTTTAGAGAAGTTTCTCTTTATTCTGTATTCATTAGGCAAAATTGTGAGTGAGCCCCAGCCACCAAAACGCATGCGTGGTCTCAGGACGCTTTACTGTTGGCGTGACACAGAATGTTTGTTCAGTACACGGACACAGCAGACACACACACACACACACACACACACACACACACACACACACACACACGCTTCTTTACCCGTCTGTGATCAATAGTTTTCAGGAAGAAAACAGACAGGGCTTTATGGTAAAATACTGTTTGACTGATTGAACTATAATATGGAAGATTATACCTGCAGAGTGAAAAGATGGACTTGTTTTCCTGCTCACACTCACCTGAGGTAGACTCGCACCTGACAGCCTCGAACCCAGCTCTGAATCCTGACGGCTGCAGCATGTTCTCGCTCCCGGTTCTCTTCTGCTTCTCTAGATTACAGTATATTAAATAAAAAGCTTTTATCAGTTAAATCTCCAGGTTACTGAGTTCCCAGGAGCTGGACTTTAGATCTCTCTTACACCCTGTCTCCATGGTAACTGGATTATTTATGTATATACTTAAATAAATATAGATTAATGACACTGCAGCAGACATAAACACATCCTCTTAACACTTTCGACTCTGAGATACCTGTTCCTCCTGTAATACTGCTCCTTAACGAGCTCCAGCCGGTCACACAGCTTCACTCCAGCGGCCATGTCTGTGTAGGTTTACCGGTTACCATGACAACGGGGACGCGTCCAGACAGCGAAGGGGGGCGGGGCGAGTGGGTGAGTGACTGAGTCCAAATAAAGTTCTTTTCATCGTACACAGTTTACTCAGGACCTTTGATAAACATAAACACGGACTTTCTCCTTCTGCCTACGTGTTTTGCTTTTGTTCGTTTTTTTATTTAACCCCAACCAGGAAGTGGTAACCCCGCCCCCATAAACGGCACCAGCGACGCCATCTTGGATGGGTCAGCTTTACCATCGAGTAGAGTTTAATAAGAGTTTGTGCGAAAATAAATAATAAATAAATAATATATACATATAAAATATATACGTTTTATATAAATAAATAATAATCCTGCATGGTGTGCAGCATTCGAAAAAAAAAAAAAATCAAACAGAAGAACAAGAAATACATTTTCAGCGTTAGAGGTTAGCACTGTGTCCTCGCCCGTCCAGGGTCCGGGGTCGATTCCCGTCTAGGGTCTGTGAGCATGGAGTAGTGTGCATGTTCTCCCCATGCTTCCTGGGTTCCTCCGGGTACTCTGGTTTCCTCCCACAGTCCATAGACATACATGCCTGTCTGTGTGTGTGTGTGTGTGTGTGTGTGTGGGATGGATTGGCACCTTGTCCATGGCGTACCCTGTCTCATGCCCAAAGTCTTCTGGGCCCTCCAGGCCCCCCGCGACCCTCAGGATAAGCACTATAGAGAATGAATGTATGAATGAATGAATGCCATTAATGAGATCAGCTGTCCAAATATTTGCTGTTAGCCTCAATAAATTAAATTAAATATAAAATGGTACATTGAATAGTTAAATATCACAGTTTAAACTGCATTTACAGTATCTGTCAAAATTAAATCATGCAGCTCTAATAATAAATGTCGTGCAACGTAAGGCATCAGACGAATCTCATCAAATCTGAACCAAATTCATACTTCAGTAGACAGTTTTTATTTGTTATATATATTTTTTGCTTAATTTTTTTAATCCTCTCTTTCCTGGAAACAAGGTATATTTCTTTGCACATGTCCCTTTAGAGATCATATATGGATTCGTGGACTCCCCTCTACTGCTCCAGCCTTGCGTTCACCTCTCGATGGCGCCGGTCACCCGGGTGCCGGACTGGTAGTTTCCCTGCCGTGGAATGTGATGAGCTGAATGGCTGTAACGGCGTAGTTTCCTGCAGCACCAACAGGGTTTACATGTGACCTCTCACCTCGCTCTGTGGTTGTTTGTGTGTGTGTGTGTGTGTGTGTGTGTGTGTGTGTGTGTGTGTGTGTGTGTGTGTGTGTGTGTGTGTGTGT
>JAQMYI010000005.1:30725581-30735959 GCA_030014275.1 Clariallabes melas | reverse complement strand
ATTTATTCATTTTTCTCTTATTAACTGATGCTGTTGTAAAATTATTTTTAATGTAAATTATCAGTATTTATTAAAGTAAAGTTAAACCTCAACCTCTCTCCCTCTCTCCCTCTCCCTCCCTCTATCCCTCTCCCTCTCTCCCTGTCTAGTGGCCTCCTATTGGTGGCCGGCGATTTCAATAACTTGTGTGTGCTTCAACAGTTTTATTTAAATCACTCCCACCAGAATTGCACACAACAACAATAACAAATCACTATAGTGTTGCACGCTGGTGCAATTAGGTTAAAGTGTGATTGAATGCGGATGGGCCCCGTTGCCGGTGTGTAATTTGGGCCCGGCGGGAGGCCGCGGAGGCCGAGGCGTGATGATGAGAGTGCTCGCGTGCGTGCACGTGTGTGTTTGTGTTGTGTGTCGGCAGCCCACTTCATTACGGGTGTGTGTGAAGCGTGCACTCGGTGGGTGGGAGATAGCCTCCCTGAGGATGAGCGTACTGCATCTTCCCCCTGCTGACACCATCGCATACATCACCACCCTTCTTCCAGTCAGACGCACCTCTCCCTCCGCTCCTTCACTTTATTATCCGTTTATTCCCCCTTCTGCTCCTTCTGTCTCTTTCCGTCTCTCTCTCCTTTTTTTCTCTCCTCTATTTTTGTCTTTGTCTTCACCCCGTCGATCTATCTTTCTTCCAGTTGTAATGAGAGGCTCAGGAGGATCTCCCCAGTCGCCCATCTTCAGCATCAGCGGCCATTTACATCCCGATCCTCATCATTACCCGAGTCCCGCCGTGTCTCTTACCGAAACACAACACAAAGACTTCACTTTTAGTCCCGTAAACACTCGTCCAGCTCGCTTCGGCCCTTTTCGATCCACAGGTTTAACTTCATGTGTGTGTGACGTGCGCAGGACAGCGAGTGTGTTCATGACTAAAGGTTTACACAACCAAAGTCAACTTGCAGGTTTATGTTAAAAAAAAAAAAAAGAATATCACATATTCATAAATATTCATGGAAGAACAACATTCCAGTGAAAAACATCTGATAATCTGGTTACATAAGTATGTACACCCTGCTCACAATTAATACAGTAATATGTTATGAAAACACACTCGTTCTTTTTGGATTAGTGTCCGTCAACATAAACTCAGCAGATCTCCAGTCCTCAGCTCACTGCACTCGTCCGTCTGTCTGTCTGCCTGTCTTTCTGTCTTTCTTTGCCTACATGATACTTGCCTTTTTTCTTTCCTTTTGCCTTTCTTTTCTGTTTCTTGATTTCTTGTTTCTTTCTTCCTTCCTTTCTTTCACTTTTTTGTTCCTCTTTTATTCTTTTCTATTCTTCCTCTCTCCCTCTGACTGGACCTTTCAGTGCTCTCGTCTTTCTGCCTGTTTTTCTCCCTTTATTTCTCTTTTTTTTCTTTCTTTTTTTTTGTTTACATACACATACATAGACATTTTTGAAATTATTGATATTTTTTTTTCTTTGCGTTCATCTTAAATATTATACCAAAGTTTAAATTCTGTATTATAAATATATATTTTTAAAATGTAAACTTTTTCATGAGTAAATTTGAGTTTTTTATATCCACTGAATTACAAACACATGGAGTGAAATAGAACCAGCGATCTCTCTCTCTCTCTGTCTCTCTCTCTCTCTCTCTCTCTCTCTCTCTCTCTCTCTCTCAGTATAAACTCAGATAAATAGCCTGGTTTCCAGCCGTGACATTAAAATATAAGGCCGCATTAGTTTTCATCTCATTTTCCTCTTTTTTAAGCTGATGTGCTTCACTGTCAGGACAATCGATATCACACGAGTGAAATATTGATATCAGACGCTTCCCACTGAACACACAGATCACCGTGCAGGACTGCTTTCTCTCCTTTTCTTTTCTTTGCTTTCGTTCTCTCCGGCCTGTTCGTGATCGTCCGCAGCGGCGGGAGGGGAAACAGGGGAACAGGCACAGCGGAGAAGAACTTAATAATCAGCAGGAAAATTGATTTTCCTGAAAGGGATTCAACTTTGATAAGGTATTAGCAGAAGAGAGAAAAACTGTGAATCTTCATTATGCTACTCTGCTATGCACTGAAACTAGCGCTAATAGAGACAGGGAAAGAAAAATGAATCTAGAAAATAGATTCCTACTTTTTAGAAAAAAATAATTTACACAAAGCCTAAGGTGGGGAAGTTGGGAAGATTATTAAGGATGAGAATTGGATTTTTGTCTCTCGAGGATGAAGCAGCAATTACATAAAGGTGAAGATTAGGTGAAAACTCAGTCCCGTCTGTTCCATGAGAGAAGTTCTGTGAGGTTCCACATTCCAGCAAACACCCTGAGAGAAGCAGGAGGAGGAGGAGGAGATGAAGAACTTCTGCCCCTGAGAAACCTGCTGACTCGACCCTCAGAGGATCCCACGGCAGGCCCACGGGGAGGACGAGGAGGATGATGAGGATGAGGTGGAGGAGGACGAGGAGGAGGATGAGGTGGAGGAGGACGAGGTGGAGGCGGAGGAGGTGGAGGATGAGGAGGAGGACGAGGAGGCGGAGGACGAGGATGAGGAGGAGGAGGAGGAGGACCAGGAGGAGGAGGAGGAGGACGAGGAGGAGGAGGACGAGGACGAGGAGAACGAGGAGGAGGACGAGGTGGAGGAGGAGGAGGAGGACGAGGAGGACGAGGACGAGGTGGAGGAGGAGGAGGACGAGGAGGAGGAGGAGGAGGACGAGGAGGAGGAGGAGGACGAGGTGGAGGAGGACAAGGAGGAGGACGAGGAGGAGGAGGAGGATGAGGACGAGGAGGAGGAGGACGAGGAAGACGAGGAGGAGGAGGACGAGGAGGAGGAGGACGAGGATTAGGAGGAGGAGGCCGAGGAGGAGGAGGATGAGGACGAGGAGGACGAGGAGGAAGAGGACGAGGATTAGGAGGAGGATGAGGACGAGGAGGAGGAGGACGAGGAGGACGAGGAGGAGGATGAGGTGGAGGAGGAAGACAAGGAGGAGGAGGACGAGGAGGACGAGGAGGAGGACGAGGTGGAGGAGGAGGAGGTGGAGGACGAGGAGGAGGAGGACGAGGAGGAGGATGAGGACGAGGAGGAGGACGAGGAGGATGAGGACGAGGAGGAGGAGGATGAGGACGAGGAGGAGGAGGATGAGGAGGACGAGGAGGAGGAGTAGGAGGAGGATGAGGAGGAGGATGAGGAGGAGGAGGAGGACGAGAAGGAGGAGGAGGATGAGGAGGAATGTTCACCCGTCTCTCATTTCTTTCTTTCTTGATGACTTGATTCTCTTCTCTTTTCCTTCCTTTCTTTAGTTTTCTCTATTCATTTTCTTTCTTTCATTCTTTACCCTGATTGTACTTTTTTGTCACTATTTTGTTTGTTTGTTTCTTAAGACCATTTCAGACACACACTCCACTGGAGACGTGCTGGTGTGTGTGTGTGTGTGTGTGTGTGTGTGTGTGTGTGTGTGTGTGTGTGTGTGTGAGAGTTATGTGGATCACACAGATGTCAAATTTGTGCCTGTTTCACGTTTGCTAAGCTGACTTTGACAAGAATCCATTTGAACAGGACACCCAAACCTCGTGTGTGTGTGTGTGTGTGTGTGTGTATTTGTGTGTGTGTGTGTGTTTGTGTGAGAGTGTGTGTGTGGGTGCTCACACATGCCGTTCTCTGCTGAGTTTTCTGATCATGTGTCAGTGTGCTGATGTGTCAGGAGTAACCCCGACTCTGCCTAAAGGCCCTGTGTCTCTGTGCAGTCACTGGACTCAAGTGTTATTGTGTGTGTGTGTGTTTGTGTGTGTGTGTGTGTGTATGTGTGTGTGTGTGTGTGTGTGTGTGTGTGTGGTTGAAAATGTGAAAGAAAACAAAGTGGAATATAAAATAATGGAATAAAACAGAAATGATAGTTTTGTTTCTTTCCTTGAGGTCAGTTATATGGTATCGGGTTCTGGTTCTGCACAGAGAGGATATAAAACACAATGTGATGTGTGTGTGTGTGTGTGTGTGTGTGTGTGTGTGTGTGTGCTGATACAGATGTGATGAGGGATGGAGCTGCTCATTAAACCGCCCCAGCAGGTAAAAATAGCCTCTCCTTCTCCTGTCCTCATCGTCCTCTCGTGTCTCTCTGTCCGTCTCGTCCGTGTTCCTCTCTGTGGACCGACAGGAATCTGCTCCACTCTCATATTTATTAACGTAACTCTAAAGATCATTTCAACATAAACACATTCTGTGAATTATTTCGAAATGATGCTTTTTTTTTCTTTTTAAAATTAGCTGACAGAATATTCTACAGAAGATGAGATTGCATAAAACACTTTGTCTGCTGATCGTATATTCACTTCAGTGCTGAAATAATGTACGGCAGAATATATATAAAATAAAATAATGAATTGCTTCTGCATTTCATCAAGTACAGATGAGGTGTATTTAATCACACTGAACTCTTTTTACCAGCTCGACCCGAGCCCGGGCGTTCCACACAGTGTAGGTGTAAGATCACTGCGTTTCTCTAGATGTTCAGTAAATCTTATTGTAAAGTTCAGACATAAACACACATCAGCACTGATTATCAGTTTATACCCCATTAAAGTGGTACCAGGTTAAAGGGCACGCGCTCGTCCAGTCCGATACCAACGGAATGCCAACGCAGCACAAATCACTGACTAAAGGTCACTGCTGGTGATGATAGAAAGGCAGCAGAAGACCCGGGGAGAGCACGAGGCCCAGCAGGCAAAGCCCCCCACCCCCCACCCCTGATCGAGCCCCCAAAAACAAGTCTTATCCACGGAGGTCCCGCCCCAGAGCTTCTCTGAATGTGTTTATCACGTGTTTTGAGGGCTAAAGATCATCCAGGATGAGCCGCTGCTCTTCACTTTGCTCTTCTTTGTGTAATAATTGTACTGCATAAGGAGCAGGTTTGTAATATGACAATAATGGTATGATTTAATACATCATATAATAATGTTTTATCAGTAATTATATCAGTTAGTGGTTTTGAAGAGCCTGGCAGCTGTGGTCGATCAGAGATCATCAGGTGAGACATCGCAGGAGATCAGTGTCATTACTGGAGCGCTACAGAGCCGGAGAGGCGTTCCGTTCAGTGCGGTGCCGGTGCCGGTGCCGACATAATGAAGATTAATATACTTACTGTAGAAACACGAAAGAGAAACTTTTCTGTCTCAACCTCCGCGTCACTGCACCTTCAGCTGCCGGTTCTCAAGCGAAGCCAGACACTTGTTATGTCATGACGTCATCATTCCCTCATCATCTAGGGGATTTTACATGGTTTACTCTATCTGCTGATTTCTTTAACACAAACAAATATATATATTTTTTTGGTGCAGGGTTTAAGAACAGAAATCATAAATCATATGAAGACATAAATCGGATCACACCGCGGTGATCTAATGCATGATGCACTGTACGTTTATCTCATGTGATTTTTTGTTTGTTTGTTTTGTTTGTTTTCAAATCTTTTACGAGGTGGATAAGCTGGAGATGTTCCTGATACCTGGCAACCCTGGTTCATGATATTAATGCGGCAGGGTTTGTCTCGCACATGAGAATCACATCTGCTTCTTCAGACACAGCTGGACAAACCGAGAGACTGTATACTGGACAACTGTGTGTTATATTATTAAACATTAATGATCTCTTAATAACTCAAGTGTGTGTAGGGAAAACTAACAATAAGCAAAGCAATGAGAAAAGTACGAGATTAAAATGAGATTTTAAAAAAAGCCCTTAGATATCAGCAAGATATTTTGTATATTAATAATCACATCTCTTTGCAGCAGACTCACAAAATATATTGTGTAGCAAAATATATTATATTATATTATACGACTAAATTCTTATATAATATTTAACCTTGTGTTAAATATTTTGTCTGTTTTGCTACAATAAATTAGTAAGTGTACTTAATTCTATTTAATGAGTTTACCCTAAACAAACACATTTTTGGAATTATTAATAATTATTTTCTTTGTGTTCATCTTAAATATTATACTTAAATTCTGTATTTAATATAAATATACTGGTTTACAGAGCGCAGTATAAAACCATAAGCCGTGATCCTTCGTTACTCCAGTGTTCACTCGTCTTTTGTCTGCCACTCCACCTGACCTCCGCCGGCGCTGCACATCTTGCAGACATCTTGTACGATTCCACGCCTGCTCCACACTCAGTCCTGGACATTTTTACTTTTCCTCCCTAAATGCCCTAAACGCTTTGTCACCTTGTGGAATAAATACAGCAGGGAGAATCCTTTAGAAACACGAATATCCTGCAAAGTTATTTTCTAGTCCCTGGCGTGTTCTGGCCTCTCTTTCCTCTGTGGCTGTGCACTTCCAGTTCTCCCCGTGGGGCGGTGATGGTTTGTGACAGCATGCGCTGTTGGCCAGGGTGACGCTCAATCGCACCAGTTCGGAGAGTGCCCAAGAGACAGACAGACGAGGAGAGAGAGAGAGAGAGAGAGACGGGTTCTAGCCCCGTTCGCCCCTCGTATTGTGACAGCGTGCAGCCTGCTTGCTCTGGTGCTGCAGCTGATGCTCTGTCCAGCTCCATCCATATCCGCTTGACACTGAGAGCTCTTGCCAAATGCCAGGAACCATAGTCACATCTGCTCGTCTCGGGCGGCCTGGTGGCATCTTACCACCAGCGGGTCCGGGGCGAGCGCCAGCCTTCGCCACTGATCCACTGAGTGACAGAGAGACAGCGAGACAGGCAGAGTACTGAGTACCTGTTGTCTTCTCCTCACTCGTTATCCCAGTTGACATGTCCAGCTCCAGCGTCTGTCATCTCAGCATCAAACACCAAACTCTTAGGCCATCCAATCATGGCTGCTGTTTTTTTTTTATTTTTTTAACCCTTTTCTAAATACCAGACGTCTCACGAGAGACATCACTGCTAGTGAGAGGTTAACAAACTGGAACAAATGTAGAGAGTAAAGACATAATGAAGTACTTATAAAAGCTCCTGCAGTGACATTCACTCCTCCACTCCATCCTCTCTGTCTTCCCTCTAATCGGAATGTATATTGTTGAAACGCCTCGCTATTTTAAACAGAATTTATTTAGCAGGATTCACCCCTTTTATAGAAATAGGACTACGCTGGGGCACTTAACCTTACCTCCAGGGTTAGTTTCCACTTCCCGGTTTAAAATGAACAGCGCGAGCTGAATGCAGACGAATTGAACCCGTGCCCTTCTCACTCCCCAATGTGAAGTGCTGCATATTCTCCTTAATGGAAGCAGAATTACATGCTTTCGCCAGGGGAGCACAGGGTAGGTAAAGAGAGAGAGAGAGAGAGAGAGAGAGAGAGATGAAGAGGAGGACGAAGAAAGGGGGGGGGGGTAATGGTGTTTGGGTTTTCATACACTAAGGTACTTTGTGCGACGCTCCATTAGGTCATTAGAGGCAGAGAACGATTAAAACCTTCACTAGCACATCCGGGTGATTGTTTTTGTTTTTTGTTTTTTTATATAGCTCTTGACCAATTTATTGTCATCATTATTTAGTATTTTTTATTATATTTTTATCACCAAAATTCTGCATTGATTGTTTACTCGATCCATACAGTGTGAGAAATTGATTGATATCTGATATCATATCTGATTTAATTTAATAAGAAAATTTATTTTATGAGAATGCATTAACTAACAATTTAATTAACATGGGATTTACACAGGATTTGATTATAATAATAATAATAATAACAATAATAATAATAATAATAATAATAATAATAATAACAACCATAATAATAACAATAATAATAATAATAATAATAATAAAAACTCCTTTTTGATCATAGGACCAGTGCCTTACATATTTACGAGCAGATTAAACAAACAAAGAAACAAACACACAAACAAAAAACTCAGAAATGTTATATTTTAGATTTTTATTAAACATTTGTTTAAACATGTTTTTATTCATGCACTTGGGTATAAATCCATAATAATGTAAAATAGGTTAACAACCATTTTTATCATTGTGTCCTAATTAAAAGTTTGTTAGATAGATAGAGTGCTTTACTAATGCCAAACGAAATTATTATTATTATTGCTATTATTATTATTATTATTATTATTATTATTATTATTATTATAAGCATCCAGTCCACAAATTATACAAAACAAGATGCAAAAAAAAACAAGTCATGGAAGAATATTACAGGATGGAAAATTAAAGATGAAAATTAAAAATCACTATAATAAAGTATAATAAAAAATTCTAGAAAGATCATTTTAAAAAGAGAATATCTAAAACCTATAAGAATGAGATAAGATGTTGCATATTAACAAAGAATGCACTGGTTCTGTCTACATGATGATCATATTATATATATAAAAAAAAAACTAAATGTATATTAAGGTGCACCAGTGAAGTATTGATATGCTTTAATATTAATACAAATAATGAAAGTACATGATCATATTAGTGCAGTCAGGCTGATAGGACGAGAAGCTGCACGTTAATTAAGATGCACAGAAAAGAATGTAGTTGATCAGACGTATCTCGATGATGTCACAGAGGAGACTTACTGTAGAGTCGTACATGCGGTCGGCAGGAGAGGGCCTCCTGTAGTGATTATCGTCACAGCGGAGCCGACAGTGTCCACTTTAACTGAATTATAAAGTCACTCCTTAAATACAGTCAGAGTCGCACTTTCCTGTGTAAAACACAAACGCTTCAAATTTCTGTTCAATGTCAAGGTTTGAGCTCTGAGCAGCTGTCAAGTGGCATAATTATGTTTTGATACGAATGTGAGTGTGACGGTGTAGAGCAACACTCTCTCAGCATCAGCCATCGTTTATTACATTGTCTAGCTGTTTATGTATTTACCAGCTTTTATGATCTTTAATACATCAAGAGTGAAGCTGGATGGCCCAGGAAACTAACCATCACCTTTGTAGTTACTGTATGTGTGTGTGTGTGAGAGAGAGAGAGAGAGAGTGCGAGTAGTGGTTGAAGAGCACAACAAGTAAATTTATTTCCCCTTTTCCTCCCATCTAGAATCTCCTGAGCGGAGCCATCTTCCTCCAACGCAGATCTCCTGACAGCCTGATAGTTTTGGAGTTTCTATTAGGCATATTGCATGGTTGAGGGCGTCCAAAGATTGGTTACATTCTGTTCTGGCGGCATTAGCGCTCCTTATAGGGTCCATCAGTGCCTGTCGGCCGGCTGCCGTGATCTATGATTCCCCCATCACGCTCTTATAAATCATACACTAAAAGCATTTTCCCTTCCGCATTCTCTTCCGTCAAATTTATGCTGCTGTAAAAAAAAAAAAAAAGAAAAAAGATGGGGGTATGTGGGGGATTACTCACTGACGAGGCCTCCACCTCCTTCCCTCCGTATCCATCCTTGTACATTGCAATAAAATAGCGTGCATTCAGATTATAACGCTCTGCTCGCCTCAGCTTGGTAATTATAGAGGTTTTTAGGGGTTTTCAAGTGTGCTACTTTGTTTGCAAAGCTCAGAGCAAGTGCGCTGTGACCCTGAGGCGTTGGACAGCATCCTAATTACAGCACGGGCTTGACCACAAACAATTCAGCAAGCGCTATTTCTGCGTCTCCATCGCTAAATGCAAATCAGAGAGGCGCTGAAGTGGAACGCCTTTCAGATCCTCCCTCATCCCGGCCTGCCCGAGCGCAAGCCGACCGACTCCAGTCGTGCTTCACTTGCTTTGTTATTACGGCCAATCTCAGAATTAACAGTCTCTCTCCCTCTCTCTCTCTGTGTGTCGGCTCAGTGACGCAGGTTTAACAGTGGAAGCTGTGGATTTGTAGCTCTACAGTATATTACAACAATACTCTAAGGCCTTGCGTTTACAAAAGAAAAAAATAATAATGGTGTAATTTTTTTGGCTGGTCGGATAAAAAAAAGGGTTTCAGTTTCAGAATTGTTAATCCAGTCTTTGTAGGGAACAAATGTAATGCAAATCTATTTCACAAAGTGATTAGGCTTCCATGAAGGAAATAATTACAGCGATGGAGCACATGAAAAAAAAAACCATCTTCTGCTTGTGAAATGATGTATTTGTATTGTACAGTAACATGAACGTTTTACAATAAGACTGAACAAATTTTTTAAAGATTATAACACTTAATTAAACTTAAAAAATGTATTTATTTAATACTGCACTATGACAGTTTATTGTGAAAACGTGACAATACATTTCCAGTTTTTCTTGCACTTGCAGTAAACAAAGTTTAAAATAAGACAATGTTAATGCACCGCACGCTGTGCCACCTCTGTACCGGCAGATTTTCACCCTGCTGAGAGGGCAGGGCAAGTTTCTGCACAAATCACACACACACTACAGTGGAACCTTGGATTACGAGCATAATTCGTATTTCAAAAGCGGATTTTCCCATAAGAAATA
>JAQMYI010000005.1:30673920-30688841 GCA_030014275.1 Clariallabes melas | reverse complement strand
GTTATATAAGCCAAAAATTTGGCGTGTTTGATACACACAGGCTTCACAACCGGCAACACAAAAAGATGTTCCCATAGCGTTTTCACGCAGCATCTCGTTCCCGCTTTTTCAGGGAGCAGGGTTACAGCTAAGTAACCCGAGACGTTTCCTCAGTACCTTTCTCTCTCTGTGTGATGGCGTGTACTGTACATTCCTCTAAATGCATTATATACAGTATGTAGAATATAATATTTATACTCGATATGCTGTGTTTAATGTTACTGTGCATGCAACATTCCTCTTACTATCATTTATCAAAATCGCCATTTGTTCGATTCCATATGTTCTATTGTCGAGTTCTGTTCTTAGAAACTCCTTGCCCGAGCCCCACATCTAGAGTTCTGGCTTCAAGGGGTAGAAGTCATCACCTTCTGTAAGACATGTTCAGAAAAGAACAGCATTGAGGAAGCAAAGAGGAACAGGAGGCAGGTCTTGTACAAGAAACATGGAAGGGGGTGGGTGGGGGGGCTGAAGATAATACCCCCGATGCTTATCAGCCCCGGAGATAGGAACCTTGTTTCATCCTCCAAGTTCCTGCGTGCTCCTTGGCAGCCACGGCCTTCGCTGCATAATCATATTAATTTATGCCTCGCATCAATTATGCATTCAGATTCTCCTGATAGCTTGTCACTTTTTATCCATTAGTCTTTGTGTGCTAGGTAGTGGGATGGGTAAATAAATAGGAAACACTGCACACCCTGTGTTGCTTTCAGGGGGTTGGCAAGATGCCCCGGTGCATTTGTTGAGATTTAAAGGTTATTACATAAAGTTGGGTTGGGGATCCTTAATTTTCTTTATCTTGTTTGACACCTTGGTGGGTTTGTTAAAAGTGGCACAGGGGTTTGGGGGAGGTGTATGGGGGGAGGAGGGGGTGGCCTGCAGGGCTGGGGATGTCACATACAAAATGTATTTAACAAAAAAAGGAAGAATTCACCTGATGCACTGCTGGAAATGTTTTTACTGAGGAATGCAAATGGACTCAGACGAGGCATTCTGCCACTCCACTGACAAGGCAATTACCTGTGAAGAGGTAGCTTACATGGTACAGAGGCAGCGAGACAGTGTACACAAGGGTTGTGCCAAAAGTGTAACAGCATTTTTAGACTTGAATTCTTAAAATATTCCAGAGAAGAAGAAAAAAAAACTCTCTTGGTTCAGGATTGTTTTAATAAATTTGAATATTGAAGAAAGACAGAAGATGGTTGAATGTCTGAGATGCATGATATACAGTACTGGGTATAATTTAATATACAGTATTATATAGAATTGAATGTAACTTAGTTGTAGTAGTTAGAAGTTGTAAAGTCTAAGAAAATGAAAAGTATAGAGACCTGCAAGGATTTTTAATAAGACTGGGTAATATGAGTGACAGAGTTTTCTCGTTAGTAATGGATCATTTCAGAACTGAGGGTATTTTATATATAATAATAAAAATGATCCTTCCTTTTCTGCGTGATGCTTTGCTAACACAGAGATGCATATGTTTTGGCATAGCAGTGGGAGCCACTCTATCACTTTAAACGTCCAACTCATACAAAGCTCATTTGTTTAAGTATATGCCATCTGGACAGAGAATTAATGAGGAGTGTCTCTCCCAGGCTAAAAGAGTAGGCTGGACCACGCTGAGAGCAGGCTGGGTGAGGAGGGAACGAGGGAAACACACAACCTACTCTCTCTTTTTTTTTTTTTTTTACTTTTGCATTATTTTCTTTACAGCTTCAACAATATCTAGTCAGGAAGTTTATCCTTTAATTATTATATAGTATATTAGGTAGCATTATCAAACGCCCCAATCAGGAACAGGTTCCAGTGGTGACACACTGCACATGGAAGGTTTGACTGCAAAATGAGATAAACACCATTTTCCTCAGGCACAAAAAATTACATTTAATACATTCTTTGAGCACACTTTGAGCTTACATGGTTTTTGGCAAAACATGACAGTGCACAATTGAATTACAATTCAACCAATATATTATTGATATTAAATTGCATAGTTGCCTTGCCACAAACACAGTTTCAGGATTTTGGGGGAAAAAAAGGAAGATATGGATTTATAGCATTTTGCAAAATAATGCAAAAAAAATTACTCTTTCATGTTTCTCTGTAAAATGACTGCCTGCAATTTTGAGCGAGTGAGAGAGAAAGATTTACCAAAAAATGTGCCACTTTACAACAAGATTCCCCTCTGATCTATTTTCTTTCGCTCTGTACTAGTTTTAAAACAATAAAACAACAAAAAAATTAAATACAATTCATAATCAATCATAATGTGAAGTCTATTTATGCTTTAATACTATTTATAGACTACTGATGTTTTTTGTTTGTAAAGGTAGGCTGCTAATTTTCTCATAAAATGGTAATAAGCCATGGAGAACGCTATTAATAGTCTGACTACAGTATAGGCTATTTATTGCTGAGGTCTTAGCCTGATTGTCCTAGCCCTAAATAATTTAAAGGTCGGTTGATAGCAGGTTCTTGCAGATGCAGGATGAGGGTAAAGTAAATGGCATTCCTCTTACGCAAGAGGAGGAAGCCGCTCTCGGGTTACACATCAATTAATGCCTAAATGCGGGGCAATCTGATCCGTTTTCAGGCTCGGAGCTTCAGCAGTTTCTTCTGTTACACAGCGATGAGATACTGTAGGTACTCAAGAACTTTCAGCATTTTCTGCTCATGCCAGGATGACTGCAGAGTCTCATATCTTCTCCAAGTAGAGATGGAGTTTTGGAAGTTGAAATTAAAAAATGTTGGATTTTAAATCATATGGAATGTTTGATAAAAACTAAGTATATAGGTGTAATTGATGACCTGGGATGCCAGGAGAGACTAAAATGGGCTGAGCTTAAGGACACAGTTGGGATAATAACCTAAAAAAATTCACATCAGTGTCCAGTTCTCACCAATCAGTTGTTAAAGAAGCAGAGCTGAGAGCGCACAGCTCAAAGCTAAAGGTTAAAGGTCAGGCCTAGGGACGCTACTATGGCACTTTTTTTTAGCTGGGCTTTAAACATAGAACCTTTTGATCAGTAACACTAAGCATTTACCACTGATCCACCACAACACACACAGTTCACAGCTTGCACTAATTCCAAATCTTCTCCCACTGAACTTATTGACATTAAGAGATCACATGGAGCTGGACAGTTGTACTAGTCATTGTGGTTAAGATGCTAAGAGTTACAGAAGGTCAGAAGGTCATGTTTTTAAATCCAACACTGACAAACCGCCATGGACGAGTCCTCTGTAAGCATGAGTCTGCTCAGTTCGTTTGCATCCTGCATCAGTTTGTAAAAGCACGAGCCAATAAATGTTTTTGATTATTTCTTACATCATCAGACGTGACTGTAAATATATATGTGACATTAATATTCATTTATTTATTTATTTATTTTTGCAGGAGGTAGGTTGGACAGATAGATGTACAGTAGATTGGATACAGATACAGAAATGAAACATGTAGATGTTTCTGTTTATAGAAGGCTGATATTTTCTGATCAGCAGCAGGAAGGTGTGATTTAATCTTCCTGATGGATTGATGTCTGTCCTCAGTGTGTTAAACTCACATGCAGTGTGTCTTTATATTGTTTTATCCGCACTTGAACAGAGACTTCGCAAGGTGAGGGACAGAAAAGCTTTCTCTCACGACTCGATAAATCGATAAAAGTTTGTCCCAAACCGCAGCTCTGCTCTTCTGTCTCTCAGCCACTCGTGTCCTCTTTAGTTTATGAGCCATGAGATTAGGTAGGAATATGAAACAAAGCAATGGAACTGCGACCATTTATCAAAAGCTAACTTGAGGACGGTTTCGGAGAGTTTAGTGTTGAAATGAAATTATTACTTCTTTTTGTTTTTAGTGAGTCGGAGCAACTGAACAAAAGTTGTATTCGTGTCACAATGTGGAATTAAATGAAGGAGACACCGGATCTGTGTGTGTGTGTGTGTGAGAGAGAGAGAGATTGCATTTGAATCCTTTTAATCCTTTATTCGGTTTGCGCGTTTCGGATTATTATTATTATTATTATTATTATTTCAATAAAGCTAAAGAAAAAGTCTGTTTAAAGCCATGAACACGCTGCATCAGACAGGAGATAAATATCACTGCGTGTGAGTGAAGAAGATTTACTTTACATTTCTTTAAAAAAAAAATAAATATTTTATTGAAAGGTGATGCAAATTCAAGGACCTAAAGCGAGAGTAATGATATGGATGTGTTTAAGAATCACTACTCACTGTTTTATAAGCTGTTTTTTTTAATGATTTATCATCGCCACTAATTTTAAATAAAAGCTCTTGTCCGTAATTTATTGTGCGCAGTTTCCGTTAAAACAGTTAAAACTCCGCATAGTTTAGGTTTTGTTACTTTGTTTGTTTGTATTTACAAGATTAACTACTTAAATAAAATGTTATAGTATAAGAAATTAAATATGTCTGAGCTAAACAGTAAAAAAAAAAAAAAAAAAAACACAATATATTGAGTGTGAATGAAAACAATATTTATTTGCATGTGAAGTTGCGTTTAGTTTGAGATGCGCATTTGTGTTTTTTTCTCCTCAGACTTTTGTGCTCTTCCTTCTGTCAGATGGAGATTTTGTGCGCAGTCACGCCTTCATCCTGCTTTATTAGTATTACTCTTATTATTATTATTATTATTCCTTCCTCCTCGATATAAAGTTCCCTACCTACTGTATATGCGTATATAGTATACAGTATATACAGTACAGTATAATGTATACAGTAGCCTACATCTAACACAGACGCAGGAGAGATGATGGACAGAGCAGAAGTGATTCCGATAAAGAGCAAACCCGACCGCTCCTGCACCGAGACCGAGCTTCTGTTAATAATTATGTCATTGTTTACATAAATAAATAAAATATATAATGATAAAAAATCCTGCAGTATAGAGCGCGCTCAGCGCGTGCACATCATCATCATCATCATCTCAACTCAGCCTGCTTTTAGCACTTCAGAGCATTTTATCACTTTATCATTTTATCACTTTATCATTTTATCACTTTATCACGTTGTAGCGTTTAGAGATGACTGGAAAACATTTATTTATTTATTTATTCCGATTTAAACCCCGAGAGTCTGTGAATAAAATACTCGCAAATAAAACTGAAGAACAGCACGTGCACGAGCGCCTGCGGGTGACACCGCCGCACATGGCGCGTGAAGAGCCGCGCGCTGGAGTTGGAAACTTTCAAACTTGTGTTCCGCCGCACCGGGCACTGCGCTCAGGTGTGTGTGTGTGTGTGTGTGTGTTCATCAACAGATCATGATCAGCATCTCAATCCTACAAAATGCATCTTTTGTCTCTGTTTAATCAGGACTGGGTTTGGTGTGGTGTCGTGATTACCCTTAACTTATTTTATTATAATTGATAATAATAATAATAATAGTATAAAAATGGGATTTTGTGCTTTACAGCGCCTGTTTTTATCCCTGATGACGTGATTAGATTGAAAGCATGAAAAGGGGGCAGATAGAAACGATTAAATGATGATTTGAGTGAATTCCTGTAGACCCCTGCTGAGGCTCAGGCTGGACTCATGTGCGCGGTTCTGCATTAGAGGGCAGCAAAGAGACTCGATTCCGCTGTGTAGAGCCGAGCAGCATCGTGTCTCAGGGCTTAGCCTGCCTGTATCCTTCCCTCTTAATGTGCAGTTTTCTTACTGAAACAGTAAAATCCAGGGGACATTTATTTTACTTATACCTTTATACTGCACTGAGAATGTAAAAAAAAAAAAAAAAAGCCAAAAGTGAAAACCTGCATCCTCTACATTAAATTAAAATGTAATAAATTAAATTACAGCACAGTACAGTACATCTTTTCCCATTATGTTCTACTGATCAAATATATATACAACAATTAAATAAAATAAAGCATTCAGCAGTATAAAATTTTATGTATTCATGGAGTAAAAAAATCAGTCATTTAAGAGAACGTCCACATTTTAGTAGATGATAAAACTAGAATGATTGAAAGAGGTTTAAAGGAGCTCTCCGAGGTGCTGAAACACCACATATACACACAAATACCACACCGGAACATCTCATAAGAAACCTGTACTATTTGACTGGCCTTGCAAACATACCAGAAAAGTACGACACTCAGAGTGTGTATTAATTTCAACTAATTTGTTGAAATTGAAATATTGAAATTGAAATATTCTGTAAAACATCTCACTGTGTAATGTTGTTTTTGTTGTTGGCATTTCTGCTGCTCCCGACAAGGGGTCGCCACAGCGGAATATCCAGTCCACACAGCAACTTGGCACAGGTTTTACGCCGGATGCCCTTCCTGACGCAACCCTCCCATTTTATCCGGGCTATGCACTTTCTAATCACGCAGCAGGTAAGCATATTGTCATCAGGTGTTTACGCAGAAATGTTCTTTAAAATGTTTTTGCTAAAAATAGTACGTCTTTTTCAACATGTTCAACCACTGCACTGTAACAGTACAGTACTTATATATATATATATTTTTTTTTTTAAGCTAAACATTGTTTGTCAGTGCTAGTGTGTCAAGAGAGCGGCCATTATTATTTTAATTAATTAAAAAAAAAAAAAAAAGTTGTTCAATATCATTGCATGTCTCAGCTGTAATGACCGGCTTCTTGATTGATTTACCAAATTTATTACCCAGAACCAATTAGACTTAAGTTTAATAAATAAGTCATAAATTCAATCAGCAGGATCTTATTGGATTAAGATTCATCATTTCGGTCATGAAAATATATTTCTTCCAACTACCTTATTAGCACACATGCCATAAATAACCAGGACTGAGGTGCTATCTCCAGTGATATCCTTACTGCATAAACAAAGAACACGCTGTCACCATGCAACTCAATAGTGACAAGGTGGAATGGGGTAGAAAATAGTCTGCCCAAGGGAGGGGGATCCGGTAATCCTGGAGTGTAGGATGTGTTGGAGAGAGGCTTGAGTTTCCACCCAGGGGAGAGATGCTTAAGAAATGGACAAACCAGAAGGAGGGATCTAGGCGGCTCTCACCTTCAGCTCGGACGATCTAAAACAATAGACCTGTTCTATATCTGTTATCTCTCACTGGCGTCAGTCGGACGTCGCCCACTTCTTGCCTCCTTGTGCTAATCTGAAAGAACAGGAACGACCTGTGTGACAGTGACATAACATTGTTAAACTGTGTCTTGAGTTTATTAATATTCTCTGTATGAATTGGACTGTGCACTGGAGACCGAAGTGTCTCATTCCCGTCTGAAGGGCGCGGAGAACTTTTCACCTTTGTCAGCAGATTATCAAGATTCAGTTGCATGTCAGTTTGTTTCCTGGATCCATTCATTATGTGTGTGTGTGTGTATGTTTATGTGTGTTTGTGTGTATGCTTTTTTAAATGGTAAGTCTTCAACCTTCAAAACAGCACTCTTTCTGTTTAGCCGAAGCCAAATATCCAACCTTCATTAGTGTTTGACTGCTCACACACATGATACACAAAAGCTTAACTTAAAAAAATAAATGAATAAAATTTTTCTTTTTTTTAGTGATGAGTTCATTTGTAGATTGATTTAAAAAAAAAGTCACAAGGTCCAGTGAGCTAAGCGGAGACACAGATGAGCAGCTGCTGTGACCAGGGACAAGAAACAAGGTGAAAACTTGCACACGGATTAAAACTGTTTCAGCCCCTCACATACTGTTACACCTCCCTCTGCGATAAAAAGCGATGACTTTGCTTCTTCTTTAGTTACATACGGTACCGTGCAAAAGTCTTCACCCTTGCTTAATTTCTTCATTTGTTGCTTCCAAACGGCCAGACTTTCTTGTAGTTTTAATGAAGTCCTGAGGAATAGTTTTTCTCTCATTATTTTTCCTCCAGTCCCTGTGCCTGAGCAGTTTCAGAGGAATATTTTGTGTTTGTTAAGCCACACCGTAACATATGAATCATTCAAGTATAAAAAACATCTAACGTAAGTCCTGACCGAGTGAGAAACAGGTGCAGATGATGACAGATGATCAGGTGGTGATTATTATACTGCTGATGCTGAATGCTGAGTGTTTGGAACAGACGAGAGGGGAAATGAGGTCGCTGCTGAGGTTCTTACATAAACCAAAAATAAATAAAAGTTTTTAATTCGTATCTTGAGACACTTTGCAGCCTGTTGCAGTAAAACATTTGTTTCTGTTTTTTTATTTATTTATTATTATTAAATCTACATAATTGAATTTAATTTATTATGAATAATCCAAAGGGGGGTAAGACTTTTGTGTACATTTTTGCAGAATTCTGCGGAATTAGACTTACATTGTCATCATTAGCACTGCATGTTCTTTTCTATGATGCATTGGCATCTTATCCAGGGTGTGTTCCCTCTTCATGACCAGTATTCCCAGTATAGTCCATGGATTCACCCTGACCCAGGCCAATATTAAACATTTATCTTCAGGTGTAAGATGGGAATACACCCTGGATGAGTCCACAGAAACTCACTGGACATCAAGGAGACACATTTTCCCCTCCACACTCTCTCAAAGCTTTTCCAGTAGCCAGTCCAGTCCAGCTACTGGCATGTTTTCGGGAAACTCAATAAGACCAGAGGAACCAGATGAGAACCCAGTAGAGTCACTGGAAGAGCATGGGGAATTCCACACAGGCAGTTACCCAGGCAGGGACCCTAGAGCACCTGATTAAGAAAACATTGAGGCGGTGTGGTGGCACAGCAGGTAGCGTTGCTGCCTCACAGCTTCAGTATGTACAGTAAATAACCGAAGAGGAAGTGTTTAATGGAAATATTGAGTTATATCATGTTTCACTGCACAATGCACTGTGGATGTACATTGAAAATAATATAGATTTGAGTTACATAATAAGTGGTATAGAAAAAGCTTATTATACTTTTCCTTGAATTGTACACAGTGCTGTTGAATCCTTCATTCTGATTGTTCAGAAGCATGTTTTGAACATGTTTAGATTACAGTAAATCACATGCTCAAATACATTATACTTTCTAGAGCAATGGCTGATATAGTTGTATTTTATATAAGGAGATGTTTATGTACTGTACCATGTTTGGAAGGAGTCTCCAGTGTCAGCCGGTTGTAACTTTCAGAGGTTTTTGTTTGTTTGGTTTTCGGCAAAAGGGAATATTTAGGATAACAAGTGGTGCAAGTGGTGTCTTATTCATGTCAAAATAGAGCAAAAAGAGAGAATAGTGAGAGAACGACTGTTTACAGCTGCTATAATGTAAGTGATAACAGGAACTAACATACTGTATAGCACAGATATTCCACATTACATGTAACTATGAACTGAAAAAAGTGTCTTGCATTAATAAGCTATAAATGTAAAACCTGTCACTATGCCAAGGTATAACAAGAGGAAAATAAATAAGAGTGTGATGTTAAAGAAAACAATAAATAAGTTGTTGCAATACTGTACAGTACATTCAATATGCAGCGTTCAGGCACAAGCATATGCTGTATAGCATGCTATCTCCAGCACATCTCAACCAAGCTGGCGTCTACACTATTTGCATCCAATCGATATGTAATAAATAATTTTTGCACAAATAGGGCTATAAGTCATTGGGGTATTTTTTACTGCGATTAGTTTTTCCATTGTAAATTCTTTACACTATAAAAATACAGAGACGTCTCACAATGTTAACACATGAATTGGAAACTTGTGAGTGAGGGTGAGGTTGGCTAAAATGCATCAGTGGAGAACATCTGAAATGAAATGTTGAAACGCTGTTGTGCAACATATGCGTGTGCCATAATGTTTATAATTAATATAAAGAAGGTGATTCAAACAAGCAGCATCATACAGTAGCATTTAGTTTTGTTTTAGCGGGACTGGGTTGCATACACCGATCAGTCATAACTTTAAATCCATTAACATTAACAAGTTTTCCATTTGTGCCACCGGTACAGCTCTGTCCCCTCAGGGTGCGGCTCTGCAGGGCCACTGGGGCGCTGTGGTGTCTGGCACTAGGTCATTAGCAGCAGATCCTTCGGGTGCTGTGGGTTGTGGGGCGGGGCCTCCGTGGTTCAGACTCGTTTGTCCGGTGCATCCCAAGGGGCTCAATTGGACTGGGATCTGGGGAGTTTGGAGGCCGGGTCAGGGGTCTTGGGCTCCTTGCCTGGTGGGCCCCGTGCACGGTGGGCTGTGGTGAACTGGGTGTTCCAGTGTCTTTCTATCCCAGCCAACATTGACTTTATCCGGTGAGTTGTGCTGCGGTGACTTTTCTGTTAGATCGAACCGGATGAACTGGCCTTTGGTCCCTGCAGGCATGGGTGAGTCCTGGGTGCTCATCATCCTGTCACCAGTTTACTGGGGTACAACTGATACCCCAATGATCAATGTTATTCAGTTCACCTACTGGTGGGGTTAATGTTATGGCTGATTGGTGTAACGAAGAACAGAAACATGGATCGAAACCTTGAAATCTAACTGGAAAAACAAAAGCAAGCACAACTCAACTAATAAATTGTGGCTCAGAAAAAGATGTTACCAGGATGTCAAATTAATTAAGAGCTGAACAGGGAACAGGTGAATAATCAGGAAATGCACTAATGACAGGACAACGGTGAAGACCAAAACAAATCACATGTCAGAGTAAAAGAGAGCAGAGCACCGGAGACTGTAAGCCCAGGAAAAGCATTAGGGACTGTACTGTGAGGAATGAGACTATGCAACTTTGTGATCTCTAATTACAATCAGCCAATGATTATTACATGACATTCGAGGTTTGCATATTGTACAGTAGCTATACCATGAAAAAGAAAAGCTCCTTTAGAGAGCTACATCATTACAGTATTTGTCCTTTGCTCAGCAAGTAAACAGAAAAAGTCTGTAGATTGTCGAACCAAACCCCGGGTTGTGGGACGCCAGCTTCCTTAAGCGACAATGCACTAAGACAGTAACTGATATTTCCAGCGATTCACCATCCTGTTCCTCTAAGCAGCAGATTTACTAATCACTATCAGAATCTCTCATAAGACACTTTGCGTGCTTTAAAATGTTCTGATAAGACTAATGTAAGATGAGGTTAAGAACGCACGCGCTGCACTTTTATCTAACAGCACTAGAACACGTGTACACGACATCTCCGTCGAATGTAGCTAGTATTCCTGATAGGATTACAATGACTAAATCTAACATGTATTAGGGCTATTTCTTGCCATCTTTTAATTGTAAGCTTGAAATACTCTAGTCTAATTCTGTTCTAGAAACAAACAAAAATAATCAGCACTGATATGATAAGAATGATTTTTTTATTAATAATAATAGATTTTTTTGTATAGTGCAGTAACAGCTAATCTGACTATATTCAAGATATTTTCACTTCAAGATGAGTTTTTGTGTAGTGATAGTGCTCCACATGCTGTGTTCATTTTTACTGAGGAACCAAAAAGCATCGCATGATCAGATTTAAAATCAGCTCGTTCTACTGCAGCCACATGAAGTCATTAATACCTGAGCACCAAAGTTCTGAAAGTAAGTTTGGATCCGCTGATGCACTGGTGCACTGGTGATGGGGTTGAAGCCAAGCCTGGTGTCCGTGTGCTGAGGGAGAGCTGCAGGTCTCACGGCCCCGAAACTGGTCCTGCTTGGCTCCGGTGTTTTCCACTCTGCTGTGTCTGTGTGTTTCCTGCAAGCGGTCACAGTTGCAGCACCTGAAGTGCTGATTTATAAAGAGTGCAGTAAGTGTGTTCTGGAGGATTTGCAGAAATGTGAGCCTCCTGAAATAGCTGGTGTGTTTTGTTTGTTGTTCATTCAAGGTTGTTTTGGGGGTTGAACAAGGGACATTCTTTACATCGGACAGTTGCGTGTAGGAAGATGGTGTGTGTGTGTGTGTGTGTGTGTGTGTGTGTGTGTGTGTGATTGTGATTGTGTGTTGGACTCCAGGGGCTTGCTGCTGCTGTTATAGAGAGAAAGATTCTGCTTTGTGTTTTCTGGAAACATGATGCTGGACATGTTTGGATAAAGTGTCTCTTTTTCTACAGCACGAGCTCAGTGTACTAGTCACCAAGCACGGAGGAAACAAGGCGGTCAGCTAGCACAGCAGCCTTTCTCTCTCTCTCTCTCTCTCTCTCACTTTGCTCCCTCTCCCCCTCACTTGCGAAGCTAAGGTCCTGCTTAATGATTTCGAGAGAATTGCGAAACCCTTGATTCAGACTATCCGGGGAAAAGCAAGCAGGCTACCCCCTTTCGCTCTCTCGCTTTTCTTCTCTCTCCCACTCAGTCTTCCTCTCTCTCTCTCTCTCTCTCTCTCTCTCTGTGTGCGCAAGTGTGTGTGTGTGTGTGTGTGTGTGTGTGTGTGTGTGTGTTTGTGGTCCCTGCGCTGATGAAGAAGAGGAAAAGCAAGAGGCAGCCGGAGGGCGGACGTCCTTGTCCTTGAAAGAAAAAAATAATAAAAACCAGAAGACAGAAAAGCTGCACCCGAGAACTCTTAGAGGGAAGCCAGGATCCTGTGTAAGTAAGGAACACGAGGGACCCACTGACCCACCAGGCTCGACTAAGCTGCGATTTGTGCTAGTGCTAGTGCGTGTGTGATGCTTGCTCCTTAAATGCTTAATGCTCTTGTCAGGGGGATCAGGTGAGCCTGTGTGATTAGGCTGACAAACTTTGGCAATATTCTTTTTTTTTCTTCCCAGTTTTGTCATGTGATGTGATATACAGTACAGTATTTGTCATTAAGTCTGTTGGTGTAGTTGTAGAAAATGAAGGTGTATTGTTGCATTTAGGCCATCGTGGACGTCTGATTGGAGTGTTTAAGGACCAGAGGTACACTAATAAAGGAGTGTGCTTTATCTCTGAGCAGGATGTCAAGTGCTGTCCGTCAGACTGATTATGTAGAGGATGAAGTAAACTGTAACCATGTACATTCTTCCTGCTAACTCAGGTCACTCGCGCAATTAACCAAATGCTTCTGGTTTTCTAGGACTAGTGTGTTTCTAGTCATGTTCATTTATAAACGATGCACCACAACTGTTAACCAGAAATCCTCCATAATCCAATCATAATCCTCTGGTAGACGCCATCCAGTCCAACAGCAGACCTGCCCAGGTCACTCACCAGTGTTTTCTCTCTCTGGTTAGAACATTCTGTATCTTCCAACCCTTCCATATTGTTTCGAGTTTTTGCTTTTGACTATCATATCTCACTGTTCCTTTAAGCTTCTATTTATTTCTAATCCATGATTTGCTTTGCTGAGTAAAATCCTGTAGACTTAAAGCGAAGTTGATCTGCTGATTAGTATTCTACTGTCGTAATTCTTCTAAGATCTTCCTACCTCCTGGTGTATGCTGGGACATGGCCTTGTTTGGTTTAACTGGATTTCTTTCTTGATTTGCAAGAGGCCAGTATGCATTAATTGGAGAACGCTGATGTCTTTTGACTTCCCATGAAGTAGGTCATCGAGAGCTCATGCAGCCCCTCGTTCACATGTGCATCTATTAATTGGCTTGGAACGATGTATTTGGATAGTTAATCCTTTAGATTAACCTCCGATTCTGGAAAAAGTTACTTCCTCACGCTGGCCGCTGTTGGAGCTGTGTCCGAGTGTCCCTTAAACAACTTATCACTTCCTTAATTACAACTACACAACCTGTAGCATGGATGAAGTACAGCGGTTCAACACATCGTTAACTTATATTATGTTGTCTCTTTAGCAGTTAGTAGTTTCTTGCAGAGTCACCAACAACGCATTATTTGTCAATTTGTCCGACTTTTACTCGTGACTTTTCATCACATGGCTTATTTCTGTGATCAGTGAAGTGGAGATACTTCCTAAATGGATTGAATGTGTTTAAATGGTTTCTGGAGAATGTTGAAGCCAAGAGAAAAAGGTTTACACTCTGTTACTTCCGCTGCAGTCACTCCAGCAGTAATAAATGTCATCTTGCCAAATGTCCACAATATATTATGAGATTTAGATGTTGTTTAAACACCATGTTACTTAACAAAACCATGTGTGGTACTGTAGTGTAAGCACTGTGATGAAGCAGAGGAATAACATTACAACACTTAAAACATGTACAAGCAATTTGCATACAAACCTGATATGTAATGTAGATTCTTGAAGGAAGTTTTCAAAGTTCTATTAACGTCGTCCACACACTGAAGCATCTTTCACCTTTTGAATAATTAACTAGCAAGATAAACAGTGTGTTAGATGAATCCAATCAATCCATGAGCAGCACACTGCAATGATATTGTTTGTCCTGGACTTCTAAAGCTTTTCACTTTTTACATCTAAAGTCTGAATGAAAAACGGAGAAGGCTGACCTTAGTCTAGCTACCAGAGACATGATTCTCCTAAAGAGACATGATTCTCCTAAAGAGACATGATTCTCCTAAAGAGACATGGAGCTCCTGCGATTAAAAGCCACAAACAGCAACTGACAAAACACAAGGATTTTAATTTTATATTAATTTCGTGTTGGAACTAATTGTCAGGAAATGATGTCATTTGGAGAGTCAGAGCCATGGGTATGCCATCGCACCTGAAGAAAAGTAGACTGTTTTTTTTTCTTCCTGTTTTTCTGTTTTATTGTACCAAATAAGATAACCACAGCGGTGCCATTTGCTGTCTTCTTCTTTTACTCATGGTGTGCACAACCAATCGATATTTGGCTCTCTGTAATTCTGCAGGTCGACTACAGATTTCATGTCCCTGTGGAACGCATGCAGGAAGAACCTTCGAAGTTAAATAAACATATTAACAGTTAAAACGTTCTTGAACATTGAAATACTGAATGTCATTCTAAAGACCATTACAGTTAAGGGTTTACTGACTCTGTACCTCTGTATATACCGCCTTCATGGGGGGGGGGGGGGGGGGGGGGGGGGGGGGGGGGGGGGGGGGGGGGGGGGGGGGGGGGGGGGGGGGGGGGGG
>JAQMYI010000005.1:30642208-30653098 GCA_030014275.1 Clariallabes melas | reverse complement strand
TGCCTCAGGAACCTCGCAGGGTCGGCCTTTGTCTACTGAAGCTGGCACAATCTCCAGATGCCTCGGGATGGGTAGAAGGATACAGAACATTCAAGCACAAAAACATCCTGAGCCAGTGAGAAACAGGTGCAGATGATGACAGATGATCAGGCTGGTGATTATTATACTGCTGATGCTTAAAGCTGAGTGTTTGGAACGGACGAGAGGGGAAATGAGGTCGCTGCTGAGAGATTTTGCAGCCTGTCGCAGTTTTGATCTCATTTTTGTAATTTAATCGACATCATTTAATTTCATTTAATATGAAGAACTGGGGGTCAAGACTTTTGCACAGTAGTGTAGGATTAGATTTTGCAGGCTCATGAAATACATGCGTTTCTCTGCAAACACAATCAGGGCTTTATAAAACAATACCCAGGTTACCACACCAAGGTAACGTATCATCGTTCCACATGACTTGTGAGGTGCTGCGGATGAGCTTCTTCTCCAGTATGAGGAATAAAATACATATAAACTCCCAACATAAACACACATCTATAGTAAAATACACACTGATTTAACCCCCCCCCACTTCAGCACACTTTTCTGAATGAGTTTTTAGGGAGCCCCGTCAGCCTCAGTGCTCTGCGTCGCTCTCTGGGTTTGACCCCGGCATCCAATTATACCACAGTTCAGCCCGGCGTCTCACCCACACACCACTTCAGACTGCACTGGTAAGTTTGGTTAATCGGCCGGGTGAGGGTTTCTTTAAGTGGGCCAATATGTCAAGCCCTTATCCCTTGCTGCCTGCATAGGGGTTAAGGTTTTGGTCCCTGGAGTGTGGGCTAGAATATGTTTTGAGACTCCTCATTGTGCTCTCGCTTCAAATCCCCGTGCACTTGAACTTCACTTTTCTGTTTGATACCGCCCTTCACCATCTCAAGGCCAGCAGATTAAAATAAATCAGTGAAACTCAGACAGTAGCTGATTGGATATCTACTGTTTCAATTAATCGACTTCCCCAAAAGCGTTGTAAAGCAAACTGGTAAAGAGAGAGTTTTTAATGTGATGTTTGTGCGCCGGTTTAATGCTCGAGTACGAGTGTCCCTTGTTACACAGTGGCCATTAAATCAAAAGAGATCTTATGAGATTGTGGAGTTGATGACATCATTACACCGCCGTATGAGTCAAACAATAACAGAAGCAACAACAGAGGATCCTCAGGGTCTGATTTGTGTTTTACTGATTTATATTTTACCAATTGGCTTTATTTGAAGGAAAAGCAGGATGTTTCTATTACTAGAAATTACCAAACTCTTTTTAGTAGAAAAGCAGGCGAACAGTTTGAAAGCAAAGTTAGATATTTCCATATTGGCAGTTTTTGTTGTTGTTGTTGTTGTTTGGTTGTTTAAGAAGCAGGAAGTCAATTTTGCAAAACATGTAAATTTTTTTACGTTATTTTGCAAAACACTCTAATTCCACCTGACACTGTTTTGTCCCAGTGGATAAACCAGACTGCAGCGGTATTGTGGGTTGAGTTTTAAAAAAAATTAGCAAAGTCAAAAAGCCAAAAGTTTCACTTCAGCCTTTGAGGTTTACAGCGATGTACCATTCTGGAGCTGATCGGACATCAACAAACCGCATTTTATATCTCACAGGGTTAGAACAAAGCTCAGAAATCCTGGGTGAATAACCGGGTGTCCAGCTTTCTGTCTTTCTCTTGTCTCTTCTACACGATGAGATGCCTGAGTGTTGTAGCTTTTCTTTGCTTAATTTTCTTTCATCAATATTATTTTCGCAAATATTAAATTGTATATCATGGCTCCCATACGCAGAAAACCCAGTGCTCGTGATTTTTCAATGATTTTCAACAAAAAAATATTTTACTGATTAATAATGTGCCAAAATGACCGAAAGACAGAAAATGGCTTTTATCTCATTTTGCTGTCAAACCATCCAGTTCTAATTTGTTTTTAAGCAGTGTATTTAATTCTACAAAAAAAATATTTCAAAAATGTGTCACATTGTAGTTTGAATTTGACACACCATGCTCATGCTCTTTTAAGACATTAATTTGTCATAATTTTTTTTTCAGAACAGTCTGAAGTCTATTATTGCACTCATATGACATCAGTATGACAAACAAGTTTAGTTTTATTTAAACATGACCCATAAGTCCTGTAAGTTAGCCTTTGTTATGTTAAAAAAATATCCTCTCATAAGCCTCATAATGAAACAAAAGTGCATGTTGTCATTTTACAGAGAAACCTGTAAGCATAATGTGCACCGTCCTGAAGACTTTCCAGTGCTGATAAATTTAAAAAGCCTAAACACACTAATATTAATAAACATCTTCTAAAAAACCTTAATCATATAAACAACAGTAATTTCTTTTATTCTATTCATATTCAGGCTTTGGTTCTTCTTCCACTATTTCAAGTCTTGTGATCTGTTATTACAGAAACAATTAAATATTGTATAACCGCACCCTTCACATTACAGTCTGATCTATTGTTGTCTTTTAATGCCCACTTTATGACCAATCCGATTGCAGAATTCAGACAAAGCTGTTTAAGACGCATGCAGCACATACGGTGGGATTTCATTACGGCCTGGACCGCTCGGCCCGGTGGTAAAGCTAGTAGGCCGGTGATTGAAAGCTTGTGAAAGCAAATCCTCCAGTGGAACCAGAGCAGCGCCGTGAGAGAGGCTTTGACACCAACACTGTAGTTTGTGTCTGACACTTACCCTTGATTTTCTGTCTGGGACGCCATGATTTGCTTCACCACACACCTACACACACATTGGGATTCTTTTGCGGTGGTGATGGGGAATTAGCTCACTCGCCCTGTTTGATCACGCTTCAGCAGCTCTCTTTCCCGTTTCGTCCAGACGCCTCTGGCCTTCACTGTCTGCTCATGAACTCCACAGAGCAATCACTCGGACCGCTGGCACGTTCTACACACATGATAAAGAACGTACTGAACGATACACAGGAGCCTAATGACTTGTTGGAGATCTGTTGTGGTCTGTATGTTCTTCTTAAGCTCTCTGTCACACGTGTAGCTCTAGCTGAAGAGCGTCAACACACAAACACTCGGGCCCATGAGACTGAATTTAGGACATGAGCAGAGAAGTTATTGCTTTGTGAATTTATAGATGTGGGATGTGGATATCAGATGATCAGAGGCACAACTGCTTTGCTTGGGTAAGAAGACAGCTTGGAGTTGATGTCTAGTCACTGCACACTGCTGCTATGACAAGCTAATTACAAAGACGGGACTGATAATTATTTGTCTCTCAATATCAGAGCTATTTATATTCTTACTATCTGGCATCACCCTAAAGATGATAGTTTCCCTTTCAAGTCCGGTTCCTCTCAAGGTTTCTTCCGAAACCGGCTGCTCATTCGGCACAAACATTATTTTCATTTATAATGTCCCTTGTTAAAAGCACTATGCACATAAAATGTAAAAATGTAATTGAGTTGTTTCTGCAGGGTTCAAACAACAACCCACGACTGTCCAATACTACATTTGTGTGAAGTATTCAGAATCTGACAGATCCTGGTCCTGATCTAATCCTGAGCTTGGACATCTGTCTATGTGGGTTTTTTCTGCATGTTCGCCCTATGGTTGATAGAGTGATGTCTAAATAAGTGTGTAAGTGTGCTGTACGAGTGGAGTGTGTGGCAGGGTTAGTGACTAGTGTGCAGAGTCATGGGCTAAAACATTTACTGCTTGTGTTTTCTTCTCACTCATTTGCTCCTCCTCTTGTCTCCTTTCTTTCGTCATTCTCGTCTCACTCTGTCTTTCTCTTTAGAGTACAAGTTGTCTCTTTCTCTATATTTGAGTCCGTTTCTTCAGTGCATGAACAGACACGCGTGTGTCCCTGTGCTATGGGGAGCAGCGTTATGGCTGTTCTGAGGACAGCACCAGGGGTTAATGAAAAGGCATTGTTTATTTGTAAGAGTTGCAGCCAAAATAAACACAATCAGGGTTTTTTTCCTTTTGGAATTAGGTTTATTTTACAAATTGTCATTCAACCAGCTGTTCTCCAGTGGTTCACTCATCTCCCCACTCCATAAACTTCCAGCACATAGCAGTAAATAAATCCTGGACGCAATCGTTATCAGAAATAAACAGTCAGCCTATATAATGTTGGGTTGAACTTCAAACGAGGCTTTTATTGGACCCAGAATGGTGGCTTGTTCATCGCTGTAGCGTGGTGGCTCTGGGAGCTGGGAACTCACCACAGGCGAGCAAGCGCTCGCTGTTTTTTATAGCATTTTATTGCATTTTGATTTTAGTTCAGTGTGAAATTAATGTAACGTGCAGAGAATGAGGTCAGCCAGTAGAAACAACACGTTTATGGACTTTGCAGAGATTAAAGTAGCCATTGTTAGGCGTGAATGAAAGCTAACATAATTAAAATACTACAATAAAAAACTATAACAACTAGAAAAACAGTGCATAGGTTTTTACCAAGGATTCAAATGTCCAGTTTCAGTGAATCTGTAGCTAATCTACAGTATCTTTAGGTTCCTGTTCATGGCTGTCAGAAATGGAACCCAATGTGGTCTTCTCATTGGTGAAAGCAGGCCGGTACTCTGGTCCGATACTGTGTACCTCTGAAAGATTCAGTCGCAGGACACAGGACTGAAAAGAGGAGAGAGCAGCTGCCTGACAAAACCCACATTCACACCCAGACACAGAAGCACTTTCAGTAAGAACACACATCTGAACGTTATGTCGTCTTAAACAACACGCCGTCTCTGCACTAATCACTTCTAAGTCGTTCTGAATCGTCTCTAAATCTGTCCGTGTCGTTCTGTTCACGGCTAACACTTAGCTACAAAGCTAACTAGCGTCTAACACAAATCCCAAATCCCTCTCTAACCCCTGATCAAGGGCACTACTTACTGTGTGGAACAAGGGATTGTACACCCTACATAGTGCACTAGCTTTCCATTTAACACTATTTAGGGTTCGACCCTGGAACAGTTAGTTAGCTGAGGATATTCTAAAGTACGTAAATAAGTGAAGACATAAAGAGAAATTAGTGAGATTTACAGGACGGTCCATGGTTAATTCTCCTAACATTTTAGCTGCATAGTACCAGTAAGAATTTAAAACTACTTTCACCCCTGGGTCTTCTGCTGTTGTTCCACATCTGGCTCAAGATTGGACATATTGAGTTGCTTTTTTGCTCAGCCCAGTTGTAAAGAATGGCTAATTGAGTTACCCTAGACATCCTGTTAGCTGTCCCTCATCAGTCAGGTCTCATCTGCCACTTCTTAAATACTCAAACTAACCTGTCTGAGACCTGCAGCCATGCCTCCGAACCAGAACATCTCTTACCTGATTTTCATATTTAATTTGAACCTTGCTTTTTGACATACAGTCAGACCCAACATACAAAGAAGTTCTGTTTGTTTGTAAGTCCAACAAACATTGTGTAGGTAATAGCATACTAACACAACTGGCTGTACACAGCATATTACAGTACAGTGTCCTTTAGAATCGTACAGTACCGATGGTTGAACAATTCATGTTAAAAATAAACAAGTAAGGGCCTGCCACCCAACGTTATTGCACGGCGTCTTTCAGCAGTACCCGCTTCATCGCCGCTGCTTTTTTACACTCGCTTCCGGATATCCTGGGAGGCACGCTGCAAGCATGAGACAATATACACCGGACATGTGATCTAACTTCCGCTATTGAACATACATGAATGCATGTTCGTATCTTCAAAAGTTTGTAACTCGAATGTTTGTATATTGGGGACTTACTGTATAGGTGAGTATGGGTGTTCCTAACTAACTGGAAATATAACGGTTATATATAAGTCTCTGAATTTTGAACATTTTCTTTATCATGTTGCCACGGCTGACTTCCACAGATTATTCCCCTGACTTTCCAGCCACCAAATTTTTCTAGCAATTTTAGCTTTGTAGAGAATCCCACACCACACCCCTTTATACACACCTCTAGAAATATTTAAGTGTAAATGCCAGTCCCGTTTGTGTTTTTCTTCCCAGAGTTGAGTTCTTTCCCCCCTTTTTTTTGATAGGGGGTCCTAATCGCATTTGCTGAACGATCCTTCAAAGTTAGCGGCAAGTATGCAGAGAAGTCGAGAGGCTCAGAAGCTGAGATCTGAGGCAGGAAGAACAATGGGCCTCCCCTGACAAATAGTTAAAAAAGCCTTAAGACTTCAGTTTAGATCTGTAATGTCACGGTGAATACAAATGAAGGAGCTGTCACTCTCAATTTGGCTGAAAGCCTTTTGATGTTTGCTTCTGAGAGCTGTGGCTGTGAGGGGAACCAGGTACCCAAATGCAGCTCCTTTTTCCCAGTATGGCCCAATCTGAAGCACACACACACACACACACACACACACACACACACACACACACACACACACACACAAAGTTGTAAGTATTTTAAACTGTTTCTAAAATACATTTTCATTTCACGAATTAGCTTTTTAAGTGAATCTTAAAGTTAATCTAAATTAAAAGAAGAAGGTGACTTTTCCAGCCTGGATAATGTTAAAAAAGCAGTGAGGAAGGCTTCGAGTCATACACACACAAGTGGGATAAGGGTTTCAGAGATGAGATGGTTTCAGGGGAAAACAAAACAAAAAAAAACTCTTTCTGTTGGGGTTCAGCTGAGTTGGAACAAAAAGAAGAGCTCATTCTTTCTGCACCGTTATATACGTCCTCCGCAAAATAGGCGAATCAATATGACTATATATACATTAAAAATAAGTTTGCATGACCCTCTTGTTCTTTTGTCTCAATCTGACGAATGCAGAATGGTGAGAAAGAAAAGAAGCAAGGAGATTTTAAAGCTTTCCTGAGAAAACTACAGCAGTTTAAAGCGTTTATAAAAGCACACGGCGGGTATACGTATGAGGGGATTTATTAGAGAATATTTAAATTTGAATCGTTATGAACATGTTTTGAATTGTGTAATAATAAACAGTATGTGAAATATCGCACTCGTACAGTATCAATCACAATAATCACGAGCGGCGCAGATCTGAGCAGAAGTGTGTCTATGTTGGGTCCGCTCTGTTTTCCCTCTCACAGCTCAGCAGCGCCGAATAAGGATTAGCACGCAGGGCTCTGGACTCATTACCAGTGGGTTGTGGGTTCAAATCCTAATAAATATTCATTCCTGACGATGATGATGATGATGATCCTGGGGTTCTCCAGCCGACCCCCCCTCCCCCTCCACTTCGCTCCCTGCCTGCCCCCCCTCCTCTTCTTGCTCAGGTTGATAAAACACTTGCCAAGCTGGCATCCCCTAAGAAATTATTAATTATCTGGTTAATGTGCACCAGGCTGTGAGTCGGCTGATTAATCACCAATGAGGGGGCTGCGTGCTGGAGAGGGGGCTCTATTTTCTTTCTCTAAGTAACTCTACCTCCCTCCTTCCTCCCCAGACACACCAGATTTTTGTCTTTTTGCGAGACAAGGCAATTTCTACAGCGCCAGATTACGGGTGGTCAGTGTGTCTGCTGCATGTGTTTCCACGTGTATGACTCTGGGCATCGAAAAACTATAGGTGATAAATGTGTGTCAGTATTTTCTTTATTCGCTTTTGCTTGCTCAGTGCTCTCTGCTGTGGGAGTCTAATCTGGAATGGAGCAGCAGCGGCTTCCGTCTGTTTTTTTTGTGTCAAATCACTGATGAACTGGTCTTCATTTTTGGTGTACAGTAGATTTTATTATTTTTTTCCTTAAATCCACCAGCGGCACTGATCTCTCACGGTATCGTCTAGCGAGAGTGACCCCTTACCCCCAGCTGGGATTAAACACACCATAATACGGTATTAGAGAATTTATCACCACAGGCGTAAATCACTTTTCTGCACCCGTCTCACTCTTTTCAAATCTGTGGAACGGGGAGAGAATTGTAGAAATTACATTGTAATTGTAAAAAAAAACAAATCCCACCATGAATCCCACAATATGATCTCTCGGTCTGGCCGAGCCGGAAAACGTGCAGCGGATGGTGAACGGGGAACAGGAAGTCCTGGTGCTCGCCAAAAAAAATAAATAAATAAATAAAAAATGATAACAAACATTACACCAAGAGAAATCTCGACAGTGTTCAGGGTTCAGCATTTGCATGCGAATTATTTAAAGCGTTAGTCCTTCCAGGCCTTCCTGAGTATAATACGATAAGTAAAGCCAAGTTTACTTTAGTTAATCACTGTTATTCCCAAAAGGACAGAAGATAAGGGCGAAGGAGGAAGAGGGAGAGGGAGAGACAGATTAAGAATGAGGAAAAGAGAGAGAGAGAGGAAAATCTTTTGTAAGTCTCTCTGAATAAGAGCATCTGCCAAATGCCTAAATGTAAATGTAAAATGACAGTCAATGTACAGTACGAGTTCAATAAATAAATAAATAAATAAATAAATAAATAAACATGAGGGGTGACATGGTGACTTAAACGTGTCACTTTTACGTTTTACATTTTAAGGATTGTGGATCGACAAAAGCGCTCTTTGTAAAGACTCAAGCACTGTCATTTAATTTATAATATTGACCCTGGATACTGTATAATTTAATAATATTCATTTGATGAAAATCCCTCCTAGGGTTATGCTCGGACATTCATAAAGTACTCGATATACAGTAAATAAATATATATATACTGTATATATCAATTTATTCATCTTTAGTAAGCTTTCTGGTCCATCACAGGTTACAGTACACACACACACACACACACACACACACACACACACACACACACACACACACACACACACACAGTAACAAAGCCAATCCACCACCTGGCCTATTTCTGGGAGGTTTGCTGAGAGCTGGAGGAAACAGGGGGAAACAGGGGGAACATACAAGCAAAACGCAATGCACCACTCACTTTCGCATTACAGGAGTGAACGCTAGGATCACACGCGATCATGTAGAGCTCTGATTAGCGATTGCATTGTCTGTACTGCACAAGCACTGACGTAACAACGTGCATCCTGATATCCTCTCATTTATTAATACGCTCAGTGACCACCTCATGGTTTCCGCCTGCATGGTAATGGGATCTAACATGGCTTGTATTTTGTGATTCAACCGAGGCTGCTTGTTCGTGTGTGTGTGTGTGTGTGTGTGTGTGTGTGTGTGTGTGTGTGTGTTGAGGAAATTTATGTGCCTGCTTTCTTTATACCCACATGCCTCTCTGCGACTAAGCTGCTAATGAGAGTGGGGGACAGAGGTTAGCGAGGACTAAATATAAATGGTCGAATAGGAGTTTGCTCAGTGGTTTTTCTCATTGATTAGTCGCGTGGCTAATGCATGCTCATTCCTCAGCTGAGCGCTAATTAGCATGCGCTCAGCTCGCCACCAGTTGACCACCAGGCTCTCTGCGGGGCCCCTGAACAACCACTGCGACTATTCTGTGGGTACTAAGTGGCACATTGGTCATCAGAGAACCGGATGAAATGCGGGCACAAACTGGGCAAAGTTTTTTTCTTGCAATGGTGCAACACAAAAGTGTTCATCTCTCATAGTGAGATTGTGAGTTCAGATCCTGACGTTCGTCCTGAGTAGGCAGAATCCCTCTGGGAGGGATTGTGTGATTCCTCAATAAGAGTGACAGGTCATGTGACATGGGGCGGGGTTTCTCATGTGCAAACGTGGGAACCTTTACACTTTCCATATAAAGTGTGGTAGCTGGTATAAAAATGAATGAGTAAACAAATGAATTAATGAATATAGTAATCACTGTTCATTGCAGCAACTTTTTAATGTATGTATTTTTTCCAATGATGGGTGTTCGAGTCAAACTGGGACTTTTGTGCAGAATAACAGAACACAGTTCTCAGAGTGAAAACTACGATTATATAGAGAAATAAAGGGAGTTGTTAATCTCAGAGCTGTGATGCACTTACAGTATTCCAGGGTTTCACTAGTGCTTGGATACCATAAAGGTAGAAAGTTTTCTCAGTACGCCGGAGACATGATCGGACTGTCTGCTTCTCATCTGAAACGCCGGCCTCCCGGGAACTCCTTTAATGGCCTACTTTAAAATATTTGCACCGTTCAAATGTTTTATTGAGACTCAATAGACTCATCACCATACTGCACTTGAAGTCTTCTGTAAATCACTTTTATGTCTTTATTCACCAGAAATTTCATTACAAGTCTCGGTTTGACTTGAACGCCTCATATTTATTTATTTATTTATTTATTAATTCTTTAATTTTTTATCAGTTTTCCATTCATTTTCATGACCTTCTCTGACAGCCAAACAATTCTCAGAGTAAGCAAAATTCAGGCATTAATATATTGTTTTCTAATTTATTTGAATCCCTTCCTATTCGTCTGTGTAATCTTGACTCCTCCTCTTTTTCCTCGATGATGTAGTCAGTGAAAACAAAGTGATAGAAAGAGCGAGGGTTAGAGTCTATCACGTTTAGTTTTTATGATATTTCATTGTGAAGTGTGAGACTGAACTTTGAATGCAAAGTCTTTAATTGGATCCTAGTATGATTTCTGATCATCAAAGTCATCAACCAATCAGAGTGTTTGATTTGTGTGCCAGTGCCTTTTGGACATATTATACAGACATATTAGGATCAGTACAATAAGGTGGCCACATAAACACTTATAGATGACGCTGGACATTATGATACCAGAGATTTGAAATAAAAATAACTAAATCTTTTTCACTGCCCAAACAATTAAATGTCTTTTTATAATGAAACATTTTTTAATTGTTGTTGTTTTGGCTACTGGTTGTAGATTTTTAGTTTGTCAGGAATCTGACAACAGCGACAGCCCACATCAGCGTCCAGTGATTTTATTCAAATCATAATGTTACTCCCACCTGCCCATGACACCCCCCCCCCCCCACACCCCCCAACCCCCCCCCCCCCCCCCCCCCCC
>JAQMYI010000005.1:30611339-30625556 GCA_030014275.1 Clariallabes melas | reverse complement strand
AGATAGATAGATAGATAGATAGATAGATAGATAGATAGATAGATAGATAGATAGATAGATAGATAGATAGATAGGTGATTGTTGGATAAAAAAGCAGATGGATAGAAGATGCATGGATAAAAACATTTTATAAATAAACGGTAGATTGAAAGAAGATGCATGGCTACACAGACAATAGAATTAGTGAGTAGACAGTGGAGAGATGAATAGACGATAGATGGACAGATGGAGGGATAGATGGAACATGGATGGATGGATGGATGGATTAATTTATTATGGATTTTAGATGAATTGATGGATGATGGATGAATAAAATATATGAAAGATGAGTCTATAGATAGACGGATAGTAGATAGAAAAAAGATGGATATATTTGTACATCTAGTGGAGAGGTGGATTAGAGACTGCTGTATAGCTGAATGGCTAGATAGAAGATGAGTGGGTGGATGGATAGAACATAGATGGCTTGGAAGAAAGATGATGGGATAAGTGGAAAGAAGATAGTATGACAGATGAAAAGATAGATAGAGGATAGATCAGATAGTCAACTGTGAGAAGATGATGGAGGGGAGATAGATGGAGATGATGGAAGGTTAGACAGAAGATAGACTGACGGATGGGTAGATAAAGGATAGATGAGTAGAAAATAAATAAACGTAGAAAGAGAGTACTGAAAGATGATCACATGATGGATCCAAAGCAAAGATCGTAGTATATGGTGGACGGGTGGACAGATGGACAAAAACATGTACAGAAGATGGTTGAATAGACAGATGCATGAAGATAAACTCTATAGTTAGATGATGGATGGATAAGAAAAAGATGAGTATATGATAGAGGGATGATAGCTGATGGACAAAGAGAAGACGGATAGAGAGAAGATGGGAGGCGCCTCTGGTCACTGGCTGAGTAACTAAACATCATCATGTCACGTGTAGAGAGAAACCAAACCATTAATTATTTAATCAAAAATAAAACAAATACAGCACTGGGATGTGGTCATTAGTGTGTGTGTGTGTGTGTGTGTGTGTGTGTGTGTGTGTGTGTGTGTGTGTGTGTGTGTGTGTGTGTGTGTTTATGGGCCTGTTGTTTTCCTGCACTGATTTTCCCTCTGCTCCTCAATCAGCCATCTGCTCAGCTGTATTAAAGGTCAAGCCATGAATTGATGCAAAACTAAAAAAAAGAGGAAATGATGGCACAAAACACACACACACACACACACACACACACACACCTGGACTGAACTCATCTTCTGCTATGGAAACAAATCAATTAGAGGTGCAGCGATTAAGCCGGACAAAGACGGATTTCATGCGTCACGCTTCAGCGCAGGAGTTTATACAGTAACCACAGCAGCAAAGACACACTGTACAACCACACACACACACACACACACACACACACACACACACACACCTGTAAAACTCATTCATCACTCACCTGCTTCACCTGTTTCTCTGTACAGAATGTTTTCGACAGCACCTGTTCTATTCCTCTTATACTACAGTGAATAGAGGTCACTTCCTGTTGTCACTGACACTACAGCAGCTGTAGACACTCGTTCTGTTTCTTTATTATCACACGTCATACAATCACTTTAAAGGGGGGAAAAAAACTGCTTAGTTATACTGGCTGAGCACAAAGTCCTTCTTATATCTTATACTTTACTATATAGTAACATGGATGTTGTGGCATTACATAGAGCAATTAATAAAAACTTTTTTTTAATACTTTTGATTGTACAGAATAACAGAACACAGTCTTGAGAGTAAAAACTCCCTTTATCTCTCTATATAATCCCCTGATACACTAATGCACTTATCCCAGTGTGTCACTAGTGCTTGGACACCATCAAGGTAGAAAGTTTTCTCAGTATGCCGGAGCCGTGATCTGACTGTCTGTCTGCTTCACATCTAAAATGCCGGCCTCCCAGGAACTCCTTTAATGGCCCAAACATCAGGACTGCACGGTGTGACGTGGCGATAACTCCCAGCCGAGTTCCTGTAATGTGCGAGTGGTGTTGGTGAACGAGTGTGTGTACAGTTCACACAGACCGATGCGTCTCTTATTGCAATTTTAATTACATTTATGAAACCATTAGGACTTTTCTCTTTTCCACTATGTTTGTTCAGTGTGCTTGTGAAGATGCCATATTGTGGACCTTCAAATTCAATTCACAACCAAACCAAAAGTATAATGTGTAGGAACTCATCTTTAAAAGATCTGAATCTGAAATAAAGCCTGCATTAATTTCATTTGTTTATTCATCAGTTTAACACTTTGGCCTTGCACTCTTTGCTAAATGCTCTCATGTCGTGATTTCCCTGCCGCTTTGCATATCCCTTTAATATTTTATTGCAGTCATTCATATGTGTTGCACCGAGCGTATACACACACACACACACACACACACACACACACACACACACACACACACACACGTCTGTAGTATAACAGGACGCTTTGCATTTAATAATTAAACCCCAACACCAGAGGGCTTTAGCAGGTCTGGAGATGATGTTCTTTATACGAGAGCGTGAACACGTGGCCTTCAGCCATAGAACGAACCAGACATGGTTTAACCCGATATAGTGGACTGATCTGGGTGAAGTGTGCAGCAGCAGCACTGACAGACACGCAGTCGCATAGACACGTTAACTATCAGGCAGCTTTATATTCATGACCACTTTTTGTTTCAACCAGCGTATTATTTTTGTGTCTTGAACACCTGCTCGTCAACCTCTTATTGCAAGAATAATCCATGTAATTGCTAAACCCTGGGTTAGTACCTACACTGTTGGTTAGCTAGCATCTCACTGACTATACAATATTTATATATTTCTTCTACACATGTGGACATGGTGCATAAAAAAACTGTACATCGTTAACATGTGTGCTAATCCCATTTCTAACGGTAACAGTGATGCTGGTGTCGAGCCACAGATATGCTCCTGGGATGCGCTTCCGGATTATTCCACCATGTTGAGTTTGTTACGTGGGCTTGTCTAAAATCAAGTTGTTTTCCAACAAACGAGTTGTTTTTTCCATACATCCCAAGAGATGAAATTTCTGAAAATATGACCTTTATGCATATTCATTTTCACTGACATTTTAATTATTTTGAAAGATCACATGGAAAAAAAATCCCCAAACGCAACCCCCTAATTAATATTGTTCCCAAATTAAAGCGGAAGCTTTGGGAATGCAGTCATTTTCAAGGTTGGGTGTCGCAGGGGCGCATATTAGAATTTAGTTTCAATCAGCAGCCATGAAGGAATTGCGTGTATACATCTGACGGGCCGCGTTTACCAGCCAGCCTGCAATTTACCACTATTGTGTCCAGCGAAAGCAATCAGGTGTCTGTCTGAGGTGACTATAAATTTCCCTGCAGTCAAACAGACAGATTATGTTTTTGTATGAATGTGAAATATTAGCGGATGAGGATGCAGATTTGTCTTCGTGCTGGGTCTGTAATAAAGTTCTCCTGTTATTAAATCGTCATATCAATTGCCCACACACGTTATATTCATCTTTCTGGTATAGTGTGAAGCTTTGTTCAAGGCTTGGCTCCTGTGACAACCTGGTGCTTATGAGGGTTTTATTTTTTATTTTTTTTCATATTTAAACTCATATGAATATGAAGTTACAGGAAGTTGTGAAGGTTGTGGTTACAGTTACGTTTTTATTTCAACTTTGTTTTGTTTCAACACCACTGTCAAAAAAACAAAAAATAAATAAAAACAGGATTAGACTAGATCGAGTCAAGGCTGAATTTTAAGGAGGTCGAGGTCAAGATGTTGAAGAGATCAAAATCAAAAGCCTTTGCAAGGTCAAAAACCTTTAATTAAGTTACACTTGAATTAACAACTTTTATTAAGAATTATCAGGAAACTCATCCAATCATTCTGGATAATAGAGGTGAGGATATAAATTACCTCTAACAGTTGTATTAGACATAGAAGCCACTGATATTTTAGTTTAAAAGGGTGTGTTGTGAATGAATGGATGGATTGATGGATGGATGCAGTTCTAGTTGACACAAATACATTTTCTAATTATTTTATCTGTTTAATAGAAGTTGGTAAGCAAGATTTTCTATCTACCAATAACATCTCCCATTAAAAAAAAAAAATCAGTTCAACCAAATATGCCAATCTGGCTTCGTTTGTGCATTGCTTCAGTAATTAATCCACATTTACAGTACTAGAAGCTCTCATTCAAGACCAAAATCTAAATTTAACAAAACTATTGGCCAAAATCTGTAATTCATAAACAAATCCAAATCTATACACAAAAAGCGTCAGAACCAGACACGGGTTCAAAACTTGCTTAATGTCCTGCAGCCCTAGACTTGCTAGTGTTTAGCTTTTCTTAATGCTTATCAAGCAAATAAGTAAAATCTCTCTTAGCTGTTACAATGCCTACAGATTTTGCATGGGCTCAGCTCGGAGGCATCAGGTCGAGATCGGCTTCTCTGGATGACTGGGAGAAGTAGATGAACTGGCTTGGAGCACCGTCATATTACATCTGCTCAAACAAATCTACTCTAAAACGAGCTCCTTAAGTTTTCCTTGGATGGTTCCAAGTGTTCTAAAGAGGTGACCATTTTGATATAAGGGTCCTCGTAGCTTTTTCCCCAAAGATCAAAGAACAAAAGCAAACAAAAGGTTCGTGATGAACAAACAGAAGACAAACACGATTTGTTTTCATTGCCCTTGACATTGTCCAGAACTTGTCCTTGAAGAGTCACGTACATTTTCTCTTTGTTAGCCCTTTTTTCCTCTTGAATGAGGATTCCTTGCTATCTTTATTATTACCGGAATTATTCACGGGCAGAGGTGTGCAGCATCTGAATAAATTGAGCGCGGAGTCGGGGCCGGCGCTCCTTGCTGGCATACATTTGTGCTCAGTTAACAAAGAGCTTGGATACTCCAAATCCCACTGGAATTGTGCACTCATGTTCTGTTTGAAACCAACATAATTAAAGTCACTCTCTGAAGTAACCTATTTGTATAACGAAAGCTCGCTTACAACGGGCCGGCTCCTATGAATAACCCGTAGGAGGGCCGGTGGCATAATTATTTCACATTTCTAATTTAGGTGAGGGAATATTTGTTATCGAATCGGGTGGTGAAAGCGAAGGGAGAAGGGGGGGGAGTGCAGATGAGGCGGGAGGGAATGGTATTAATTTTCGAATGAGGGGACATAACAGGATCTGTGGAATGCTTTACGGAGGTGTGGCAGTGGATGCTTTACTCCAGGGTTAGAAGGTAGACACTTTTGGACGGCACAGGTAGCTAAACTTAGACGGCGGCTTGGATTTTAAAATTAGACTTCATCCCATTCTGCCGCGCCGCTTCCTGATCATGTTGTTGACACTGTGAAACTGATTTGTGAACACACACTTGTTTGTGTGTCAATTTGAATGAAGCTTGTTTCCTCACTGCTTTGGAATTCAGATCAGAGGGGATTTGCTTGTCCCAGGGACACACACAGCGCATCTACCTTTGAATAACGAAACTCAGCATTTGCTGGACTGAGAAAGCAACTATCATTGCATGAGCAGCACTAAACAAATGAAAAGAGGAAAATGAAACAGTATAATAACCAGTATAATCATGTCGGAGCGTGTTCTCGGGGTCGGCTATGGAATGTGCAGTTTGTGGAGGGCGTTCTGGTGTCTGGGGCTTGTTGAAGTTGTTGAAGATCAGTGGATCTCACGGTCACTTTGTGAAGGTGATGCTCGGTAGAGATCCTTTCTCTCATTCCAAGTGTGATGACTTTACTATACTCAACAGGTTTACTAATCCCACTACGCCCTGGCTGCCTGGCTGTCATGTGGAATATACAGGAAGTACACCTGGTCACAAACAAATCAACTCGGAAAAAGTGCACAAGCTTTACCGTATCTTTCACATAGCTGCTACGGCTCCATACCGTCAACGACAGCACGGTTCATAACTGGTTCTAAATTCTTAAATCAGGAGCTGACGTTTGACATTTTAAGCAGAAACAACTCTCTCAGTCCTTTTACAAGTAAGTCATCAGTGTCACGGTGGATCCGGAGCATGAAGCAAATATACTCCGGATGCCATACGGGTCTACTGCGTGGCGCCATGCACACACACACGCGTTCACACCTAGGCGCAATTTATCTTAGACAGATGTATTCACTGGCATGTTTTTGGTAGGTAGGTGGAAACCGGAGAACCCAGAGGAAACCCACACAAACATGGGAGGAACAAAAGTGATATCTGATCAGCGTAAACACGCCATAAATTCTCACTTGGCCAAATAAGCTTACAAATAAGAGTGTACAAGCATGGCTTATGTGTGTGTATGTGTGTGTGTGTGTGTGTTGCAAATTCCTCTTTCGCTTTCTGCCACGTGATGTGCCGTGACAGTCTGTGTGACTTTCCTCCGAAGGCTGGCGCGTGCAGGTGTGATGCTACATATAAGAGATGGCACGAGGGAGATGGCTGGGGATTTGAGGAAGAGGAGAACGAGTTTCAAGTAGAAGAAATGAGTCCCACTTGCATCCGCGTCGTCGCCTTTCCCCTGCTATAATCCTGAGCGCACATTAACAGTGCTCAGATGTACAGACTAAGGTTTCCCTCGTGAGTGCCCGTGTGTGCCCAGTATTAACATTCCTTTTACATGAACCCAGGTGTTGGAGGAACAGTGTGAAGATTTGATGTAGATGTAGCCTGGAATCCATGCAGCAGCTCCCTCTCTGAGAAATCACTTACTGAAGAAGGAGAGAAAAGGTGTGTGTGTGTGTGTGTGTGTGTGTGTGCGTGCTTGGGGGGGGGTGCTTTTATTTGTACATTGATCTCTATCAGTTAATATTCCTTTAAAGCTGGAAAGTGACGATATATTAAGTTATGAGCTGCAATAAACAATCAGTTCAGCTCCCTTAATTATAGCAGAACTTCAGGCAGTCTGATGGATCGCGCTTATGGAAGGTTTTTGTAAGACGATGAAGAGACCAGCGACTCCTGGGAAGTACAACAGGAAGTCACCTGACCGCTTAATAGATTTCAGGAGAAGTTTCTGGTGGTTGCAACAGAATTTCCTTCATTCTACTACACTGATATCTTATGTCTTATTGTTTTAGCTTTTATTTATTTATTTGTTTGTTTATTTTGCACTGATACCACAGATACAAAAACCATGAGACTGTTGGATGGATTTTATTTTACTGGAATTAGTTTTAAAAAACGGCACTACAGTGGCTTAGCGCTGAGCACGGTTTCACACCTTCATTCACTAGAAATTTCATATGAAATTGACTTGAACGACCCCTTGTATTACTAATTTGTCATGACACTGCTAATTGCTAGGAGGGATTTTTGTTTTTTGGTACAACACTGCAAAAAGTGACACATTTGCAAATTAACATATCCTAACTCTATAAATTACAATTGAAAATGTAAATCTTAAAAAAAGTCAAATATGTCAAGACATAATTTTAACTCTATAATGAGAAATACATAGCAGATACATTTGACTACATTTAATATCTGTTTAATTGCTACAATGTCAGTTTTTGCAGTAAAGCAACATTGTACATTTGAAAACTGTCAGTTTAATTTTTTGTATGCTAACGACTAATTGATGGATGAATATAAACAGCCAAACAAATAAATAAATAAATAAGTTTTTTTCAAGGTCAAAAATGTAAACAAAAAAAAACTTATTTCTTATTTATGCTTTTTAAACATTTCTGAGTGCAAAAAAAAAAAATCTAACTTAGAGAAAAAGTATTTTCTGATTTACTGGACATGACCAACAGCTTATCATATTGTTTCTTTGACAAAACTATAATTTAAAAAATCATTTTTAATTCTAAACAACATGAAATTAAACACAGCAAAAAATTATATCTTAGAAATTGAAAATATCATGAATATAGTTAAATGTAGCTACACTTTCCTAAAATAATAATACAACAAAAAGAAAAAAGATTATTAAACATATTTATAATAAAATTTGACTAAACGTTTAGGCAAAAACTTCTTGTTCTATTGGCAGATTATTTCGAAAGAAACAAAATTCTCTGCCAATAGAACAAGAATTTTTTTGCTCCACTTTTTTAGCAAATTGTGATTAGAAATAAGCTTAATAATCTTATATTTGGTTTGTTGTAAACTAATTTTATGAAATTATGTACAGTATATTTTTGGATAAATTCAAGAATATTTCATTTGCTAAAATGATAAAATGCTTGGATTTTTGCAATAAAATAATCTGAAACTATCATTAGCTACAGTATGTGGCACTGCGTTCTCATAAAATAAAATAAAAATTGTTATACAGTTGTTACAAGCTGCAAAAAGAAGTACAGCAAATAAAACCTTAGAAATATCAGCATGTTTACATTATCAACATTGTCTAATATGCTGGAAATAAAGATTAAAACTCTGCTGCAATATTGGGTTTATTTAACATTTACATGCTACTAAGACCAAGGATAATGTTATCGATTACTCGATGTAATAAATTTTTTTTTTTTTTTTTTTTGTGGGGTGATTTTTCCCCGATTTTCTCCCTATTTTTAGTCGTGTCCAATTCCTCCCTGTCACTAGGGGGCTCCCACATTAAGGCTACTACTAACCACTTAGTCAGGAGGGACGAAGATTATCACGTCTTTCCTCCAAACCACGTGACGCCACTTTACCACTGCGCCACTCGGAGGCCACTCGATGTAATTAACTTGATTAAAAATGTTACTCATTCAGTTTGTATATTTGTATTAATATAATACATTTGTATAATGAATATGGATGGAGTTCTCACTTTTCTTCAGAGCGTGTGGATTAACAGTAAAAATCTGTTTTAAAGAATAATGGAGTTGCTTGTACAGTTGGACAGACTGATATGGAGCGGCGGTGGCTCAGGCGGGTGAGGTGGGTTTGAGGTTTGAGCCCTGTCGCTGCCAGATTGCTAGGGTTGGGCCCTTGGGCAAGGCCCCGTACCCATATATAATACCCAGACACTGAGATTCAGGGCAAACTAAGTGCCAGTCTCAAGCCTTTAGAAATGCTGTAGGTGGTTTGTGGCAGGAAGGCCATCCAGCATAAAACCTCTCCCGATATGGTGCAGAGCGAATAACCCGATGTGGTGATCCCAAGAACGGGAAACAGCTAAAGGGGGTAAAAAAATTGGATAGATTGTTGGTCAATTGTTTATCATACAGTACCTTTTTAAAACCATTGTGTTGCTGAAACCAAATGAAAACTGCATGTTTTGGCAAGAAATGTTCTTGCCTTCTCTCCTGATACAGCTGTTTGTTTGCATGAATGCATCTGTGGTTAACCAAGATGGTAATTACTAACGTATTGTGCAAATTAATTCTCCTTTCAACGTGTTGGGTCGACTTTCATTCACACACCTCTCTTGATAAAAAAAATTCTTACTGAACATAGTGTTCTCTGTGTGTGTGTTTGTGTGTGTGTGTGTGTGTGTGTTTGTGTGTGTTGGCTTTGTCCACATTCTCAACACACACATTGCTTTCACCTCAAAACATGCAGTATAGTTGTTGTATTTCAAAATCTCACAAACTGCGATTAAAAACACGCTCTATATTTACACTCTAGATTTAAAACCAATTATAGATGAGACTGAAGTCTTGTAACCAATCATAACACAGAAGGCGGGGTTTCTTAACCTCACAAAAGCTGGCTAATAGTTTAGCACTTTTATTTTTATTATTATTTCAATAATCATCCACATTATTTATAAATCATTAAATTATAAAAATGTGGTTTAGACTGACAATAAGATTTAATAATTAACAAATATTGTGTTAAACTGAGATAAAAAACAAAACAAAAACAAAGATTGAATTCATGTGTCTGGTTTCTAACCAATCATAGACGAGACGGATTTTTTGTAACCAATCACAATGCAGAAGACGGGATTTCTGAACCTAATACACAAGTTTGCTAACAATATTTTATTATTATTATTATTATTATTATTATTATTATTATTATTATTTCAATATTTTTGTAACGTACTTTACAAAAAGAAATACACAAAATCAAAGGCTACTTGTCTAGCAATGATTCTTCTTACACTGACCCGGATATACTCTCACCCACCTCACCAAAAAATAAATAAATAAAAATGTACATAAATATTTATAGTCACTTATTTCAATTATATTTAGTAGAATAAAAAAATAAAAATAAAATGCATGTTCTCTAATGAAAATAACTGAGGTTTAAATGGTTGAGAGAAATAAATTCCTATTAAATGTTCTTTTTTCAGCATGCAGGTAGCGGCAAAACAACAACAACAGCAAGAAGGTAACCATGAAAAAAAAAAGAAAAAAAAAATCTCATTTTGGTTTGAGTCTCGAGTCTTCGAGTCGACTCTACCACGGCACCGGGAGAAACATTAATATCGTCAGTAACATCAATAGAATTGACTGTAAAGAACCTCTGAAGTTATACTCTTGCTTCGCTGCTCTAGTTTTTTTTTTTTTTTTTTTTTAATTCTCATCAATTAATGAAGCAATAAATCTTGTTGTTTGTTTAAATCAAAGAAATACACAGGTTAAAAACACAGGGCTTTAGTGCAGCGTGCTGCGTCTCTGGAGTCGCGATGGTGCTGCTGCGCGGCTGATAGCGCGTGTCTCGGAGGCGCGAGCAGCACTCGTTGGGGTTTGGAGATAAGCGGAACGCGGCTGGCCAACTGCAATCTCACAACCAGGTCATGTTCAAAACCCACTGGTAGCTGCTTATGCTAATGTGCAGGGTGTCGATATGAGAGGGAGGTTAGTTAAGCTTGGTTCTTCTTCTCGCTCCTCTACACACACCGCATCATATTTAAAGAGTTAGAAATACTTTAGTACAATTTAGAGCACTGAGATCATAGGATCAGACTTCAAGTCATAAATACACTGAACTTAACAATACACTTTTATAGTTGTTGTTTTTTTCATCGCTTAAGACCCTTGGTCATTTTACGTGCCATGGATTATCCTTATAAAATGCAAATGTTAGTGCACTCAGGACACATTTAAACTTAATCAAACAAAGATGTGTTTCAGCCAGATGTTATGCACAAACAGGTTTAATAATATTAGATCAGGAAATACTACATGTATTTGACTATAATCAGGTTAGTTCCGCTTGCTGCAGTGTTGTCTGCAGTGTTATTTTAGTGTAGTGATCTAATTTGCAAAAAAAGCAACACAACTGCAGAGAGTGCGGAGAGCTCGCAGCTACAAAACACACAAACCAGCCAGGTTTAAACAAACTCACTCACTCGGATCATTGTGGCCGTGCTGTAAGAGCGGATCTCATGTAAAGACATACATTTATGAAGAATGACTAACAAAATACTCTGCTCCAGGCCCTGACTTCAGGTTTTTTTTTTTTTTATCTGCATCATTTAATTCATATTTAAAATTTAATATTCAGGTCTGTTGGGAATTAAAGAATCACCCAGTAAGTAAAATATCCCAGACTCGCTGCTAATGGGCGGCCAGCGATGTCCTGAACAGCTGCCGGTTCTCACTCGAGTGCTGGTGTCAAGCCTCCTCATGTCTCTAAAGCAACAAGCTACAAACACTGACATCCTGACCGCCCTGAAATAATAATCCCACCTTCTTCCTTCCCGGATGAAATGTTGTCAATATCATAGTGTAATTGTTGCCGGTTGCTGCACTTACTCTTAGAGCTAAATGAGTGTGTTAAATAAGGTGGTGTAAAACCTCCGAGCTTTAAAAGAACAGCTGCTGAGGAGGTGAAGAGCTCCGGATCGCTCTCAGGAGAACAGCCGACGATGCTGCCGTGTCGCATTAAGTTGTAATTTAGCATCGGGGAAATTTCCTGGCCTTGTTCGGGTGTACCTTGGGTCATTTTAATGTTGCAGGATTTTTTTTTTTTTACAAAGCCACACCCTTAGAGTCTGAGATTTTCCATTAGAGCTAGCTCCACCGAGGATGATCATGACATCACTTTCAAGCTTGTGTGTTTGAGTCCTCGTTTATAGCTAAAGCACCGATTCTAACTTGTTAAGAGTAAACAGTATTATCAGTGTGACTGTAAGTTAGTTTGTATGATTTACTGTATGGCTTAGAACTTAAACAGGTCAAGAATGCCTTCTCTCTGCTCTTTCTCTTTATTTTTTGTAGGGAGTTCTCAGGGAGTTTTCAGCTTGCTATTACTACAGGTATTTGCTAGTTAGCATCATTAGCTTAGTTTCTATTAAAGTGGTTTATTTCCCTCATCTGGGTCGCTAAGCAATGTCTCCTTAATGCAATATTAATCAGTGGTTCATACAGAGTGTATTTTCGTGCCTAACTGTGAGTAACAGTGCCAATTAACCAACTCCAACCAACTTCATCCCTTTCCAATTCTCAGCATTAGAAAAGCACTGCTTAAATGAGGGACGTTCAAGTCAAACCGGGATTTGTGATGAAATTTCTGGTGAACGAAGGTATGAAAACGATTGACATTTACAGAAGACTTTGAACAGTGCGAAGGTTTTGTCTGTGAATGATGATCACGGCTGAGGTGGCTCGGAGCCCAATGCAAATCTTGCAGAAGAGACGCATCTGAGTTATCGCCACGTCCCCCTTACAGTCCTGACCTCACTCCAAGACATTTCCACATGTTTGGGAAAGCCATTAAAGGAGTTCCTGGGAGGCCGGCATTTCAGATGTGAATCAGACAGACAGTCCGATCATGTCTCCGGCGTACTGAGAGAACTTTCTACCTTGATGGTGTCCAAGCTCTAGTGAAACACTGGGATAATAAGTGCATTAGTGTATCAGCGGATTATATAGAGACATAAGCCTCCCAGCAGGCTTAGGGCACAAGGCAGGGTACACTCTGGACAGGGTGCCAATCCATCGCAGGGCACACACACATACACACACTCTCATTTCCACACTACGGGCAATTTGGGAACGCCAAATAGCCTAACCTGCATGTCTTTGGATTGTGGGAGGAAACCGGAGTACCCGGAGGAAACCCACCGAGCACGGGGAGAACATGCAAACTCCATGCACACAGAGACGGGAATCAAACCCGGACCCTGGAGGTGCAAAGCCACAGTGCTAACCACTACATCACCGTGCCGCCTAGCATGTTAATATAATAAACTAATATTTAAACACTGCATGGAAAACCTCTAGCTCTTAGAGTAAGGGTACGCTTACTTTGGTACACGTACTGTATGCAATATTTCAGTCCAAATCCCATTAACTATGTTAAAGATGCTACAGTAGTATTAATATCTGGCTCGACTTCCTGTGGAACATAGCCACTCCAGGATTCACTCAGAAAAGAAACTGGGATGGGTTTCCTGGAATAAAGTCTCCCACCCCCGGGCACTTTCACCCTGCTCTTTACTCACTCCTAATTGCACTGAGAATCTGAAAGTTTCTGTGTCCAAAATACTGTCCCACTTTGTGTTCCAGCGTCCGAGGGATTAAAGCAGCCATTGTTGTGTCCTCTGAGCTTTCCTCAGCACTGACCCTCCTCACGCAGCTATCTTTAAAAGCGGCCAGCCAGATTTATCGCCGCGATCCAAACTGCCTGCTTTGGTCCTCTGAGTTTGGAAAGCACCAAACCAACTGTGTTCCAGAAACAAGTATGACTCAGTGCGATGTGCACAGACGCATTTCCCGTACTACAGCGCGGGAAATCGTCCAGGACAGTGATTTCAGACATTTACTTTTTAAAACACTTTAATATTAGCAAACAAACGTCTTGCAATAACTATGTAATAATAATAAAATTAATAATTAAAAAAACATTATTTTTAAGTATATTTATTACATTTAATTTGGAAAGTATTATTACACGTGTTGGTTTTTGACTATAACCAGCTATAACAGCATTATGAGCATTCACAATTGGGTTTGTTTTTAAGTATGTTTTTTTTTAAACTTATTTATTTGTAACATTTATTACCCTGACAGTAAATTATAGTTTACGAACATTTTTAAAGCTAAATCATTATATTATTATATAGTTTGTTAATATTGTAACATAAGCATAGAGGCTAGTTTACTAGTTTTATGTTTTATGCAAAAAAAAAGTACAAATTGCCAGAAGGAAATTATGAAAATAATTGATTCGTGAGATGAAAAAAGGCAATTTTTAATGAATACATCGCATTCCAAATTATTATGCAAATTGGATGTAAGTGTCATAAACATTAAATGTTTAGTTTTTAAATTAAACTCATGGATGG
>JAQMYI010000005.1:30541577-30558567 GCA_030014275.1 Clariallabes melas | reverse complement strand
TGTGTGAGAGAGTGTGTGTGTGTGTGTGTGTGTGTGTGTGTGTGTGTGTGTGTGTGTGTGTGTGTGTGTGTGTGTGTTAGTGAGACAGGGAGAAGGATTGTGTTAAGTAGTGAATGTAATGTAAGTACCGTATAGACGAGCGTTACAGGGTGTAGACGAGGCCGCGGTGATGTAAGTCCTTCCTAACTGTGTGTTGTTCATCATCGGCGTCTGGTGATCTCATCAATCTCTAGATTGGTCGTTTTGTGGACGCGAGGCCGTAAATCGTTAGGAAAATTAGAAGCTTCGTCGAGCGTTTCGCTCTGCACGCCGTTCAGACGCCACGTGAGACTCGCAGGAATCTGACGGAGGGACGACGCGTTTATTCCTCGACACTGAAGAATATTTACGCCTCTTTTTTCCCTTTAATTCAGACTGCATCAGTTCCGTACTTTAGTATTACAGAGGGATCATTTCATGTCTGTTATTCCAGCCAACTCGACACGTTTGACCTTTCGGGCTCAGTGCATTGTGGGAACATCTCTATAGATTATTATTATTATTATTATTATTTTGTGTTTTCTCTCTCCCTCCCTCTCGCTCTCTCGTGTTTTTCCTCTCAGCTGCCTCGTCTATATGATATGAGGAGATTAATTACCTGGAGGCGAAGAAACACACACACACACACACACACACACACACACACACACACACACACACACACACACACACATATATGCACACAAAAAAAAAACCTTTAGAGAGGATGTCACTAGGTTTTTCATAAATATGACTGATAGAAGGGTCATAAGAATATTAACAATTAAATATTAAATAGCATATGTGTTATATTAAATATTAAAATAAAAGAATAAATTAACAAAATCTATTTAAAATAATAAAATAAATAATATTCAAATATAAATGTAATTATTAAATTATATAAAAGCATGTGAGTGTTTAATAAAAGAAAATAAAAACAATAGACGAATGCAGTGTAACACATCAGCCGCATTCTTCACTTAGAATATATGAAGATTATTATTATTATTATTATTATTATTATTATTATTATTATTATTATTATTATACTGTAGTACTACATAATCTAAACCTTGTAAAGAAAAATACAAAATATATAATTTGTATATAGTTTATGATTCTTGCATCAAATCCTTTTTTATTTTACTTTATTCTATTTATTGATTTGAATATAAATATTTTCTTGTCTGTGTGATTTATAAACCCTGATCGGTGTCCTGTACTGCAGGAAACACAGACGCTTTCTTTCTCTGCACTGAGACTCTAACGCACTCTCGCTTCACAGCTGAACAGTTTCCCGTCTTTTGTATTTTTCACTGCATAAACAAACAGTTATTTATAAAGGTTATATAAAGCAGCGTGACGTCTGACTGCTCTGTCTGCGGCGTAAACACCGGCACATGCACTCCAATAAATCAGACGTCTGGATTGGATTGACTTTGTTGCTTTTGTAGAATCAGATCAGCAAAACATGAAGCACAATGAATCTGTAAACTCTCACCACACACACACACACACACACACACACACACACACACACACACACACACACACACACACACACACACACACACACCCTTCATAGAGAATAAAACTGACAGTCTGCGTGTTAGAGTCTGCTGGTGAGAACCTCAGTTTGTTGTCACATCACAGCTCTTAGGGTTGGCTGCAGTTGTGTGTGTGTGTGTGTGTGTGTGTCTCTCTCTTTATAAGGGACGCCCGTTGTTTAAAGCTGCTGTAACCCGTCAGCGCGAGGTTAGATTGGACAGGAAGACGTCCCCGTACACTTTCACCTTCCTGTCCCCGCGTCCCCTCCACAGCGTCACCGCGTCTCCACGTCCCCACGTCCCCGCGACTCTGCGGAACGGGGTGGCCCTTTGTGATTGCTAGTTGAAAAAACAAGGCATTATTGCTCGTATTTTCCCTCTTATTAGTTTGATTACATTTGCAAATCAAATCAATCCATCAGGCGCTTTGTGGAGGGAAAAAAAAGGAGGCCGCATCATCGTGCAATCGGAGAAGGGCCTCCTAGTAATCTCCATCTAATAAGATGCAAATGTGTCACGTCAGTAAGTAACCAATAAATCACGGCCTCGTTGCCGCCAATCATTAACTATCCGGACCGGCAGTCAATTTTTTGGTATTTTCAATTTGCGATATGCTGCTGGAATATAAAGATAGATGGATGTAATTACGCAAAACCAAACTCCATTTCAACTCATCCTCACACACACACACACACACACACACATGTGCAGCACCTCCTTCTCTTCCTCTTCCTCCTGCTCGGCCTCCATCTCCCACCGCAAATTTACTGGAAGCTAGAACAGGCTTGTCATCACATGACATTATTTTTCCGCCGGTTCATGTAAAGTTCACGCAGACGGGCCCTGAAACGGCCCCTGGATCGCCCCCCACCCCAAAATAACAGTTCAGAGGGAGGGATCCTCTCCATCAGACACTAAGCAGGCAAGAAAATGGGATTGGATTCGAGCTGTCGGGCCGTTCTGAGGAATTACAACCCTGTGTGTGTGTGTGTGTGTGTGTGTGTGTGTGTGTGTGTGTGTGTGTGTGTGTGTGTGTGTGTGTGAAGAGGCAGAGGTGGGTTAAACAGCCCTATTCTGACACACCAAGTCACAGGAAGGATGCGCTTAATGGAGATGTAAATTATTATCGATGTGGTCGGGGTTCTGGCAGCGAGGCCGCGTGCGAATGAGACCTGCTGTGTCGCTTATGAATAAAATGATTGGACATCTTTTAGTGTGTGACACCGGGCACTCTGCACGCCGCCGCACGGGCCACCGGGGCCGAGCACGAGGTGCGGGGAGGTGCGAGGCGTCCTGTTAATAATAATAATAATAATAATAATAATAATAATATTCAGGACATTTAATCACACGAGCCTCCTCTATTATATTAGAGACGTATTCTGTACTAAATACAGTTTACCATTAAATTTACACGGAATGATATTTTCATCATCATCTCTGAAGCCATGTGCTCGTCTCTCACTCTCTCTCTTTATAGCTTAAAATCTGTCTTGATGCCACTTAGCTTCAACTCTTCCCTTTCACACACACTTTAGTTTCTCCATAGCGTACAGCCTTAGACATACAGTACACACACACACACACACACAGAGATATACAGAGAGAGAGAGAGAGAGAGTCAGACACACCCGGCTGCTGCTCCTTCCCCCTCTCAGGCCCCGTGTTAGCATCCGTGCTGTTGGATTTATAGTTTATCTTTATCTGTGGCTTCATCTGTGGGTAGCTATTACAGCAGGCCCGGCCGGCGTATTGTTTGGGCCCTGATGGATCCGCGCGTAGTCCATCACGCGTGATCGTGCGCCTGGAAAGCCATCGGGCCGCCTGATGATGAAATACGAGCTATCAGCCTCGGTAATGGCTGTAAAATTTCATAATTACATGGCCTTTATTGCATTGCATAATGACCCTGAAGCAGTATGAAACAATTAATTAAGATTTTCAGCCGTGCCTTTTGCAGAAATTAAAAGGTGCTCATTGCCGTGGAATGGGGAGTCGTGTCTCATCTCAGAAACATTAAGCGCGTGCTTTAAGCACAGGCTCTCCGGGAAGACATTCTATTAAAAGGCCCAATGCGCACAGATGAGTGTTTGTTGTTTATAGGTGTGTGTGTGTGTGTGTGTGTGTGTGTGTGTGTGTGTGTGTGCATTCATGTACTGATCATGTTTGAGATGAGGCTAAACTCCAGGTATGTAATTAGAGTCTGATGAGGGACATTTTTGTCTTTGAAATGAAGTTATAATAAAAACGTGAATCTCCAGTGGATCCTGCTCCAGTTATTACGTGTGGAAGACATACGGTACTTTGCAAAAGTATTGACCTCCCTATAACGTCTTCATATTTTGCTTCCAAACCTCCAGACATTCTTGTGCCTTAAGGAATACAGTAGTTCTCCAGGCTTCCTCTCATTTTTTTTTTTGTCTCTCATTATGTTCCCGCCAGTCCCTGTACTGTACCTGATCAGTGTCACAGGAATGTGTTTTTGGTTTGTTAAGCCACACAGTGATCTATTAATCATTCAAGCATAAAAAAAACATCTACTTTACATCCTGACCGAGTGAGAAACAGGTGCAGATGATGACAGATGATCAGGAGGTGATTAGTTTAATGATGATGCTGAATGTTGGAACAGACGAGAGGGGAAATGAGGTCGCTGCTGAGGCTGGTACAGAAACAACACGTTTTTAAATCGTATCTTTAGTGAAACCTGTTTTCCAATTTCTTTAATTTATATTACATTTATGTACATTGTTGGGTTTTTGGCTTTTATTTAAAGGAATGTTCTATATGAAAGGACAAATTGCTTACGTTCACTTCAGCATCAGTTCAACAAGAAGACAAAAGCACTGGTGTCCATGTAGAGACTAGAACTGCAGTCCATGAGCATTCAGAGCTCCACAGCAGTGCAGGATGTAGTGACACACATCAGCGCTCAGTGTTATACCAGTATCATCCTTGGACCAGTTTAGTGGCTCGTTATTGATGCAGGAAGCATGAAATCACATTTATGGAGACGAACACAAGTCCAGGTCAAAGTATTGTAGAGGAGAAACTCAGATTCCTGCTGAGGAGAGAACCACGACTTCCTTTACCAGCGTGAGACCGCAGAGGAACTCATATATATATACTCTATATACTCTATATACATATTTTAATCACTAGATGTTTGACTAATCAGATTCTAGGATTGTTATCAATCCCATATTTCAGTGCAAAAACCCGGTGAAAAGCATCTCGAACCGAAATGTCAGCCCGCATTCCATCTAGTGCCACCTAACCCTCCTGCCTCCTCTGAGCCCCCTGGCCAAGCGGTCACGATGGAGGCACTCGACGGCGAGCCAGAGAGAGCGAGACCGCCGGCAAGCGGGGTAATTAAAATGTAAATATTGATATTTCATTGTTTGAAATGGCTTCCCATCCCGGTTGTTAATGTCACTCCATCTGTGAGAGTGTCTCTCATGCGGTCACTTTATTATAGTCCAGGGAGCTCCTCTTCTCCCGCCGCACCGGCCCGGCCGCTTCGTTTTCATATCTAATTAAGTGGAAAAGCGCGGTCCGTACAGTAATCCGTGGCATCTTAACCAGCTGCCTGAGTATTTTTGAATTAATCTGCGCCACCAATCGGCCCTTAATGTATGCAATTAAGAGGCTGCCTATTGCTAATTAGGTGCATTAGAATCAAGCGGCTTTGCACACACTTTGTGATTAGCCGAAAAGTAGGCATCACCCCCCCCCCCCCCCCCCGCACCTCCCCAGAGGCAGCGCCAAATCCTGCTAGAAGGAAAAGGGGGGGAAAACACACACACACACACAAACAAGATATCCAACATGCCATACGAAGACGTTAACAGCTTCAGCTCCGGCTCAACGTATCAAGATGGAGCAAATTGAATGCTTTTTTTCCCCCCTTTCTCTCTCTCTCTCTCTCTCTCTCTCCCTCTCTCTCTCTTTCGGTTTTGTAACCGAATCGTGTGCTCGATCGGGGTCAACTGCAGTTTAGTCAGTTATGGAATGTCAGAGTGGAAACCCCTTTATGACTCGAGTGTAACAAAGTGTTTGTGACAGAAGCAGAAGCATAAACATAATTTATTGTGTAACGAAAAAATGGAAAAAAAAGAAAAGCCTGAGGGAAAAGCAGTCAGCTGGAGGAGGAACGGGAACAGGAGCATGGTTATGATGTGTGTGTGTGTGTGTGTGTGTGTGTGTGTGTGTGTGTGTGTGTGTGTGTGTGTGTGTGTGCATCTCTTGTCATCACTTCCTCAGCCTAAAGACCTGAGAGACTTTTGTTTACACACACACACGCACTCGTTTGTTTGTCTTTTTCATGTTGATTTTTGTTTTGCGCACGTTTTCAGAAGCTCAATATTTGCCGTGCGCGTGACTGAAGCCCGGACGTGTTGTGTACGTGTACGCTAGCAGCGCCGGACATGAGAAGAGGCTTAGTGCCTAGGGGTTTTAAACACACACACACACACACTAAGGCATGGGATGAATGATGAGCAGACTTTAATGGTTAATCCGCTTAACACACACACACGCGGAAAAGAAAAGCAGTTTTTGTTTGTTTCTTTGCGTCCCAATGATACGAAGTCGAGGAAAAAGAAATATCCTGAAACACAGTTTTAACTCGAGTCCTGTGATACGAGTCTCTACTCTGTCCAGATGATACAGATGTTGCATGCTGATGTGCTGTGATGCATCGTGATGTAGCTCCAGCTTTCTCTTTTATACTTTATCTGTGACTCGAGTCGAGATGATCCTCGTGTCCTCGTGATCAGTGACTCGGGTGTGAATGATGTAAAACCACTAACACGTTCACGTCTAGAGAAAGTCTCAGGGGGTCAAAGGAAAAAGAACAGGGGGTCATTTTTATTTTTATTTATTTATTTTTGTGAATTTTTTAGAGTGGACACATAAAACTGACGTTGTTGTTGTTGTCATTGTTGTTGTTGTGTGACACCAAGAGCAGGGTGTGTGTGTTTTAAACAGAACCCATAGACCATATTACGAAGACGGTCAGTGCAAGCTCTTTGAAAAAACAAGGAGGTGGTGATGCAAAGACTGTGTGTGTCTGTTTGTGTGTGTGTAGGTGTGTGTGTGTGTGTCTGCTCACTCAAAAGCCTTCTCAGCGGTGTGAATGTGCAGTCAGAAGAGATTTGGCAAACTCTGTAGCTGAGCTCTCGTGCCCAGTAGGGGTTAAGTTCGCTTGGCTGCATCACAGCCTCTTTCTGTCAACCTGCAACATGCCACGCACACATACAGTACCCTCACACACACACACACACTCACACACACTCTCACACACACATACACACACACACACACATATGCACATACTGTACACACATGCACACGCTGAAAAGCCACTGCTGAATTCACAAAGGCCATTAGAGCCGTTCGTTCCTCCATGTTCCACGTGCTTTATCGTTTTCTGCTCCATGAAACGATTCACATTTTTCTTTCTTTTGAAGAAGACGTTGGTGTCGGTGCCTGCTGGTGTCATTCGGTCCCTTCTTTAAAGAGTACGAAGCTACTAAAGATATACTTGTTAATATAAGATATACTTGGATATCAAAATAATAATAATAATAATAATAATAATAAGGAAATAAAATAATGAATTAATAAAAACTGCCTGTTCAGGCTCTGAAACTGGCCAGAGAACGGGACATGGACTTTCCACCAAATCACTGCAGCGAATCATAATACAAGATTCCGCGCTTCTCACCGAGTCGTCTGCATTACTGTCGCTCCTTTGAGGAAGAAATGCGTTTACCGCCGTCCACATCGGCATCGCTGGTATTTAATTCGTCTCTTTAATGATCTTCCCCGGCCACCCCCTGGCTTTTAAAGGTGAGCCACTATCACTCTTATCTCACGGCTCTTTTGTGAAATGAATTAACAGAAAGGCGGGCGAGAAGAAAGGAGCGCGGGACACAACTTTCAAGTTTGGCCCCCCAACGTAATTGTCAATATAGACACCTCTTCCGTCTTCGGCAGTAAATTCACATTGATGCCTCCTTCTCTTCACGCCATCGATCCGGCCATGAGAACGCAGATTTGTATCTGTTAATTAATGCGTTCCGAAACTGCATTTGTATTAATCAGGGAGATAAGAAAAATTGGATGCCTGTGCCGGCATGACAACCGTAAAAGCTGGGACCGGCCTCCCGATAAAATCGTCGATGGACCTCGGTAAAGGTGGGATGGGGATTCGGGGGTGGAGTTGGGGGGGTGGGGGTGGGGGGGGGGGTTGTTGCCTCCTTCCACTCAATAAAATAATCATCCAGCTTTTAATTATTCTGTGGGGAGACGTGTTGGAGATCAGGGAACGTGTAAATCTAATTATTTACTAACAGCAGTGACTGGGAGGGAGGGCTATGATATGGCACACGGGGAGCTCCAGGCTACGGGCTCTGTCCATCTGCCACTGCTGTCCTCTCTCCCACCCCCAGCGTGGCTCTTCTAGCTGTGCAACTCACCCCTGTACTGTCTCAGCTTTAGAATGCATAGAATCTTTTCGTTTGATACCTAAAACATGCCCAGTTTCACCGTAGTATAGTGTAATTTCAGGTGATTTGTTAAAAAATTAAGAGAAATAGAGAGAGAGAGAGAGAGAGAGAATGATGTAAGGGTTTATATTTTTAGTGCATTGGCTCCGTCTTCATTTGCAAGAATGGCATATCTTTAAAGTCATTGAAGAATTTCATAAAAATAAAAAAAGTCATACGATGATTTTATTGAGTAGCGTCAGACGCGGCTGCCAACTGGCACTCGGCGTCCGCCAGCAGGCCAGGAAGCACACCGACTGCTCGGCGCTCTCTAACAAGACCGCGGGTTTTAACAGTCCGGCTAATAAATTTGCACTTCATCTAAAAACATAACCTTAATAAGATCTTGTCTTTCAGGATCGAACAAAAACTAATGTCGGTACCTGTTAAGGCTAAACGTTTATTTCCCACCAATCAGGTAACACCTTATTTGTCACATGATGCTGTACGTCCCCATGATGCCGCTGTAACGCGCCCGGGTTTTTGCCGCTTTGCCCGACTTCTTCAGGTCGCTCGCTCTCACTCTCTCAATCTGCTGTCCATTTGTATCTCCCGTCCTGCTATTATATTCTCGCTCCTCTAAGTCTGTTTCAGGGTTTTTTTAGCGAAGGGAATAAAAAGGATGAGGTGTGCAAGGGAGAGAGGAGAAGAAGATAGAGAGAGAGTAAGTGATATGAATGAGGTGAGCAGGAAGAAGAAGGGAGTTTGAGGCAAGCAATTAGTCTTTCAGCTTCTGTGATGGGAAGAATTGATCCATGCTGCATGTTTGGGGAGATAAGGAGTTCCCTCCCGCAGGATGCCCCCTGGCCGGCTGCACAGAGTGAGACAAGAGCCTAGCCTCGTGCCGGGCGCCTCGCCGCCCTCCCTCCGTTCTTTGTTCCCTCCATCCTTCTGCAGTCACAACTTTAGAACGCCAATACACTTCAAATCCCACGGACTCGCCAACGGCACCAATAGTTGCCGATAATGTTCGCTTCATCTTGGTGTCGAGACGTTTCGAAAATGCTCCGGCGAGAGGTTCGAGACTAAATCGGGATTGTTGTTATTTTTTTTCCATAGGCTTCTCTTCACTGTCGCTGGCTGATCAGATGAGTCTGCTGCAGAGCGCGTGGATGGAGATCCTGATCCTGCGTGTGGTCTACCGGTCACTGTCGTTCGAGGACAAGCTGGTATACGCTGAGGACTACATCATGGATGAAGACCAGTCTAAACTGGCTGGCCTGCTGGACCTGAACAACGCCATCCTGCAACTGGTGAAGAAGTACCGGAGCATGAAGCTGGAGAAAGAGGAGTTCGTGACTTTGAAAGCTATCGCGCTTGCAAACTCAGGTGAGCCACTGCGTATTTGCTAAATGTTTTTATAGCGTTTAGGATTTTATATACGATTTTATATACGCTCCCCGGCCACTTTATTGGGAACACCTGAACTGTAGATCTGCTCATTTGTTCGATTCCCAATTAGCCGAAAAGGTATGACTTTAGGGGACAAAAACAAAACCATCTTGTTGATGAGAGAGATCACATGAGAATGGTCAGACCTTATTTTAGAGCTCATACACCTGATATCCTGATGAAGGTGAGCTACAACAGCAGGAGACCACATCAGGGTCCCACTCCAGGCAGCTCCCAGCTCCAAGCTCTCAGGGTGCAGAATCACTCATACTGGACCGCTGTAGATTGCAGTATGGTCCAGTGACATTTTTCCAATCTTCAGCAGTCATGGACTGTAGTGTCTGACAGGAGCGGGACAGCGGTGAGGTCGTAGCACATTAACGTCAAGGTTTGGCATAAATACTGAGATGCACCCAAGTTGTAAAGCATGGTGGTTTTAAGGAACTGTAGTGTTCCAGTCTGGCTATTCTTCCTTCATCGCTCTTCATCTGCTCTCAGAACCTCCAGTCACAGGATGCTTTTATTCCACCCTTCTGTGTAAATTCTAAAGATTTTCATGTGTGAACATCCCAAGGGATCAGCAGTTTCAGAAATACAGAAACCAACCATCAGCTACAACCCAGTCGAGTCTTATTCACTCTGATATTTTTGCTCATATTAAGCAATTAAATAAAACTCTTGATTATGTATTTAGTGATACCTAAAGCATTGTGATGCTGCTGCCGTATGATTGGATGATCTGCATGAAGGAGCTGGGGTACAGGTGTTCCTAATAAAGTGCCAGAGTGTGTGTTGGCATTTATACATCTACTGATGTCTTTCTCCACCGTGGTCTTATAAGGCAGAGATCCATCAGATTACACTGATAAAGAATAAGTGCAGAGAGCTCTCAGCGCCCCCCCCCCCCCTCCGCCCCCCCATCCCTCGTTGTCTGAAGGCATGTCCCTTCTCTCTTATTAGCATAAGTCCATCTTCTGACACGTCTTAAACAAGAAGCCCATCAATGTGCACCTGCGTGTCAATAACACGCTCAGATGCGCGCCCCTCCTGCCCCCTCGGCTCCTTTCCTTTGACCCCATCTTTGAACTTTATCTTGGTTGCTGGCCGTGGTGTTTTTTCATCGCCCTCCCCCCTTTAATTACAAGAAGGAAACTGTCGATAAAATCTGTTAAATGGGATGCAGCGAGCAGCTTGAATAGGAGGGCAGCTATTTGTTCAAATTCTCCAGCGTTCAAGGTATTGACAGTTTGTTTTCTGAGGCCATATGTGACGATCAATCTCCGGCTGGGTCTGGCCATGCTGAAAAATGAAAAAGCAGATTGCTCTTGCTCGCGCTCGCAGACAACAGCTCGGCCCGCCGGACACTCGCGGCCCCTGCTGCCCTCCAGAAGGAGAGGGTGCATGGCTCTCGAGAAATTCTTTTTTAATTGATTTTGTAATTAACGGTTCATCCCTCTCGTCGATGACCGCGCGCCTAGAGACCGACGGGGTGGTGATTGTTTTTGGGGGGGAAACGCAAAAGAGGCCAGAGCGATGTGCAGATTTATTCCAAAGGACTTCGATGCATCATTTCTCTCCGCCCTGAGCTGGACATGTTCTCTGGTCACGCCAGCTGGCTACATAAATACGAACCATAACAGCCAGTGATTGAGTTCTGCTAATCAACTGTCTGTAGAAAAATAATCATTTTACTTAACTTGGTGTTCCCAATCATCTTCTTTGCTTTCATTTTTTTTTTCTTTCTTTCCCTCCGCATTCCTCTCTCATGTCACGTCACACACTCGAGGTGACCCTAGAAAAGCTCTGGTGTCGGTTCACTTTGATGTGGTGTTAAAGCACTCCTTACAGGATGACATCATTAACTCACCTGTCTTTGTTCTCCAGCATCATTTGTACTGTAGCATGGCTCTCTCTAGGAATTTCTATTTCTTATATAATATAAGCAAATACTACATTTTAGAGCAATGAGATCTCGCTTCTCAAGCCTGGACAATGATATATACGTGTCCCCCAGTGGTATAAGTTGTCTGGCACTTCTGCTGATACCTAGATTGATGGCGGTGTCTTCGTGGCAGGTTTGCTGGAAAGGTGCAGTTAAGCATTTTCCTGGCAGGGATTTCGCTCCCGTCACGGGTCACTTTTTTCAGATGGCCAAAGCCCATGTGACTGATGGACAAGACCTTGCTGTCTGAATTCTAGATGGGCTCGGATTGGGTGTCCTGACACTGAAGGCTTGGAATATTGAGCCGTTATGTGCAGCAGACAGACTGTACACGCTTCTAAAAAACTACCAGTGCGCCGAGCTAGCAGCGACAACACAGACGGACTCGCGTGCACGATTTATTCCTCATCAGTATGTGACCTCGCAGTTATTATTTAGCATGTTCGCATCGACTCGGAGTGAGGCATGGATTGCAATCGCTTGGCTAAAGACTTGTGTGGAGTCATGTACTCCCGTGAGAACGGCTTATTGCTCACATGACAATGCGCTGGCTTTGAAGCGTTCTTTAAGATTTGGCGGCCCATTAAAGCACCATCTTTACCCGAGTGGCTGTGTAAAGGCTTTTTTTTTTTTCTTTCCTCCTCCCCGAGACTTTCCTGAGTCGGTACAGAAAAGCATTAAAAATTCAGCTAGCATTCTGTATGCCAACTATTTGGCAGAACCGCCTTCAGCTCGGTGTTTTCAATAGAGTACAACCCCTGGAGAATGTTCCAGCAAAGAGCATTTAGTTCTATGAGTCTAGCTACAGTCGTAGAGGTGCTCCGCCAGGCGTGCATGCCTTGCTAACAAGCAAATATGCAAATGGATCCTGTCTGACATTCCTCTTCGACAATGCCAGTCATGCGGAGGGATTGACGCCTGAAAGGCGTCTCATTGTCTCCTCTTGTTCAGGCTCGTGCTTCGTATCAGCTCGCTTCCAAGTGTTGTTCCTGTCGCGTGTGCCATTCATCAGGCCCGCAGAGAGCCTTGTAAACATGCGCCGAGCGCAACCTCGCTGCTTAATACTCCAGTGTGCATTTAATCACTGTAGAATTGAGCTCCAGCCTGGCAGAAAGGACGAGTCAATCCCTTTTTCCTCACTTTTTTAGCAGTGATCCTCAGCTTGTTTTTTTTAAACCAACATTTCACAAACAATTATCTCCTTTAAGCTTCTTTTGAATTAAAAGTATATAATTGGTGTTTGCTGCATGTTTAAGTGGCAGTACATTTTCATGAAATATCATTAAATTTGAATAAACATGTTAATTAAGGTCTGATTATCTAATGTGTCATTATATTCTGAAAACATGTAGACTAAGATACGCTATTTATTTATCTATAAATCTTTACGCTGTTTAAACGGTATATAACACAACATCTTTGTCTTTTCACGCGTAGACTCCATGCACATAGAGGATGTGGAGGCGGTGCAGAAGTTGCAGGACGTGCTGCACGAGGCGCTGCAGGACTACGAGGGCAACCAGCACGCCGAGGACCCGCGCCGCGCCGGGAAGCTGCTCATGACGCTGCCGCTGCTGCGCCAGACGTCCACTAAAGCCGTGCAGCACTTCTACAGCATCAAACAGGACGGAAAGGTGCCCATGCACAAACTCTTCCTGGAGCTGCTCGAGGCCAAGGTCTAGCTTCACCAGCGCTGCCTAGACCGGGTCTGTGGTCTCACACGACCACACACACACACACACAAACACACACATACATACACACAGACACACACGAGCGTGCTGACTGCACCGGCCAGGCTATGACTGATATACCGTTTGAAAAACTTTTCTTCATAAACAACGGTATCTAATAACTGAACTCCACCCTTAACAAAACTCCACTTAAAAGCGGACAGTATGCACGATGCATAAAAGAACGAATAAAATGTGGTTGTTGAGGGAAAAAAAACTTGTACTATTCATCAGCAGGACTTCGAACCGACTTTGGACTTGTCATCTCTGAAAACCGGGCCAGTTTTTAGAGCTTTCAAAGAACATTTTTTGTTGATTTTCACCTTAAATGGAACCTGGATCCAAGAATGACAAACCCTGCCAAAGGAAGCAGTTCCACTGAGTGGGATGCCAATGAAACTGGAATGTCCCGAACCCACGTCCAATAGTCCCTCTCTAACTAACAGCAGGCAGTAGTGTTACCACCTGACCTCACGAGCAGTTCGACAGCGCATTCGCCAAACAGAGATTTAGTTTGTTTGTTTGTTTGTTTCTTGGTTTAATTCTGTCTTTTTTCCACCCATTTGAAGAACCTGCTCCTAATCTTCATTTACACCACCGGGACTCGATTCCCCCCTTCTTCTTCTTCTTCTTCTTTTCTTTCGAGTCTTCCAAACACTTCTAGCCACTTTTAATGATTTCTCCATCCTCTTTTCAGGGAATATCCTGAGCATTAGTCTCTCATGCAATACAAAACAGAGGTACTGTAGTGGACAAGGAATAGACTAATTTATTTATTGATATTTTACTGTACTTTATCTCAGTGCATTTATACTGAAGGGTGTAAATATGTAGTATGGACATCATGCAAGCATTTGATCACATTTTGTTAATGATTTTTTTTTCTACCAGCTCTAACACTTTCGGTAACTGTTACGAGTCGGGAGAGAACACTTGCTATCTTCTTTAAGCAATAGAGGTTTTCAAAGGAGTGTAAATTTATGCAATTTTTGTTTCGTGCCCGTGTTTTGTTTGATTGTTTTGTTTTGTTTGTTTGTTTTTTAACAAGATTTCTTGCAGCTTTAACTTTCCTTTCTGTGGTTAATATTTACAGTATGATATTCAGTGGCCAGAAGGACCATGAACATGAACTCAACACAACGATATATGCATTAATATTACCACCAAACTTACTTTTACTGATATCATTTTTTTTTTTTTTAATCAAAGCAGTATATTAGCACTTAGGGACGAACATTAACATAGCTCTTATTATCTAGTTTCATGTGCTTTTTATCAAACATGGCCATGATATCATGATGTAATCTACAATATGGAATTTATTTTAGCAGAGGTCAAGTAACTAAGCAAGCGCTCCACTACACGCATTAGAGATATGTCAGTATTAGTAGGTCTACAGGGGGATTTTCCTGATTATTCTTTAACACTGTATATTGTAAATGAACAGATTATAAAACTAACCCGAGACATTTTAATGGAAAAGAAAAAAAAAAAGTTCAGCTTCTGTGTGTTCTGTGTCTACTGTAATTTTCCCTGAAGTCTTTCTTATTTTTTTTCTCTCTATACGATGCAATCGTATTCTTCTTTCTACCTTTTTTTTTTTTGTCTGCCATCAATTTTTCAAATTTTTTTAAGAAATCAGAGAATCAGAGACATTACTGGATGTACGAATCCTCAGGAGACATGGATGATGGGTTTCAAATAACTTTCTGCCGTAAAGGACTCTTGCGAAGTTACTGCTAGATCAACAGTTTCATGATCAATGTAATCTATCATGATGTATAAGTGATTAAACAGTTATTTAAAGGAAGGAGCGATATATTTAAAAAAGAAAAAGAAAAAACAAGGAGATCATTTTAACTAACTACTTTCCTGTAGACTAACACTGTATATCTTAGGTTAAACTGAAAAAAAAGAAGTTTTTTGAGTATCTCAAAATGATAGTGGATTTTTAAAATTATTATTATTACTATTATTATTATTCTTTCTTTTTTTTCTTTTTTTCTTTTTTTTACACGCTGCTGTACATAAGGCCTTCCATGCTGAGCGACTCTTGTAATATTATCTTTAAATCCTTGAGGCTGCAAGGGAACGTTATTTGTTTTGGTGTAGGATCCGGTTTCTGACGCTCTCGCTTCCAGTTTGTGTGCTAAATAAAAAAGAAAAGGACTAAAAAAAAGTCATTCTTGGAATAAAACAGGGAAAAGGGTTTGTTTGTTTGTTTGTTTGTTTGTTTGTTATTTTCTTTCCCTCCTGTGTTCTTTAAATCCTGTGTAATTATTGCCATTACTGTAGCTATACGGAGTCTATGGTTTCTTTAAAGAGTGCTTTGGAGAGTGTAAAGTTATCGCTGGAAGGTCAATAACTGGACGCTTCCTGCTGTTGATCGGACGTCGGCACTTTCGATTGTTTTATTTATTTGTGATTATTTTTTTCTTCTTTTTCTTTTGTCTTTTACATTTCTGTCTTTCTTACGCCTATGGTACAGATCACCGTGCAAACATGATGGACATGGTAGATCATTTTTAGGTGATTTGAGCTGAGCTTTCAGTTTTGTAAGTTTCAAACGTCACGCAGATGTTGCAGCAAGCAGTCCTGGTCCTGGGTGCGTTAGCCCTGTAAGAGCTGACTTGGGATCAGTTGCCCCGCTTTATAAATTCTCACCCTCTTGGAGGTGCGCCGGGTCTTGAGTATTTCCTTTCTGTTGCACGAGGAATTCACACAAAAATATGGATTCTTACACAATTTGGATTTTGTGAACTCCTTCAGCGATACAGTACGTACTGTGTGACTTTCAGTATGAGTGTGCTCCTGAGGTTAACTTAGATCATGAACAGAAGGCTCTGTTTGCTCTGTCGGTTTCAACATGTTGGAGGAGAGAAATCAAAGTGTAAATTACCAGCGGTACTTTCTTCATTTTTTTTTTTTTTTTCCAACATACTGTATTTTCTTATTTAAAGCAATATGTGCGGCAATCAGGACTCACACTCTGCAACTGACTTAGATCAAAAATGCTGTATTTATTGGACTATTTTGAAAAATAGAAATACAAGGGGGAAAAAAATAGATGATGTACAAACAACTGCTATTTTTTATTATAGAGGACCTTATGGGTATGGGTTGTATTTATTCACGCCTTTGGAATGTATTGAAGGATTTTTTTTTTCTTGCAGCAGAAGTCAAACATGCAGCAAAATGTAAGCAACACTAATCAACGGAGAGAACTGAAGAAAGGAAAAAGGGGCGGGGCGGGGCGGGGAGGGGGGGGGGGTATTTAAAACAAAATGTATATGATGAAATAAGATGATATCAATTTCAGTCCAGGAGTTGCTGAAACAGCCTGTAGTGAGAACCATGTCTGTAGCTCTAGATGTGCTGAACATCAGTGAAACAATTACTTGTATATTTTTGTGACGTGTACCATACAGTGTGCTCCCAACGATTCTGTCCATTTGTGTAAATGTATTTATTTTACATTGTATATATTGTTCAATGCAAAAAGAGAGACCTATGATTCTGTAACTACGATCAATTCAGATGTGTAACTCCAATTATGCCTTTCAGGATAATGGTAGAGCAATATTAAAACATGCTTCCAGTTTTGACCTCCGGCTGCTTTCTTTATTTCTCATTTTTTATTTTATTCTTGGCTGTTAAATGTATTCATTTATTATTTAAACAAAGTAACTAAGATTAATGTCAATTACAGGACATTTGTTTCTGGTTATAAGTGTGTATACACACACACACACACACACACACACACACACACACACACACACACACACACACACACACACACAC
>JAQMYI010000005.1:30494220-30504737 GCA_030014275.1 Clariallabes melas | reverse complement strand
AAAAACGGAGATCCGCTCAAAGCGAAGTTTGTAGGTAGAGTAAGTTCATGGCAAGATGACCAGACCTATAAACACTTGTTCTATCCAATAGCATTGTGAGGACAAACAATAGGACCCATTAAATATGTAAATGTGGTTTTGAGAAAAAGAAAAAAAACATTTGCTGGCCTTTTTTTTTAGAATTGTTAAAAGTGATGTTGTAATTCTGCAACAGTGGGCTTTACAGGGTTAATGCGGTTAATTAAAATGACTGTTTTAACCTGATTTTCAAAAAATACTCTAACTGAGACTGTCCACGTATTCAAATCTTCAGTCAATAACTGATACAAAAGTTTAAACCAATATCAAGGAAAAACACATCCTTATTAACCTGATAAACAGCTCCTACAGTGTGTCTGGCTGATAAACATGGCAGTCTTACATTCAAGAAGAAAATAGCGAGATAAACAGGCAGCATGAAGCAAAAGATTTAAACATTACTCCAGACAGATGGAATTGGTACAAGTTTTTGTTCTTCTTCTTTTTAAAAAAGTTACTATACCAGTTTAGTTAAAATATAATGTTAATTTACATCCTAATCGTCTGTAATTTGATGGTCAAAGTGACATCATTCAGTGCATTTAACAGACTTTGGACTTTTTTTCACATATACATTACTGCAAGGTAAAATTCTTCCTTTGCATAGTTGGGGTCAGGGTGCACGGTCAGCCATCATGCAGCGGCCCCTGGAGCAGATAGGGTTAAGGCCTGTGCTCAAAGGCCCAACAATGGCAACCAGGTGGAGCTGGGGCTTAAACCACCGACCTTCCGGTCAGTAACACAGTGCTTTAACCCTCTGATCTACCACTGCACTGACAAAAAAAAAACTGGACACCCTTTGTTTGTTTCTTATTAGCGCCAAGCTACAGTAGGCAGCTAACACGGATGAGTGAGGTATATTTTCTTTCATCTTAGATTTAACAAATGAATGTCTGCACGTTGCTTAATCTAAAGCTAATACTTGTACACTCACCGGGTACACCTTGCTTAGCACCGGGTCGGACCCCATTTCAACACGATGCTGTAAACATTTCTTAGAGATTTCGTGCCATATTGACATTAGCTGCAGTCGGCTGCACGTCCAGGATACAAATCTCCCGTTCCAAGGAGTCCCAAAGGAGCTTATTGGATTGAGATCTAGTAGTGAGATCTAGAGCTGGGTTTGTCCTGGACAGCGCTACATCCTAAACAAACCTTTTTATATCATTCTTAATGTGTATAAACTAAATAACAATTAATGAACATCTTTTGGTGAACCAAGTTTTTATGCTACTGGGCTTTTATGATAAACCAAAAACTATCCAGGAGAATACAACATTATTAAGCCATGAGTATATTGTATAATTTTTTAAAAGTATTTAAATTTTTAGTTTGCATGTAATCGCCCTCCATCATATACTGTACAGTATATGAATTTAGAAACGAGCGTGAATCTTGATGTATGATCAAATCTGCATCCGCTCAAGGAATCAGCTTTACTCCATCAGATTGAGCTGTGATGTAAACCACATCAGCGAATCGGTTTCCGCAGAGAGAAACCATGTCCACGCCCACTCATGCCTTGTTCACACTTCATATGCATGGATCATGCCTTATTGTGCCCTTCTATACATGTCATTTACATGAAACACTCCTTAATTTATGCGACCGTAGTTATGCAGTAGTGAATCAATAAAAGGAGAGTGGTTCCAGCAGGTTGAAGCAAATCCTAAAAGAAAAGGAAAAAGAAAAGGCAGAATTATGTTACTATGTCACAGCACAAACTTGATTTTTTTTTCCTTTTACTTCAGCAACATTTTGATGCATTGTGCTGATTATGATATCTCAGTGCCAGTACTGAACAGTGAGACAGAGTACTTTGCATTTTCATGAAGAAAAAAAAAAAACCCCAATCCTGTTTACACACACTTTCCTTCTCTACACATACTGTAAGCCCAGGTGTGTGAAATCCTGTTCTCTTCATGTGGACATGGGACAAACCAGGCACGTGTTGGACAAACCAGGCACAGAATTTGAAAACCACAAAAAGATTCAGTTGGCATAAAACCTCTGAGCATAGATCTGATCAGACGCAGTGGTTTAGTCGTAGTGTATTTTCAGGTGATATAAATATGATACACAGAAAGAAAGCACTTCTAAAAATTGCGTAATCAGCATTTTTCTGGTTTTATCTAATATCAGAGGTGGCTTTGCGTGTGTTTTGTATCCTAACTATGCCACAGCCCTGAGTCAGCAGGATTACACCTAACACATAGCTGCAAATAAGTGCAATCCATCCACTGGGCCGCAAGTATGTCTTTTACCCCAAACAATGGCCGAGATAAGGTAATCCTCTCACCGCTATGGATCCTGCAAACTCTCCTCAATAGCAGCCTTTGACATTTGGTTTTCTTCCCAGGGTCCGATCAATTCATCGGGAGAATGCAGGATTTCAGATTTTATCCCCAGACTTTGACTAACAGGTCAGTGGATTGACATCCAGACATCAGTCTGGAGAGATCTCCTTATAAGAGTCTAGCCATGTTGATTAAACTTGTTCAGAAGGGTTTTCTGAGGATGTTTGTCTGTTTAATTATTTATTCACAGCTAGACCACTTAATTAGCTCTGCAGAATTGTACTTTCTTTACTCTGCCGTGTGCTGTACATCAGAACTTGAATAGGAATTTGAAAATATCATAAAAATCCAATAATAAGGGAATATATATCTAGTATCTGTAATGTTTGTCTTCTCATCTGTAATGTTTGTCTTTTCAGGGAGATCGAGGACGTGTACTCTGGAGCAATGCCTCTCCTCCACGCGCAGACGTCGTGCCGGTGCCCTCCCACTCACCCCAGAGCGCACCCTGTAGTGGAACGCTACTGCATCCCTAACGGTGCTGATGACACCACCAACAACCGCCTGCTCCGCCTCCACCCACACGCTCACCCTCTGAACTACATTAACGATAACGACATCGGCACCGCCTGGGTCTCCTCGGTTTTCTCCAGTCTGGAGGACCAAGGGGTTTCCATCACCATAGACCTGGAGAGCGGACAGTACCAGGTACAGGATGAATATTTTTCAGCAGCTGATGTGTGACGCTCCAAAGAGAGCCTTCACATGGTCAATAAGATTTTAAAAATTGTATATATATAGTATTTTTTATACGGAAATGCGTTTTTCTTTTGCGTCTCTCACAATCATAAATACGTGGGCAACCACGGACGAAGTTAAACAATCGTAATGCAAAATAAGATTTCCACTATCGCTGCACAGAGTTACTGTATATTTGGGCCCATTCACATTTCCATTGTGGTTTACCTCACTCAAAGTTTCTCTCACATGCTCACATTCTGCTCGCTGGTGTTGCCAAATCACACCGACAAAATCCCCCTATGCCACAGAGCTGTGTGATTTAATCGATCTATTGTTGATCTAATTGATCCAGAATTTATTCACACTTTAGTTAACAAAAAAAATTACATTGTGTTTTACATTAAAAATTATTTTCTCTTCCAAATACTAACATTTTGTTATGATATCGCTTCTTATTTTTGTTTATGTGCGGTTGGTGCAATACTGCCACTTGAATGGAGTGCGTAGCAGAAAATTGGCAGGAAAAAAAAAATTAACCTCTTTATACGAGACATGACATTTAAACAATCAACAATACAATTTACACAGCATTTTAATGTTTATTAATTCTTTTTAATACTTTAAAACCTATTTGAAGTGAATCAGCAGTTTATCTACGATTCCCAGCTCTAGACTTTTGCTCTCCAATGTTAGGATTAAACTGTGAGAAAAGTTCACCTTAACAGCCGGTTGTGTTTTAAACACCTTTAGGCAGAAAGGTCTTTGCAGATACTGTACGTAGCCAGGGCAAGGCTAGGAAGCCATGTGGTTTTTATACTTTAGTCTTTTACTATCTTCTTGTTTATTTTGCCCCTTGTCCTTGTTGATCCCTGTTTTGTAGTTCTGGAAATGTAATTGCTGTTGTTACACTTAAGTATTAATGATGTTATATTTTGGAACCTGAATTAAATCATTGAAATAAGTTTTGGGGAAAACAACAGAAATCTGGGCTGCCCGCTTACATAAAAGACTGAGGTTTTAAGACTAACAGTACTAATTGTGCAGTTCTAGCTCAGATTTATTTTTTATTTCTCTGTGATAATAATGAGAAAGTTGCAAGCTCAACTTCCAGAAGTGCCAGACTGCATTAGGAAGCCCAGCTCTTATCCCTGGAGCCTCTATTGACTGAGCCTGTGCTCTGACGCTGCTTTCTTTGAAAAACTAATTATTTATCTTGATTATTGCTAATGTATTTTATTGAAATATGTGTCTTGCAGAGAAGTACAAATGTTTAGTTAGTTTTTGGTGGACACTTTCTCCTAAAGCCCATCCTTCCCGAGCTGAGCGCAGCACTCCTAGAAGAGTTGCTCAGATCTTACAGCTGGAGACTTCAAGGCTTGTGCGTTTGTCTCGGCTCCCTGAACGGTTTTTACTTTGCAAATCCGAAGGCTTGGGACCCTTTCGGCTGTTCAAACAAACAACCAGATGCTCTAAGTTCTTTAAGTGTGTGTGTGTGTGTGTGTGTTTGTCCAAGTTCCCAAGTCATCCATGCCGCTAAGCTGTGAAAAAAGAGCGAGGTCCAGGAGAAAAGCACTAGTGGATTTTAGAGTAGCTCTATGGCAGAGTCTCTCAACAGCAGATAAAACACACCGGCACAGCTTTTTGAAGTGTCCACTTAGTCAAAGCTGGCACCAGTTCTTTCACAAGAAAAGACTCTCAGAAAAAAAAGCTATATAGAGAGAATGAGACAGGGAGAAGGACGCAAGGGCGATGGAAAGAAAGGGGGTGAGGGGCGTGTGTCAAAGCCGGCGCCGATCGGCTTCAAGCTGTTCTTCGCAGCAGCGGCGCTCGTGAAGTCGGCCGAGCGCGGACTGTGCTGGTGCTGATAATAGATAATCCATTGCTGTTTAGTATTTCATGCATATTCCTCCTTGTCTTGGAATTTAGCACGCTCTCTCTCTCTCTCCCTCTCTCTATCTCTCGCTTTCTGCAGGTTTTCTATGTGATTCTTCAGTTCCGAAGTCTGCAGCCTGAAGCTGTACGTATTCAGAGGAAGACCAGCAGCACCTCCGCATGGACAGACTGGCAGTACCTAGCCAAGAACTGCAGTTGGTTTGGGATGGAGGATAACGGGCCTTTGGTGAGCCCGGACTCTGTCAACTGCATTCAGTTCCCCAGGTACTACAGTACTCGCAGCATTTCCAGAAGCTCAATCCACTGCATAGTGTTCTTTAGGACGTGTCTGTACTCCGTGTGGACATGCCCATCAGTCATACTCATACATTATTTGCTATGCTCTTTACACTGTTAACACAAAGGAGGAGGAACACAATTGTCTGAATATCTTTAGGATTCCCCATTAACCCTAGTTTGCTGAAGGTGAAGTGGGAGAACTTATGTTCCTTGCCGAATTTGCATGAAGGCCTCCTCACCCAGAACCACTGCCTGATCTTACTAATGCTCTTACGGCTGTGTGGATAAACATTGCCATAGCCATGTTCCAAAATCTATTCACGAGCCGTCTCAGAAGACTGGAGGAACCCCTAGACACCCCCCCCCCCCAACCCTATTGAAGAGAGACCATGGTTTAGGAATGTAATCTTCAACAACTCAACAATCTTCCACAAGCTGTGACAGTCAGGTGTCCGGTGCAGTCTAGTAGCTGTAAACAATAAGATATGATGGGACAGAGTGTGTGGGCAAATCTGGTGGTCTTGGCTACTTGGATAGTTGGATAGATAGATGAATTAAAGGATAGACACTGTAGATGGATGGATGGCAACATTGTCTAAAAAGAATTTGTCAATAAAGGAATTAAATATGGTCTAAATAGTGTATAGTGTTAAATTTGGCAGTGGAACAAAACAAGACTGTGTAATTGAAGAGAAGAGAGGATAAGAATGAGAAAAGCACACAGCGAGAGAGAGGGAGAGGGGGAGAGAGAGAGAGAGAGAGAGAGATGGCGCTAGGAGAGCCGGTCCGTTCATGTCCTGGTTAAGTCTAGAAGCATTAGGAGTCAGGCTCAGAAAGCAGAGGGGGCAGTTGTGTTAGGTGTAATGCTGAATAATGCAGGTGGGGAGACATGTCCTGTCTGGTGGACAAGACAGTCCTGATGATTCAAGACAGTCCTTAGTTAAAGAATTCAAAGTCCAGGAAGTGGAAGTGGTCTGATTTTATAAGCCTAATCCCTAATCCTAACCCACAAAACAGTGTATTAAACACACTTAACATACAAATCTAGCCTGAAAGACATTTTGGCCGCTTTCGCATTAGGGTCCCGGGATCGTTTCCGAGAACGCTCGACCCCAAAGCCTGGATCATTTTGATCAGTAAGAACACAATTGTTCCAGACTCTGGGAACCGTGTGCAAGGTGTTCTCAGGCACAGTACAGTGTAGTCAGGCATGGATCGAATCAGATATGAAAGTCGATCGTACCTGAGCACGGAAGTAGATTCCTGGTTAGATGTGATGCGAGAACTTTGCTCTTGACATTTTTTCTGAAATATAATACGACTACTACTACTACTACTACTACTAATAATAATAATAATAATAATAGTACATTTTATTTATAATGCACTTTATATTTGAAGCAAAGCTCAAACTACAAATTAATTTGACCCAAAAGCTCTGATAAAAAGATAATGAAGATAAAAAAAAAAAGATAATATTGATAAATATCAATAATATTAGGCATAGAATGAATGCTAACTTCCTTGTTCTTTTCTTCCCTTGTGTTTAAAGGCATCTCACAAACCAACTAGGTTGTGAGAATGTAACATGTGTTGGAGAATGTAAATATGCAAGTGTACCCGAGTACGGAGAACAAAAACAATGTGAACGCTGGCCAGTGGGGAGGGGGATGGGGGGAGGGGATCGTTCCTGGTCGCTGTACAAATCAAACGTGTCTAATTTGAAAATGGCCTAAGACATAGGGTACTGTATAAACCTGCTGCACGTTTAGTCTGAATTGGATGAGCTCGATCAGGGCTGACTCCACCAATAAAATTAAACTTTGCTGGATGTGTATTTAAGAGTGTGTCATTTTCTTCCCCGACAGCGATATCACATACACTAACGGCAACATCACGTTCAGCATTCTAACGCCAGAGCCTAACCTGCGACCAGGCTACAACAACTTCTACAACAGCGCCACCTTGCAGGAGTTTGTCAGAGCCACCCAGGTGCGCATCCACCTGCAGGGTCAATACCACACCCGCGCCCCTCACGTGCCCTTTCGTCATCGCTACTACGCCGTGGATGAGATCACCATCAGTGGCAGGTCAGAGTCTTCTCCACCTCGTAACGTTCATCAGACCCAATTACACCACCAGCCCATCCTAATTTCACCCCTTTCAACACATTATTACTGATTTGCTCCTTGTATTCGACACAGTTATGGAGAAAATGCATTAATTAGAGATGGTTACGTGTGTGACGTGCAGCAGGTCAGTGTGGGAGTATGGACAGGAGACAGGAGTGTGAGCAACACACACTTAGGGGACACACAATCAGCTACAGATATCAATGAGAGGCGGACATGTCTCGGGCGGTGTCTCCTTCTTCTTCTTCTTTTTAAAAATTAGCATTTTGAAAACTTGGAGAATGAACAGCATGCCTCGAGTACGGTTTACACAACCTCCACGTGTAATTGTCACGTTTAAAATGTTTTGTCGAGTTAAATCGTTTGAAGTGTTTTGACTCGTCCTTTAGCTTCAGAAAAGAGATGGGTCTGTTGTGGGATTTCTTCGCTCCTTTTTTGTCAGGAGCATGGTATTTCAGCACTGTCTATGGTAATTATATCATTACAGTATGCAGGCAGCATGTGTGTGTGTGTGTGTGTGAGAGAGAGAGAGCGAGTGTGAGTGTAGAGGCAGCTTTAATTAAGAGCTAGTTAAATCGGCACTGAAGAAATTGAGATTTAGAGACAGTCAAATCTCATAGTCCTTTGACATTCAGACGTACATCTCTCTTTTTCCTTTTTTTCCCCTTCTTTTTTATATACTGCTTTATACTCTCTTTTTTGCTTTTGCTCTCTGTCTTGTTTGAGGTTTCCAACACAGCTCACACTGTAGAAATGCAGAAAGAGAGAGAGAGAGAGAGAGAGAGAGAGAGAGTAAACAGTGGTGGGTTCCCCTTTGTCTGGTTGTAGTCGGGGCTAAAATGTGTGTAAATTCTGCCTTTGTGTCGTTCTGACAGAGTGTCAGGCTGCATCTGTGAACATTAGTGTCAGATTTAGTAACCACACAGTAATACAGTAACCTCCAGTCATAATGACATCTCTCTCTCTCTCTCCACGCTCTCTCCACGCTCTCGACATTTGTTTGTGTGTTGTGCGTTCCGGCCCGGCGGAGGTGAAGGGTTCTCCTTTTAAAGGCGGCCCGGTGGACACCGTGAATAACAGGCCTTTGAGGATGAATAATTAAAGCGTTGACCTGCAGGTGCCCGCTCTCTCTCTGATGGAGACCTGTCAGCTTCTGTGTTGAACATTACAGCAGCTCAATGGTATTTCCACTGGCATTTATAAATGTTGAATGGGACGTTCTATTACTCATGCACGTAGGGATGTGATGGAGAAGGGAAGGAACGGGAATGCTGGAGATGTAAAAGTGTTGAGAGAGGCAGGTGTGTGTGTGTGTGTGTGTGAGACGGAGAGACGGGACCAGTCTGTGTGAGTAAAGAGAAGTCGTGTTAACGATGAGATGGACTTAAATGTGACGTTATTGGTGAGTGACTTCACACTCTAGGGATATTGGTTGAGACTTTAAAAACTTTATTCTGTCAAAATTGACTTTTTAAATGTTTATTATGCTGGAAAATCGATATTATAAGTATGATATAAAAAAAAAATCAGGATGTAGATTAATATCTGGAAAATGATACCAAAATCCTGAAAACAGAGCGACTGTAAAGCCCGCACACCTGATGAACTGAAGCGGACACTGACGCTGACCGACGCCGGTATCGAGTCCGTGTAATACTGTGTTTATTTACATGATGCCTCGATCTCGACAACGCATTCCAGTCCACACTTAGACATGTACTGTATGAATTTCACTGCGTTAGACATCATAGGTAGACTAATGATTCGATAAGTTTCGATTCAGTAGCACTAATTTATTTATTTATTGTCTAATTTGTCCCAGGCATCTAGATTCATTATATGTTTTAAATTAATAAAAGTAAAATACTAAAAATATTTAATGAACACTGAGTTGCTCTGTGATTTGTGTTATTAACTGTGTAAATGTCACGTGTCCAGTGGTGGGCGAAGTACACAAATCCTGTACCTGAGTAAAAGTAGAGATTCTCCAGATATAACTCAATTACTCAAGTAAAAGTAGAAATGTTTCCATTAACAATTCCACTTAAGAAAAGTACAAAAGTACTCACCTTAAAATGTATTTAAGTATCAAGTATACTGAGCTCGTATTAGCTCACTGTCGGTGTTACATCATAATAAACACTGTGTGTTGATTGTCTTTGTTAAGTGAAGCATAAAGCCACACCCACCTCTCAAAAGGAAAACACGCTATATTTGTCCAAAAAAGCTCTAAATGCTGTGATGTAATCTGGCACAAAACTGCTCATAACTTCACTTCAACTCAACATGTTGACTGTATTTCTGTTGCAGGTTTAACTTCAGGCAAATACTCAAGGATTGACAAAACTGAATAAATTCTGTAGAAATTTGATCTGAGTCTGGTTTCTGGTCCTCATGTGTATCAAACATAAAGATACTATTGAAAGAGCTTCAGAGTTCTGACCCAATGCACAGACGAAACCTTTCCTTTATTTATATAGATATAAGTTTCACTCAGCCTTAGCTCTTGATTGTACATGATCCTCTTGATGTGTGCTGTAGCCTGAAAACAGTGGCATCAATGAAGTTCTAGTTTGAAGTTCTTACTAACTTGCTTTTTATCAACACACCGTAGGTGCGAGTGCCATGGCCATGCTGCCAGCTGTGACACGGGCATCACGCCGTACCGCTGCACCTGCATCCCTGAGAGTCACACACACGGAGCTAACGTGAGTCCTTTTCCTTCTTCCTTTTTTTTTTTTTTTTAATTAACCACATCCCCTTAATAACATGCAAGAGTTCCCTGTAATGAACGGCACCCTCAAAAACGGGCCTTAATGGATTGGTCGGGGGAAGGAGGGGTGACTTTTGACAATCCTTTATTTTACAAATTTGGTTATATAAAATGGAATGGAGATTCAGTTTAAAAATTAATAATATTGCACAGGGTCTCCTCACAACACCATATTGCTTTAAACATATGTATGTCCTTCATATTCTTGTAAAAAATAAGAATATTTTTGATTTAACAAGTCTGGAGAAGGGTTTCCTCCGGGTACTCCGGTTTCCTCCCACAGTCCAAAGATATGCAGGTTAGGCTAATTGGCGTTCCCAAATT
>JAQMYI010000005.1:30411324-30427757 GCA_030014275.1 Clariallabes melas | reverse complement strand
AGGTTTTATGGTTTTAAACACCAACTAAGCATCATTAAGAGTTGTCACATCAACCCAGTCAGTCTCTCTGATCACAGTCTGATTTATGTAATTTAACAACATCAAGAAGAAGAAACCAAAAAGCACATATTGGGTTTTTAATACAATGTTATTAGAGAACCAAGTATTTAGAGACAATTTTACTTATTTTTGGAATAATGTTAAAAAAGAGAAATCTGATTTTAAAACACTGCAGCAATGGTGGGATTTTGGTAAAATCAAAATTAAACAGTTGTGTCAACAGCACACTCTCAATGTCACAAACATTTAAAATCAGTCAATACTGTATGTAAGTTACAAAAAGAAATCACACATCTTCAATCACAATCCTCTGATGCAACCCTTTTTAAGACCGTCAAACAAAAAAGACAGCGGCTCTCTGATCTCCTGGAATTCAAAGTGCAAGAAGCTTGAAGCTTGAACTTGAAGGGCCGCTAACTTTAGACGAACTCCACAAAGCTCTGCAGAATATGAGTAACGGTAAAGCCACAGGAATAGAAGGACCTCAAGTGTAGATTTACAAGTCCTTCTCGAAGATTTTGGGGGATCTTAGAAGTTCTAAACTAAAGGGATACTTCCACTAAGTTGCAGAAGGGCAGCCATCAGTGTGTTACCTAAGAAAGGAGATCTAACCGACATTAAAAATTGGAGACCTGTGTCATTGCTATGTGGTGACATCAAACTACTATCAAAAGTCCTTGCGGTGAGGTTAAGAAACATTTTAGAGGAAGTCATACACACTGACCAAACGTACTGCATTCCTGGCAGATCCATATTCGATAACATCTCTCTAATCTGAGATATTTATCTTCTTACTAAACTATATGGACTGAATATGATTTCCCTAGATCAGGAAAAAGCTTTTGATCGGGTAGAACACATATTTATGGAAAACTCTTGAAGCATTTGGTTTAAGTCCTGATTTTATTAAGAAAATAAAAGTTTTATACAATGACATTGAGAGTGTCCTGAAAGTTAATGGTGGCTTGTGTTTTCCTTTTAAAATAAACAGGGGAGTCAGACAAGGATGCTCACTGGAACGCTGTATGCCATAGCAATAGAACCCTTGCTACAGTACATAACCTATGAATCAAACTTAACGGAATCAGGATTCCCAACCGAAAAGAAACTTTGACTGTCTGCTTATGCTGATGAGATCATTGTAATCCTAAACATGCAGAATTACATAAATGTAACAATCAATGTGCTAAAGGATTTTGCAAAAATTTCTTCAGCAAAAATAAACTGGCCAAAGAATGGATCACGGCTAATCGGAAGTTGGTCTGAAAATGTACCAAGACTGCCAGAAAGACTTTTATGGACAAGAGGGGGAATCAAATACCTAGGAGTCTACTTAGGTGAGGACTATTTTATACAAAAAAACGAAGGGTCGATTGAAAAAAATAAAAGGCCGGCTAGACAAGTGAAAAAGGCTGACTCCAAAAACGTCCTACAGGGGACGAATATTCATTATAAATAATCTAGTTGCCTCTTCATTGTGGCACAAAGTGACATGTGTGGACCCTCAATACTTGTAGACTTCTTCTGGGACAAACTCCATTGGCTGCCAAGGAGTATTTTACATTCACGCAAAGATGAAGGGGGACAAGGTTTAGTCCATCTTCACAGTAGAAGCTCATCTTAGCTAGCTGGAATGCATTAACCGGAGCGAATTTATGCACATAAATGACATCTAAATATGGACAAAACTCTTTTCCTGACAGACCCAAACAGACTGAATCTATCAAAACTGCCATTTTTTTATCCCAACCTTTTTAAAATTTTGAACTTTTTTTAAATTACAGAGGCCCCCAACCACAACATCTTATTCCTGGCTTTTAAAGGAACCTCTAATTCAAAGAATGAAATCCACTGTTACTTTCTCCTTAAACCGTTTTGTTTCACGTTATTTTTTCACATGGTCGACGCCATCTTGGCTCAACTCACTAACTTTAACTCCTATAGAAAACATGCATTTAACTCACATATATTTACTTATGTAATTACAATCCATATGTACAACTTAACACATACATTTATGAACTCAGTTTATGTACATGCTTGTTGGTATTTCACTGTCTCTTTGTGTCTATTCACAAATTGCACTAATTAATTATTAACTAGAAATAGACGATTCATCAAAACAAATTGCGTTTATATGCATCCACATGTATAATGAAATCATCATGACTCATTTAATGTCATTTTAAAGGGTTAACAAACTGTGAGACAAACACGTGAATATGCTGCGAGCTCTGAGGATGTTTAATGAACTCTGACCCAAGCGGCGACAATCTAAGCGCCCTCTACAGGAGCTACAAATAATAACAATTTCAGAGTTAGCCCAAAAATACATTGGCGTCAATAATGAATTTAAAGATATTGTGTAACATTGTTTCTCTTGCAAATTTGTAACTTTTGGATGAGGGTTCAATTTTTTTTTATTTTATATATATTTATGTATATGATATCTGCACACATTAGACAATTATAATTTTTGACCCTCTACACATGGAGTACGCTTGGACATCGCAAACAACTCTCTCTCTCTGATACCCTCATCCATTCTGGTATAACCAACCTAGGACAACTAGTGGAGTTAAACGGTGCAAACTTTCAAAACTCAGAAAAAACGGTAGAAAATATTGGTGTGAATTCAAGGAGGATTCTAGCACAGCACCTTGAAAAATGGGAAAGTCTTCTCTCACAAGAAGAGAAAGATATGCTGAGAGAGTACTGTGAGGGAACAGAAGAACCAAATGAATTAGACCCTTTCCCTGACCTCACACTCTCTCCAAAACTAGAAGAACCAACCTTCAAAACATGGACTTCTATAATGTCTCAGGGGGAAAATCGTTTTAAAGCTTGTGTTAAAGTTCTTAATACGTTTTTATATGGAAGAGTTGATACACCTTGCTGTTCTGTCCTCAGATTAAATGATGAAGAACAGCCATGGTGGAGATCACTGTACAAGCCACCATTAGCTAAAAGATCTGGAGACTTACAGTGGAGAATTTTACATGGTATTTTAGCGGTCAATGCTTTTACCTCATGTCTCTACCCTAAGTCAAGGATAACCTTTTTATGCACAGAAAGAGACCATCTTCATGCTTTTACAGAGTGCTCCAGACTTCAAACACTTTTTATTGTTTTAAAAGCCCTTTTTAAAAGTTTTTTTTTACACTACAGTCCTTTATCCTAGGCGTAAAATATACTCAGAAAACAAAAGAAAAAAGTCAGCGACTAAACTACAGTCTGGGCCAAGAAAAAATGGGTATATACTTAAGCCGAAGAAACAAAATTTAACAAAAAGGAAATTATAGTGTGGTAGCAGCAACAATTGCACTAATAAAATCAAGGGTTTTAATCGATTATCTCTTTTACAAGAAAACAGAAAATCTTACTACATTTTGGGAGAATTTGGTGTTTTAATGGAGCACTGTGCACTTAAATGTACTTATTACAGTTATTTATTTATTTATTAATTTATTTATTTATTATTTCAAGTGATGTTCCTTATGTTTTAGTAAAAAAATGAACATCAAATAACTGTAAATTAAAATTCTCTCTCTTTCTGTATTACTGCCTCTGTCTTCCTCTTGTTTCCTCTTTCTGTATGTCTTTCTGTCTGTATGTCTCTCTCTCTTTCTGTGTCTTTGCCTGCTTCCTTCTGTATTTTCTCCCTCTTTTTAATTTCTGACTTCAGTTTTTTCATTATTTCTCTCTCTTTCTCTGCTTCCATCTTTCTTTCTCTCCCTTGTTGGTGGTTGTTGTTTTCTCCATCTCACTTTCTCTTTGTGTTTGTGCTGCTCTTTCTCTCCCTCAGCTTCTTTCTCTGCATGTCTCTCTGTTTAGCTTTTTTCATTCCCTGTCTCTGTGATTCTGTCTTTTTAATCGGTCTCCCTCTGTCCTTTTCACTCTCTCTGCTTCACTCACTCTGTTTATCTTTCTCCGTCTCAGTCTCAGCTGCTCAGGGGTAATCGACTGCCCTGAAATAGGCCCTATTTGGGGTGTGTTTAAGTGCCAACGAGCTCAGCGGTAGCTCCTGAGGCGAGTGTGTGATCGTTTAGACGTGCAGTCTGCGCTCGGTTAAACGCTCGGGAGCTACAGACTTCCATTACCTGTTAGCTACATTAGCTTCATAACTCCAGCACAAACACTAAGGAAGCAAGGTTCAGACACTGATGGTGTTTTTAGTTGATCGAGTGCATTACATCTGGGGTGAAAAGCAAATCATGCAGATTTCATTCACTGAATTCATTTTATAAGAACATGTAAAGTTGTGGGAGGAGACAGGACTCAGGACTCAGGACTTTCTCAAAGTGAGACTCCTGTAAAAGTAAACTGAATGCAAATTAAGGGTGAAAAATGAATTATGAACAGAAATAAAAAATGTACTGTATGTATGAAGATAGAAGATGCCATTACTTAAGTCACTTTCAAAAATTATTTGACTAAGTTTTGCATCGGTTCGCTCCAAATTCACGAGTTTTAATGAGCTTTGGGTCACACAGTGAGATGGTGGCTTACTGATGTGTGTCATCATGACCTGTAGTGACCCACAGCTTGACAGCAGGGGATATACATTTTATGAACTTGCTTATACAGTAGCAGTTTATGACCACTATGTTTCTGTATCATGTCCACAGATATTTAATTTATTACTATTTGTATAGCATTTTAGCAACATCATTGTCCCAAAGCAGCTTTACAGAATGAAAAAAATATGGAAACGGAGTTGTGAGGAAATATGTATAATGATGGAAATTTCTGCTGAATGAAGGAGTAAAACGATTGGCGTTTGTAGAAGGCTTAGAGCGCAATACGGTGATGAGACTCTTAGCTGCAGTAAAACATGTAAACAGTGAAACGCTTTAAAGAAGGCCGTACGTTACGTCTGTGAATGACGAAACCCGGTGGCTTGGAGCCAACTGCAGTCGTTCCCGCGAACAGTCAGTGAGTGGAACGCCTGATCCCTGAAAATCAACTGATAACTTGTTACCGACTTGCGGAATAAAGAGATACATCTGTGTGTGTGAACTGTACACACAATCATTCACCAACACCACTTGAACATTACAGGAACTCGGCTGGGAGTTATCGCCACGTCCCCTGTACAGTCCTGACCTCACTCTAAGCCATTTCCATATGTACGGAAAAGCCATTAAAGGAGTTCCTGGGAGGCCGGCATTTCAGATGTGAATCAGAAAGATCACGGCTCCGGCGTACTACGAGAACTTTCTACCTTGATGGTGTCCAAGCTCTAGTGAAACACTGGGATAAGTGCATTAGTGTATCAGGGGATTATATAGAGACATACAGTAAAGCGAGTTTTTACTGTCAGGACTGTGTTCTGTTATTCTGTACAATCAAAATAGGTTTGACTTGAACACTCCTCGCAGTTCAAACCATTAATTTCTATTAGAACAGCTTGAACCAGGTGAATCCTGTTACGGTAGGTCCACTGATTTGAAATTGGGTAATGAATATTTGGGAACATTTTTTTTAATTCAACCTAGAAAGGAGACTTTGAGGACAAAGAAATATAATCATAATAATAATATACTCAGATAAGGGCCAATAATAATAATTGTAATTATTATTATTAAACTAATACGAAAATCGCTGCCTCTCCTGTGAACCAAAGCAAACACTTTTTGAATGCCCATGAATGCTTTATTTTTGGTGGGGGTGGTGGGGGGCGTAGAAAGGTCAGACAAACTTATTTTCCCGGGATATTTTGTCAAGTTTAAGGAGTTGTCCTAGCTCATGGCGGGCGCATTAATCAACTGAGTGTTTTCCATATAATCATAAAGTGCGGGGCGGCCCGTCCGTCACTCGGCACATCGGCTCCTTGTCCTTGTCGTCTTTGGCCATCCTTGACCAGACGAGTTGGAGCGAGAGCCTTGATTTAGTGGTGCAACGGCAAGCCGCCTGTCATTGGACTGTATGAAAATCCCTGAGCGCGACCTTCTCCCCTCCTGTTTAGCATGCTCGGTATTCTCCTGCGCTTGACCCGTGCGTTGATAGAGAGGGACATGAGGGAGGGACCGTTCGTCCGACAGTCGCAAGCTTTTTCTCTGTACACTTCCACCTTGGCCTTTAGCAATCTGTGTGAAAGCCATTAGAGCTTCATCTTTAGCCTCCATTCCGGCATCACTTAAGAACCAGCCGGTAAGGGCACTACACCACGTGGATGAAAAGGGAGCTCGAGAGCGAAGAATAGAGGCACAACAGGGTGGCAATCTCGGGCACACTTTGTTTTTTAGCATTAAAGCGAGGGGTAGCGGGGGTGACGGTGGTGCAAACTCTTACGTTCTTCCCTCCAGAAAGAAAATGTCAGCACTTTAGTTGAGCGATCACGGGGCAGAGAGAGGCGAGGGCGAGAGGAGAATACATATCCAAGCAGGCACCTCGAGAACGCAGTCAAATTCCTGGCTTGAATTACGCCTTCCTCTCTACTGTCTACTGTATAACTCTGCTCTCTCTCTCTCTCTCTCTCTCTCTCTCTCTCTCTAATGTAGTAACCTCTCAGATCAGTCCTCATCCAATTATCCTCATTTCGATCCTCGCTTGTGAAAGAAGGGGGGAACGCTTTCACCGTTCTTCCTCCTTCCTCACATTAATGGTGGTTGGAAGCTCGTGATGTCGGTATGCCATTTATTACAAAGATGTATATGACTCAATTTGTCCCATCGCCAGTATTCATAACCTGGTTATGGTCCTAGTGTATAATGAAAACAGTGCTTTGGAGAAAAGCCTGCCATATTTATTGTTCTCGTCCACCAAGTAGGAAGGGGAATGGTTATTACTCTATCTCTGTAGAATATTCTGAACATATTCGAACAGGACGAGGTGCGCTTGTGGGACAGCAGGGAAAGAAAAGAGCCGGGGAAAGTGGATCCGCGCTGTAATTTGACGTTACAGATGATATCTTTCACTCTCCCTCTTTTTTTTTCCTCTCCAGGTCTAATTGTAGCTACGGTGCCTTTGGAAGGTATTGCCTTGTTAGCAGAATTGCAATAGCAAAGGGTAAAGGATCATATGTGTTCAATACTCTTTTGTTGTGTTGCGATTTGCCTGTGAGAAAGGTCTCGGGCTGCAAAACCAGAATCAGCAGAATCGCCGGCTCACACTTCACCTCGGGACACACTTCTTATTTCTATCACACCGCATGATGTTTCATTACCTCTGCCTAACTATGTTTTGTTGATTTGCATAGTGATAATCTGATTTACTTTGATTTACAAAATCCTTTCTTTTCTTATTGATGTTTTTGGAGGCAGTATAAATCATATGCACAATTGATTTATCAATTTGGTGATAGAGCACCGTAATAGCCGTTGTCGTTTGTCATTTAAAATGCAATTTAATTGATGCGGAAGCTAAATTAATCACAATAATGAATCGGGTTACCTGCGGGTGTGTTTGATCCTGGTAGACTGAAAAACCCTTGAGAGGCATGTGCTAATTTCACAGTGCTTGAAAAAGAACTCGAATGTCCCCTATGCATCATCTAAACTCACATTATGGCTGGAGACAACTTTGTGTGCTATATTATAGTAGGTCTCGCAGTTTGGAAGAAAAGTTTATGTCCTATTGAGTTACACCAGGCCAGATAAACTCGATATAGTTCCAGGATGACCTTACCTGTCTTAAGGAGAAATTTATGAAGGTTTTTCTTTTTTTCTTTTTTAATCAAGATCTCATGATAAATAAGACCAGAAATGTTTCTTTCACTGAAGCAAAGCCGTCACCAGAATAATAAAACGCAACAAGAACGCTCATAACAGGCCTAAATGTCTTATGTGTTTCAGGTAGTGTCTGTAATCCCAACGTTCTCATCATGTGCTTTTTTTTGTTCTTCCTCTTTTTTCATCTTGCCCTCAGTCTTCTGGATCTCTGCGCAGATAGCGGTGTCCTCTGTTCTAAATTTAGCTCAGAGAAAGTCAAGTGGCAGTCTGAAACGCTAACCCACCAGACGCTTCCCTATTTTTGTCTGTGCATCCTTGGCCTTGGGTTATCGCAGTAGAGTCTGTCTGGGCCTCTGCACGCTCCGCGGGAATCGCTAGCTTCGCCAATTACTCGATTTACTGACCGAAGTATGTCTTACTCCGATACAATAGGTGGCGATATTCCCCCTTTCAAGCTCATTAGTAACGTATTTTTTTGGTTGACCTATTACACCACGGACCAAAACAATCGAAAACAAGCTACAGTATCTAGCGGCAAACTGGTCACATGTGGGGCGGAAAAAACATGGATAACTTCAAAGTGCTGTATTTTTATTCACTACTAGATTTAGCCGTGACTTCATTTGCATGTTTAATTGCACACTCATAAGCCAGTATTTAAAAAATGTACAGCGCATTCTGGTGAATTTTGAGATAAATTAATTATTTATTTTGTTGTTTTTATTTTATGTCTTTTTTTATGACATAAGGGCATTTTCCATTTAAAATTCAAAGCAGCGTATCTTCTTTTCGCATGGCCTGATTGTGATGAAACAAAGCCTGTATGTTTCCTCAAGCTCGACCAAATACACCTGTGAAAACCATTAAAATTTGTTCGATAGTTTTTACGTGATGCATAGATATATAGATTGTTCAAAATAAGGAGGCCAGTAATAGTAAATATATTATTATTATTATTATTATTATTATTATTATTATTATTATTATTATTATATTTTTAAGTATAAGTATATAAGTATAAGTTAAAAGTATGTACATATGTATTTGGGCTACACTATATATATATATTGTGTATGTGTTATTTGGGCCTGGTTTTTATGGAACTGAACAGGTTTTAAGTATCGCACAGGAGGATTTGCACGGAGGTGGGTAGAGGAGTTAAAAATTGTACTCAAGTAAGAGTAGCTGTACTTCAAAATAATATTACTCAAGTACAAGTAAAAAACTACTCAGTGAAACTGTAATTGAACTGTCCGATTTATTTATTTATTTAGAAATTATAATAATTATAGTAATTACAGTATATGCTAACATTGCAACATTCAATGAAACAGCTAAACTAACCGCGACGTGTTTCCTCAGGTTAGCAGTCGAATTTTTCTATGCTGAAGTGTGTGTGTGTGTGTGTGTGTGTGTTTTGTCAGATAAAGACACCGCAGTATGAAGCTGTTTTTTTGCACTGTGTGTAAGTGAGTATACGAGTACACGAGGCCGGCGGTGTTCATCCTCTTCTGTTGTAGAACTGGACACAGACGCCGTTGCTAGTTTTACGTTTTCATTCCCTGTCAACCACGGCTGAAGATTTTTTTCCCGCTATACACCAAGTTTGTGTGTGGTCATGTGGTTATTGTTACTGCGGCTGACTGGTGAAACAGTCATGTGGTAGATCCACCGGCTGCATGTGTAGAATAAATGGTTATAAAGTAACGAGTCGAGTTTAGCCGAGTGTAAGTAACACAAATCTTCACAAAGTAAAAATAAAAAGTATGGTGCAGTAAAACTACTCATAGAAGTAATTTTTTTTCCAAAAGTTCCTCAAATAAATGTAACAGAGTAAATGTAACTCATTACTACAGTACACACCTCTGGATTTTGACAATGTGTGCACTGGTGGCTCAGTGGTAGGTGTTTTGCCTGCCATGCGGAAGGCCCGGGTTCGATTCCCAACCAGTGCCCCCCATCCCCCCGCCCCCTCCCAGGCACAGGACGCAGTGCCAGTCCCAAGCCCGGATAAATGGTACTGTAGGGTTGCGTCAGGATGGGCATCCAGCGTAAAACCTGTGCCAAGTTGTTGTGCCAACATGCGAGACAGTGTGAGTGAGTGAAAATATAATTTCTGCATGTATAAAAATTGCCCAAGAATGGGCCAAAAAATAACACCATGCTGTAGCAGTAAGATTTGGTCAGTCTGCTGAATGTGTCGCGACACCACCGAGAGCTCAGCGACAAGCCTGAATGTGTCGTAACAGTACTGACATGAGGCCTGTGTATTTATTTATTTATTTATTTATTTATTTATTTATTATTTTGGCGTGTTCCTCAGATGGTCGTCCCCGCCGGAGGTGAATGGTCAGCTGCAGTTCTACACGCTGTATCAGGACGTTCCCGGAGAGGAACCAGTGGTGGTGTATAACAGCTCCCAGCTCTTTGAGGATCACACACTGCGGGACCTGGTCCCTGGCTGCACCTACCTTTTCCAAATCGCTGTGAGTACCTCTCGCTTTGGAATGTGAAGTTCAGGATTCAAGAATTATATTTGTCACATACATGGTTGTATAAGTACAGCAGTACTCAAATGCGATTTCGAAAAACTCCAGACTGTGCAGATTTTTTTTTATATTTAAAAGAAATATACTCTTATTTTATTAAGAATAAATTATTTTTAAAAAGAATAAATATTTACAACAGACTGGGATATAAATTATAAAGAATATAAGTTATATTCTGTGATATATGTTCAAGATATGTAATAAAGTGACTGTTATGTATTAATTATAATGTAATTACAATTAATATTGTTGTAATCTAATCCTATATAAGTCGAAGATGTAGTGTGTGATTCTACATATTATATAGATTTTCTAATTATGATAAATTAGAATTTTAAGTAATTTGAAGCCATTTTTCACTCCTTGAAATTTAACCAAAATGTTAATACAGGGTGCTTCATAAATCATGCATAAACCACAATATTTATAATAATAATAATAATAATAATAATAATGTGGCACAATAGTGGTTAAAGCTGTGACCTCAAACCTCCAGGGTCGAGGGTTTGATTCCAGCCTCGGGTCTGTGTAGAGTTTTTATGTTCTCCCCGTACGTGATGGGTTTCCTCAGGGTACTCCAGTTTCCTCTCACAATACAGACATGCAGAGTAGGTTAATTGCCGTTCCCAATGTGTGTGAATGAGTGTGTGAGTGTGAATGAGTGTGTGAGTGTGAATGAGTGTGTGTGAGTGTGAATGAGTGTGTGAGTGTGTGCCTGTGTCCCCTGTGAATGAGCTCAATCCCAAGGCCGTGTTCCAAAACCTAGTGGAAAGCCTTCCTGGAAGAGTGGAAACTGTACTGTAGTACAGGGTGAACCATATTAATGCACATGGCTTAAAAATGGGAAGTATGTGGGAGTGCACATACTTTTGTGTACAGTACATGAGAGTGAATTAAGAGCTGGGTGTCATGTATCAGGGCCTTTAATCACATCTAATTGTTTACATTTTTATTCACCATGGTAACGGTCACAATCCTGTAGTATAAGCATTGCTATCAATTTTTCATGTAGAAGCGAAGTTTTTATTTTTGACCTTTGACCTGCAGGCATGCACAGCAGGTGGCTGCACCCTCAGTGCCCCCAGCAGGGCCAAAACGGAGGAGAGTTCCCCAGAAGGAGTTCCAGCTCCCAGCGTCACCTACATTTCCCCACACGCACTAAACCTGACCTGGGGACCCCCGCTGAAGCCCAACGGTGAGTGCGCTACTCTCCCCTTGGTTGTTTTTTTCTTCCCTTTTTAAAAAATTATTTTTTTCTTCAGTGTATTTAAATATAAAAACTATATACTGTATATAGTTAAATAAGAAAAACAAAAGGAAGAAATATACTGTATATTTATATTTCTTCCTTAATGTTCTTGTTATTTATTTCTGTTTTTCCTTCATTTTCTCTCCTTGCAATAAAGTCCCTTTAAAGTCCTTGGAGGTTTATTTTTCTGATCATGTAAAAGCTTAGACTTTATACCGAGTCAATATTACCCTAAAACTCAAACAATAAATGCATCATCTGCATGTAGTCGTGGACATTAGCGAGCTGATTATGGATATTTATCTCTTTATTTCTCTTTCCCGGTTTATTAGGACACAAAGTATTGAAACGTCTCATCTGTCAATATCAGCGCTTCAGTAACAGTGTTTTATTCCTGCAATAAAAATGTTGCATTAAATCCGAGTTGAATCTGTGAATCTGTCTCGATGTGCGTAGTCACTGTTAATTTGAGGAAAAAATAGTTTGTTTTGTATCTGAATAAATATTTTAATTTTGTGTCTAAAATAACATCACTGATAAAGTGGGACGTGTGCGAGAAATATACAAATATTAATTCAATGCAACATCGTATGAAAACAATAATAAGGGTTCAATGTTACTCCAGATGTTTGTCACAAATTATTATTATTATTATTATTATTATTATTATTATTATTATTATTATTATTATTATTATTATTTCTCTGTTCTCTGTATTAGAGCTCAGCTTTAATTGAGCAGGTCTAAGCCAGGCTCTGGTAAGAGGTGAACCCAGTGCTCTGGTTAAGTGAGGGGTGTTTCACATTTTAAGGATGGTCCAGCACTCCCAGACGACAAGCAGGAAAGGAGGACGGCTTTGTGTGGTGGCATGAGAGCGAGAGAGAGAGAGAGAGAGAGAGCGAGAGGGAGGGAGAGGGAGGGAGAGCGGGAGAGAGAGAGAGAGTGGCATTTTAAGTGGGTAAAAAGTGCTCCCTTTTGACTGATGCTGTGAACTGCAGCTTCATCAGCGGCAGCTATTCTCACTCGCACTTCTCCTCGCTCACTCTTACAGCACGAGAGCAAAGACACTTCAGGAGCCGGCCCTTGACCTCTGCGTAATCCTGATGAGATATAATTGTGTTACAGTACACAGTATACTATAGATACCATGATGTAATCTTTCTGAAACGTCAGGACTCGTTGCTTGAGGGTAATGCGTCACGAAATAATATGGTTTGCATTTAAAAAAAGAAAAGGGTGAATTTTTGTATTTATGTTGTTTCAGACGTGATAATAATTAAAATGAAGATCTTTAGCATTACATCATTATATTAATATATTTGAAAGCTTTTCTTTATTTTTTTCCATAAATTTGCATGTTCTATTTTTTAAAACATGTAGATCGTCTTTTTTAATTAAACTATTTAAATGTATGATTAATAATTATTTGTTATAATAGATTTGTTAATTACACCAATATGAATTATTGAGTATGTGCCACATCTCTTATAACATAAGGCAGATTTACAAACATATAGTGACTGGTTTAAATTATCCACCGTCGCTTTATTTAAATTGTATTAATAATTTCAATATGCCGCTTTTAAAATTGCCCAATAAGGTTTCGTGTGACGTCGGGTCGACTGAAGGCAGATTTCTGCACCGTTTGCAGCAGATTTTATTTTTCTTCAATAACAGATAAAAATTGTAGTTCACAGTAAACCCTTATGATGTCATAAAATATTTATATAATAGATATTTATAACAGCTCAAATTAATTTAACCAAATTAGTCTTTATCTCTTTAGCGTCTTGATTTCTTTATATTTGTCTGCAACAATAATTAAGAAATGCAAAAGTGTATTAATGTAAATTTACTGTTTATTTGTTATTAAAATGTATTTTGTATTCAATAGGTGTAAATTCCTTGAAAATTTATTGAGGTTCATTTTAGCCTTTTTTTTTTTTTTTTTAATATAATTCCTATAAAATCTATGATAATTGTAGGATTTTCTAGAACTATAGTGAAAAACAGAAAACAGCTGTACTGTATTAATAATTCAACCAGGTGTTTTCAAGTCGCTATTAATTGAACACATTAAATATTTGTCTGAAATAAAAAAAAAGTTTAAAATATCAATGCAGCTTTTATTCTGTGGTGATATAAAGCATCAAGTGTGTGATTTCCTTTTATATTAATATAGTAACAGATCTTTTTTAACTAATCAGAGTGTTGCATATTTACATACGTGTTGACTTTACACCTGCACGTGTCCGTGTTTAACTGTTAATGTACAGTATGTAACAGCAGGACTTTTTCCCATTTGCACTGACACACTTGTCTCTGCTATGCTACTCTCTCTGACCTCCCACACACACACACACACACACACACACACACAGCCGTGCTTCGTTAAAGGCAGCGAGTGTCCATGTGCAGCGGTAAATAGGACAGCAGCATTAAAAGGCTCTCTTTCCATGTTTTACAGCCGTCTCTCCCTAATGGCCGCCTTTAACACAGAGCCTTAAACAAAATGGCCTGTTTACACCAGCACATGGGAGAAAAAGCAGAAAGCATTCGGATACACACGTGTCTATGAACAGGCCCGTAAAGAAAATGTTTGGTTGTTTTTTTTCCCTAACATTTAAGGGGAAGGTTTCCAAGCTTGTTCATCTGACTCCTGCTTGAATCTGGCTTTAAACAGTGTTAAATATATAGAAATGTGTTTGTGTTAGAAACCGCTTACTGCGCTGCTTCTCCATGTCTGTGCGTCTTCCCGTCTGGAGCAGGTGTGATCAGCAGCTACGGCGTGTGGATGGACGGCGTACTGATGCAGAACTCCTCATTTACAAGCTTCGGGATCGTCGGTCTTTCTCCCTGGAGTTCGCACGGCTTCCGTGTTCAGGCGTGCACGGCTCAGGGCTGCGCTCTCGGCCCTTTGGTGAGGCCCCGTCCCATTTACATTATGCTAAATACCCAAATGTGTCAGATGGCAGCTCGACATCATAAAGGTGATCGATTTGCCCGGTTCAATAAAGCACCTTCTGCTCGCGCTTGACATTTGGTGTAAATGCCACTCTGGGCTGGTTAATGCATTGATGGGCCAGATTTGGGCATTTTTCCAATATGGGTGCAATATTTAGGCAAATGGCTGTTTTTGCAACTGCAGCAAAAACTTACAGAGGGGTGGGGGCGTGGGAGTGAAGAGGGCCTGGATGCTTTGTCAAGTAGAGAAATATGCTAAAGAAATGTGTATGAGCTGGGAAATAATGTTATGGGATGTTCATTTAATATCCTGTATTTAAACAGGGGCTGTTTTACATAATAATAAAAGTTTTTTTTTTTTTTTTAAGAAAGATCCATTCTATCTGTTTATTGCATTTTTCTTTCTCTTTCAGATCGAGGTGCGGACTTCAGAAATGCCCCCGGTTGGCAGCATGCCCCTGGAGATCCTCCCCGAGAACCCCAAATCAGTCTGGGTAAAATTTGAAGCACCAGCCAAACCCAATGGCAACCTCAGTTACTCAGTGCTTTTCACCGGAACTTTCTTCCCGCCATCAGGTACATCCCCTCTCTCTCTCTCTCTCTCTCTCCCCCACAGCCCCCCACCGCTCTGAGTGAATATGACCCCCCTCCCAACCTCTTTCGCCTCTGATCTCCCATATTGACTCCAGTTATTTTCCCTATGATTGTTTACACACAGTATGCAAAAAGGGCAGTGAACCCTAGCATGGAGCCCGCTCACCATAATAGCCGTAAATGAATTGTTGTCATCGGCCATTTTTCTCGGGCCGGCTGCTGGGAGGCAAGGAGAAGCTCCTCGCCCTTGGCGGGATAAAAGTGGACAGGTTTGTTAAAGAGAGTGTGATGGCACACTCAGAACGAATCAACTCCACCGCTCACCTACAGAAACTCCGGGCTTTTTTAGACTCGCCTGGAGATAAGTGCTCACACTGGTGTATGGGGATGCTATCACCGGGCATGAGGCACAATACACCAATTTAGCAGAGCTGATCGAACTGTGCCACCATGCCACTTGCATTATTTCTAACTTATATATGTTTGCATAATTTAAAAGCAAACCCGTGTGAGCGGCAAGTATGTTATAATACTGTTCAGCCCTTTTACTTCCCAGGACCTGACAGATTCAGACCTGCATTTCCAACCTCAGTACCTACAAGCCATTTCTGTTCATCCAGAAGAAGGGATTAAACCGGATCACTTCATATCAGCACTTTTATTTGTACCTGTATTATGAGCAGAATAGTTGAATAATAATAATAATAATAATAATAATAATAATAATTTTAAAATAATAATAATAGTTTTAATAAGCAGAATTGTTGTTTATGTATAAGGAGTGTTCAAGTCAATCATTAAAAAAAAAAAGAGTCTCGTACTGTGCTTGAAGTTTTCTGTGAATGTCGTTTTTGCGTCTTCGTTCACCAGAAAATTTTATCACGAGTCCTGGTTTAACTCGAACGCCCCTCGTATCGCATCTGACCAAGAGTGTTGGCTTGAGACTGCGTACTGTAGGTGCTTGTGTGCCTGATTCACACTTATTTATCGTCAGTAAGGTGTGTACAGTTTCCTCTCCATCAGCAGGTGATGTAGAAATTGCAGACGATGGTGATTTTCCCGGGTTGGCGTCTAATTAAGCTGAGAGTGTCGGCTGGATAATATTTGGATCACTTCGCTTACAAGGCGGTCAGCTGTGACAGATGTTTATTGAATTAAAGCCGTTCATAAGCACTTGGGTTCTTTTGCTCTTTTTATGTGTCTGTGTTTGCTGTTTACTGCTCACCACTAGGAAGCACACTGTGTCTAGGTGACTGTGTGTGTGTGTGTGTGTGTGTGTGTGTCTGTGTCTGTGTGTGTGTGTGTGTGTGTGTGTGTGTGCGTGTGTGTTGCATGTTTTATTGA
>JAQMYI010000005.1:30275872-30286472 GCA_030014275.1 Clariallabes melas | reverse complement strand
AGAGACGGAAATCGAGCCTGGCCGGGAATCGAACCCAGACCCTGGAGGTGCAAGGCGACAGTGCTAACCACTACACCTCCGTGCCGCCCAGTTTTAATATAATGTGGATAATTTTTTGCTCACTTTGCAACAAAACTCTTGTCAGTTCTGCTTTGGTGTTTTTTTACATACAGTAAAAGTGTAAAAGATTGGGCAAAGGACCATGATGATTTAATGAATATGCTAATTATCTTGTCAATCTGGTAATTTTTTGCACTTGTTTGTTAATAATAATAATAATAATAATAATAATTAAAGTCCCCATACGATAGTTTTGTGAGCAAAATTTTTTATAAATTCTTTCTAAAAATTCTGCTCGTGAACCAGTTTCCAGATCTTATTTACTGAGGTTATGCAGATTGAACAAGCTGAATGTTATCAGTATCCATTAAGTATTTGCTCACACACTGAATTGTAACTCACAGACATTCCTGTGATTCAGCGTCTCCCTGGACACACACGTATCTTTCGAACCTTAACGATGGTGGAATGCTAACACCTTCGCTTCGCGCACACTCCTGTTTATTTGCTCCTTTGTGTTTTTAAAACCGGCAGTGCTTTCTATTCATCGAAGCACTCAGTGCATTAGTGAACACACATCCGCAGCATGCCGAAATGGACTGCAAATGCATCACAAAAACCCAGCGCAATTTAGGTTATAAAAATGCAACAACACCTGGTCACTTTATCATTGCCGCGACTTCACCTCGGCTCATTTGCGCCGCGGCAAATCATCTTTGCCGGCAGCAAGTTGGAGCGAGCTAGTGATGAAGTTTGACATTTGGTACTGCAGAAAACCTCAGTGGAACAATAAGAGCATTTCATTCGCATAGAGCGGCGTCGGCATGTGAATTAAAATGCTTCACGGCTTGTTGAGTGCCACAGGTTCGCCAGTTGCACCATAAAATATTGAGAGTGTAGACGTGAGTGTCTGATCATGAGGTAAATGTAAATGTGTGGAAAAGATCACTACAGCTAGCTATATTTAGGACATGTTGCTTTTTTCGTTTAAAAACTGGAACTGATATTGAAACTGGTCCTGACAGTGGTACTAAACAGGTAGTGATGATGGTGCAGTACTGGTCCTAATACTGGTACTGGAATTGGTCCTGACACTGGTACTAGAACTAGTGGTGATGATGGTACTGGTCCTAATACTGGGACTGGAACTGGTCCTGATACTGGTACTGTTCCTGATACCAGTACTAGAAATGGTAGTGATGATGGTACAGGTCATGATACTGATACTAGAATTTGTCCTGATAATGGTTTGATACTGGTACTAGAATTTGTCCTGGTCCTGGTACTGGAACATGTCCTGATACTGGTATTGGAATTGGTCCTGATACTGGTACTAGAACTAGTGGTGATGATGGTACTGGTCCTAATACTGGTACTGGAACTGGTCCGGATACTCGAACTGTTCCTGATACCAATACTAGAATTGGTTCTGGTACTGGTTCTGATACTGGTATTGGAACATTTCCTGATACTGGTACTGGAATTGGTCCTGATACCGTTACTAGAACTGGTGGTAATGATTGTACTGGTCCTAATACTGGTACTGAAACTCGTCCTGATACTGGTACTAGAATTGGTCCTAGTGCTGGTTCTGATACTGGAATTGGTCCGGTTACTGGTACTAGAAATGGTAGTGATGATGGTACAGGTCATGATACTGATACTAGAATTTGTCCTGATAATGGTTCGATACTGGTACTAGAATTTGTCCTGGTCCTGGTACTGGAACATGTCCTGATACTGGTACTTGTACTGGTTCTGATACTGGTATAGTCTGTACAGTAGAATATATATCATTAAACAATAACCTACTGTATCTGGGGTTATAATTAAACTAAACCATTCTTATTTAGAAAGACATGTTGCTTTTTGCTTCTTTGGAGAAAATGTAAGATATAATGATAAGCTATTATGAACATTTGTCAATTTTGCAAACTTAATACTTTTCCAAAATTCATATTAATTTGCAATATTTTATATTGCATTTTTTTTTCCAGCTGTAAGAAATTACACTTCAGGAATTAAACCTGCAAATCCATATCTTAAAATGTCCGTGCTTTAGCCATTAAAAAAAGAACGAAATTCTCTCCTCTCTTACTTTCTGCTGGTTTCCCAAAACACACTTTTGTTGAGGAAATGGAAATATAATAATGTGTTTGAGAGAATGGAGACCGCCGGCTGCTCTATTCACTCGGCTAGCGGCGGCCTCTTGAGCTTTAAAAGCTCCGGGTCCTGGTCAGATCCATTCGAGCCTCACTCCAGGTGAAATGAAATGTCCACTACTTCAGAGAAATGGATCCGGATAGAATACAGTGGAAAAGAACACACACACACACACACGCACACACACACACACACACGCACACACACACACACACACACACGTATACTGTACCATGATGAGAATCAGAGCTGTCTTAAAAGCTCACACAGTTTCCCTTGGATATATATATATACAGTATATACACAATTTCCATTGATTTGCCGTCTTGTTGTTGCTTATTGAGAGTATCCAGCGTTCGACACGCTGTCGTCCAAACCAGTCGCGAGGAGGAGGAGGTGGAGGAGGAGGAGGAGGAGAGGTCCAGGCTTTCCGATAGATTTTAAAACCTTTTTAAACAAAACCGAAGCCAAAAGGGTTCTGTACAAATCAACACTCAGTAAAGCGCTCAGCGTTTGTTCATCACCCCTGTCGCTGCACTGACTCAGGGTCAGTCGTACTGGAGGAGCTGGTGGAGGTGGACAGATGGAGAGATCTGTCCTGAGCTCTAACACCAGCGCAGCGCGTGAGCATCGCAAACCCCTCGCATGTCCACTTCCTGTTTTTGCGTTCGGTGTCAAAGATTCATGATGTTTTCCCTGTTATCACATTCATGATTTCTTATTTTTTTTGGTATTGGTACCGATACTGGTTCTGGTACCAATATTTGTTATGACCCTGGTACTAATTCTGGTACTGATACAGCTATTGATACTGGTACTGATATAAGCACTGGTACAAATGTAGAAACTGGTACTAATTTTAGTAGTGGTACTGATACCTATACAAATACTGGTACTAATACAGATACTGGTACTGATGCTGAAACTGGTACTACATCCTATACTGGTACTGATGCTGATACTGGTATTAATCCTTATGGTGGTACTGTTGTTGACTCTGGTACTTGTAATGATACTGGCATTGATACAGATACTGGGACTAATCCTGATAATGGAACTGAAGCTGATAATGGCACAGATACTGGGACTGGTGCTGGAACTGGTGCTGATACTCATACAGGAAATGGTAATGAAACAGGTACTGATGATTATATCTGTACTGAAACTGATACTGGTACTTTTTTTTATACACGCAGTGATACAGATACTCCTTGGTACTGTACAGTCTCTACAGTAGACTCACAATTAACCTTTCCTTTTTTCCAGACACAGAAGCACTTTCAGTAAGAACACACATCTGATAATGTTTTAAACAACACGCCGTCTCTGCACTAATCACTTCTAAGTCGTTCTGAATCGCCTCTGAAACGTCCGTGTCGTTCTGTTCACGGCTAACGCTTAGCTACAAAGCTAACTCGCGTCTAACACGAGGCTGAATCCCAAATCCCTCTCTAACCCCTGATTAAGGGCACTACTTGGTATGTGGAACAAGGGATTGTACATCCTACATAGTGCACTAGCTTTCCATTTAACTCTATTCGGGATTCGACCCCAGAACCCTGAAGTTAACGGAGCTGATATTCCAAAGTGTAATAAGTGGAAATATAAAGTAAATCTGGTGAGTTTCTCAGGACTGTCCACCACCTCCATGGTTTATTCTCCTCACCTTCTCCCTACAGAGTAACACTAAGAGTTTAACACCACGCTCACCTCCTGTTAATTACACTAACTGCAGGTCACCAGCTCCGCCGGTCGCGTTTATTTAGTTCCACCAGGCGTGAAAGGATACGTGTGGGTGGAACTGTTGTATAAAAGCAATATCACACTCGAGGCCGTGCTGTTGTACTGAATATCAGCACGGCTGTGATACACGGCCGTGACCCTGTGCCTTCATTCTGATATTCAGTACAACAGCATGACCTCAAGTAACCTTGTTTAATGTGTAAAGTTATTGCTGTTCTTTTTCCCATTACCTCATATCGTACTTTTATAAAGTAGAATTGGTAAATTCGTTTATGATTAAAGCGACATGGCTAAACCCAGTCTTCATGTAGGTTCAATATTTAACTCTTTTTATGAAGATCAAACACAACTTTAAAGGTGTTTACACAGAGTGCACTCACCAAGTTTCGTAGTTCCCTCCATTCCATTAGGCCCAGGCAGAGCTGTGTGTGAGCACGAGCGAGAGAATCCCCCCTCGGCCCCGCCCGGGCCTGGGTACTCCTCCTGCACTCCAGCAGTCACACTCTGTCCACCGGCGGCTTTGCGAGCTGGGATAGCTGGAAGAAAACCAACGTAAAGAAGATCGGTCCAATCAGTCCAACCGGCTTTACCGCATCCTTCACTGTTTTCTGGACCAATCGTTAATAACTTTTAAAATACCCGGAGGTGGGAGGTAGCCATGAAACAGCACGCTGCCGCATGACGATCTCTCTAGCTCCTCACACAGCAACAAGCGTCTGACTGACCACAGCGGGAAGGAGGGAAAAAATGTTATACAACATCACAATACAGTTTATATTCCTATTAAATCAATCTGTATTTTTTGTGTGATGTAAATTTTACCTAAAGGCGTAATTCCGTAAAACTCAGCTTCATGGCGCAGAATGCTTATGCTGACCCCTCTGCAAGAGTCACGTCCAAGTTAATGTGAAAAAGCAGGACACTTTCACTAATATCAAGATGAAACTCAAGGGATCAGAACTCACCTTAAGTCTAACTCTTTAGTACGAAGGAAGTTTAAAATGGGCACAAATGCAGTCGGGTCTCTGTCGATAAATATCTGCAGGGAAAAAGATACAGGATTTCAGTCTGACTGCGTAACTGATCATCTTATGAAGTATGCATACTGTAATGTCATTTTCAATATATTTTTGTCCAAAAAACAACCAGAACAGAAGAGAAACAGTGTCATTACGCATGTGAGGTCGGACCAGGTGGTGCTGGTAAAGTGTGATGTAGCTGTACTGTACCGCTGGGTGAAAAGCACATTCAAGGGTGTGTTAGGAAGAACAGTTCGGTAAAGAGCAATTTCACACGGCTCATGAAAGGCCTGCAAGAATCTCCTGAATGCACTGCAAGACTTATATATATCTATCTCATTGCACATAAGAGGAGTTGAGGGTGAAGGGACCTGCTCAAGAACCTAACAGTGCTGGGGTTTGAACCTGTGATCTTCCGTTCAGTGGTCCAGTGTGTCTTTAAAATAATCAGTAACTAACTGGGCACATCACACTAACACCTACTGCCATCTCAGGGAGTTTTTTTTCCCTCAGCACCGTCACCCTCGGCTCGCACAACAGGGACGTTCTGATCATTATGATTCCTTCATATTTACTCATATTTTTTACACATTTCCATCAATTTCGTTTGATCCTGCAAAGCTGTTTTGCGACAATGACCACTGTTAAAAGCGCTATACAAATAAAAATGAATTGAATTGAAATGAATAACATAGCTGCTGCCTGTTTTTGCCTTTAAAGGAATTCACACATGCAGTCCGAAGGAAAGTGCAGGAACACAGACCCAACTGAAAATAATAAGGGATCTGTTGTACAGACAGAAAGCCAAATACCAGCCCAGAGCTGTATGACATCACAGACCGCACTCGCAGTATGATGATGCCACGGGGCGACCAGCTGGTGGAACTCTGCGGGATGTCAAAACATCTGAGCACAAGAGCATCTGATTCCTTAGATGGTTTAAAGAGTAAAAATGTTGCAAGTTGGCAAATAGAAAAGAGCCTCGTTCAGAACACTGGCAAAAAAATAAAAAGTGAAAGAGGACTGTATGACTGTGGTATGTCCGAGGAGCATTCGAGTCAAACCGGGACTTGTGATGAATGTAGGCGTAAAACTTACAGAAAACTTTAAGCACAGTACGGTGATGAGACTCTCAGGACCTTCCTACCTTGTTGGTGTCCAAGCTCTAGTGAAACACTGTGATAATAAGTGCATTAGTGTATCAGGGGATTATATAGACATATAAAGGGAGTTTATACTCTCAGGACTGTGTTCTGTTATTCTGCACTGTTATCAAAAGTCCCGCTCTGACTCGAACGCCCCTCGTATTATACGTACATTTGTTACAAAGGTGTGAGCGGTGCTGCCGTGACAAACACGACGCACACACTTAATTATTTATCAGAACAAGTAGATAATATACTTACAGCTCCAGTTTCATCCCTTAGTGTTGATATCCTCCCACTGAGTAAACTAAAACACACACACACACACACACACACGGTTTAAACCCATCACAATCCTGTTCTAGTTACTGTGTTAGTATTTATCTAGTAAAAATTCTCTTTGTTTCCTAACGTTATCTTTACGTAAACTACAGAAGTCTTGTGCTTTGAAGACGTGTTATTTGGCAGGAGGTCGTGTTTCAAGCTTACCTTGAGAAGAAAGAATCTGGAATCCACATGAGAGTCTGTCTCGAGGTGCTAAACCTACACATAACATGTTGAAACAAACAAATAAATAGATAAAACTATAATGATTATAATGATCATCTCATTCTGCAGCATCAGGAGAGTGACTGGAACAAACACTTTATATAGTAATTACAATCTCCAAATTAATAAAGTTTTTTGGTTTTTTTTTTTTGGACTTTTGGTTCTCAGAGTTTTATGTGTCATGTCCAACCAGACTTCTAGTCACATGCTCCTTTACCCAAGTAATAATTTCAACATCATGCTTGTCCAATAATCATGGACCAAAAGAGCCACACATGTTGTTCCGTCACTCCAGTGCTCTGATCTCATCACAGCGTCAACCCTGGTTATGTTTACATGCACGATATTTCTTCAATCTGATTAAAAACGTTCTGATTAGAAATTCCAACTTCACTGTTTACATGAACGCTGATTTGATACGGTGTGTGTTTTCATGCTCAAAGCATTTAACCTGAATATTACAGTAGTTTTCTGACTAATATGGTTTGGCAAAGTGGTTTGGCTTACTGTGTATTGTTTAATCTGCTAAATATAAATAATAATTATTACATTTAAGAGTTTATACAAGTATTCATTAAAATGATGTATTAATATAAAATATCATTAAGAATTTAATCTGCTTCATATTTAAGCAGAAATACTACAGAAGAAGATTGAGATTGAGGTTAGGTGCAGCTTCTTATCTTTTCTGATAAATCCCGCCTTCTGCTTTATGATTGGTTACAAATACTTGTCTATGACTGGTCAGACTCTTTACTGTGAAATGCGAGCCAATCAGAACTCCTCCCTCAGTCAGAGATTTATTGATGAAAGTCTGGTGTAAAGACGAGTGAGAGAGAAAGAGAGAGAGAGAGAGAGAGAGAGAAAGAGAGGTTTGCTCTAAATTCTAAATCAAGAACAAAAGCAAAATTTCCTCCTTGGAATCTCGTCATGAATCTCCTAATGTTACCTAAAGTAGGGTAAAAACATATATTATAAAAATATATATTATGATGAGAGAAACAGACATATCAAGTGTTTACATGGCTAATACTTACTTACTGAACTGATTATTAAAGAATTATTCCTGAATGAAAATCTGGGGTCAGACTGATTCTGATTGAAGTGTTTCACTACCTGATGCATTTTTATTAAGACTGGGCAATAATTTCAATTATTACTGGAATATTAGGGTGCATGTAAACACCCCTAGATCAGCTACATGTATTTTAAATTAAGAATGGAATAAGAGCTACTTCATAAAATATTATAACCCTTCAGTGGCACTCGGACATCATCGGCCCTTCTGGCCTTTTTCACACTGTCCAAAAAATTTTTATTCGCTTTATAGACCATTAACTTCATGTATAACGAGAATGCAGTGATACTTAGGGAATGTCTGAAGAATACCGCAGAGCTGTGTAATGATATACAGAATATTTAGGGTTGCATGATTTAAAAAAAATTTTTAATCACCTTGCGATAATTTTGACTATCGATTATAACTGATTGTGATTTTAACTGTGATATGTAACCATAAAAAGGCAGGAAAGCTGAGGGAGAGAGACCTATAGGTGGCGCTGATTCAACTTATAGAACTCCAGCTAAAGGCACAGAGCAGTACTGAGAGGAAGCAGAGTGTGTGTGGAAGTGCCAGATAAAGCAGACGAAGAGTTCAAGACACAGAACAAGATGAGGGAAGGAAACATTTAACGTTTTTTAAAGGAAGTCTTGTCTGAAACATTGGCTCTAAAGGGCTGGAAAGATGACTTGGCGGTGATGTAATCTACTGAGCTCCAACTGTCATTAAACAACAAAAAGAAGAACTAATTATTGTATGATTTTGTATTCAAACGTATTTATCAAGGATAACAGCAAATAAGTGGACAAATGATTAACAATATTAAGAGGATGTTTGCTGATATTTCTTCATCACATCAATAGTTTTTTACAAAAAAAAAAACTGCTTAAATTATTGACAACCTCTACCGAAATTCTAGATTATTTATATAGAGAGCAGCCTTCTGTGAATAAATAATTGCACAGGTCTGTATCGCGATTTCAAGTTTTTTACTGCAATTAACTGTGCAGCACCAATACTATTATTATTATTATTATTATTATTATATTGATTTACTAGTGTTAGTACCCATCGTTAATGGATAACGTGTTTGTAGAAATATTTAAAAGGTTAAAGCTTAAAAATAATCTGATTAGTTTTAATGTAATATTGTGATATTATTATTTCAGGTTGAAGCTCATGTACATGTCTGGCTGCAACAAAGATAAACCCCTTTTTTTACTGTAATTTCACAAAAATTAGTTTGGAGTGACGACATTATATGGTATCGTTTAGAGCAAAATTTTACATCTACAGTACTGTCATTTCATCTTACAGTCAATGATAAAGAGAGGATATAAAAATGTTTATGTTTACACCTTGTTTTTACAAGAAGTTGTACTTCTGTTGTCGTCAGCCAAATACACTCCCTGTCCGGTAATCGGAGAGTAAATCACAGATATATCATATATGAACTAATCCCAAATATGAACTAATCCCAGTAAAAATATTCAGTTTATCTTTTCTAATTAATATCTATTGGTGCAGGTTTACATTGAGCAAGTAGCGCATTAGTAGATTATTTTAAAGTAGATTATTAAATCCAACACATAACTGTTCATAACAACACTTTTACTCAACATTTAGATTTCACTTATGGTGCAGATTAAACTTCAGGCAGAGATCTAAGGACTGCAGGAGATTCAGTAAAGTCTAGACAGACAGGTTTACATGCTGCTGGGACAAAATCTGCCTGGACAGACAGACAGACAGAAATTTTCCTAAGACTGGTCTCTGGTCATCCAGTGTATGAAAAGTAAAGATAACAAGCGAGTTCTGACCCAATGTACAGACAAAACCTTTTATTTATATAGACTGTGTCACATTATGTTACTCTCCTGACAAACTGAATGGTTTCTTAACAAGTAAATAAACCAGAAATGATATGATGTCAGTATAATAGTTGAGATACAGTAATGTACAGGAGCTGTGAGGTGCACGCGCTGCACTGCGCGTGGAACTCTGTAACGCTGTAACTGTGTGTGAGTGTGTGCGAGTGTAACAGGCCTGCGGTGTTACAGTGTTACACACACACACACACACACACACACACACACTTCTGTTGTTCTTGTATTAACACTAATAACATGTTAAATCTCACCGCGTGCCGCCGACGTTCAGCTGGATGATGTCACCGGGCCCAGATGTGGAGCCGTTACACACTCCCGCCATACTCTCACTCTCTCTCTCACACTCACTCACACACACACACACAAACACACCGGGACACAGCAGCAGCAGCTCGCGCTTTATCCCGTTACACTCCTCCCGCTGCTGCGCGCGCTCTCCCCGTTACTCGCCCTCAGCTCTCCGCCATGTTCCGCTACGGCACCGCGCGCGGCCTCAGTAAACACCGATATAACACAGGCTGACTGGGAAATAACAATAACAACAACAATAATATCGATAATAATCCAGTAAACGCAACAACAGGTTTTTTCTCTCCCCTGCTCGTGTTTTACGTCGCCGCGAGCGGAACGCCAGAACCAGCCGAAGCCGAGGTCGCTGCTGAGCGGGAACAGCCAATCAGAGTCCACTATCAGGGACACAATTCCCGCCCCAGGTTTTCTACTGGCTGCCGCAGAGCTCATCATGCGATCTGTCATTTTTATGGGAGATTCTGGAGAGGCGACGGGAACATCGGGGGCGTGGCCTCGTGACGTCACCGAGATGAAGCCTTCATCGTTCAATACGGAAATGTTATGATCTCATGTAGAACAACTGTCTATCAGGAGAGTCAGAATCAGTGATGGGAAGTTCGAATCATTTTAGTGACTCGGTTCTTTGAATCTCGTTCATCAAAATGAACGAATCTTTTTTTG
>JAQMYI010000005.1:30233911-30250259 GCA_030014275.1 Clariallabes melas | reverse complement strand
TTGGTGTGAGAGAAGAGGATGCAGAGGATAGGGTTAGATGGAGGCAGATGATTTGCTGTGGCGACCCCTGAAAGGGAACAGCCGAAAGACCCAATATGATGTCACTCAATAAGATGTCACTCAAGAAGTTATTAGCCAATTTTTGGCAAAAGTTTAAGGCCTGGAACCACTTGATATATCAAAAAACCCTTCCCAATTTTGCATGCATGATGTTTTGAGATCATATTAGCCAGTTTGGTGGTGATCGTATAAATCCTCTAGGAGTTTATCAAATTCCATTGGGTGCGTTTTGCAAAAAAAACTAAATGACTTGTTGAATAGCATCTCTGACATGTATAGCCCCTTGCTTAAACTCCACCCCCGATTAATCGAGTACTCGTTTCTCAAACCTGTGGATTACTCGAAATTAAATATGAACAAAAATGCCCATCCCTAGTTAAAACCCCAAAATGTCATGGATTCTGGGGAAAAAAATCCTTTGAAGAACAAGAGGGCCCTTCACACACTATGACATCATAGGGTTGATGTCACTGTACTTGGGCCCTAAAGATCAAGAGAGTTCTTTATACACTTCATCATAGGGCTGATATCATAGTGCTATGGCCCTCAATATGGCATATGGCCCGAAAGCTCATGTGATTTTTACACACAGCATAAATTGGAATCAATTACTCTTCTGGTTTCATGCAATGCTGCAAACATAGGTACTTTTTAAATCAAATTTAATATCCTGCATCTTATTTGTGGTTATGACCTTTATCCCTGGGTTCAATCCCGAGCTATGTTCGTGGGCGTGGCATGAAACAAACAGGGACACGCCCATAATCAATTATTCATAAAAATCCCAGCAAATTATTAGCAAGCAACGAAGGAGTGAGAAAACACCAGTGCAGTTTATTACTCCAAGTCTGATGATGAACTGGATGATGTTTGAACAGTGAGAAAGCTTAAATAACCACTCTTAAAATAAGTTGTTGTATCAATTCCAGTCATACGTTAAATAACAGCAACAACATTCCCGGGTCAGCACGTGACGAACTTTGACCGTTTTTTTTTTTTCGAGAAAAGCATCACTGAGCCGGAAGAGTCGACTCACTGGTTCACTGAGCCGAATGGGATCAAATGACTCACTGACACGAACGAAATAAAAATTCCCTAAAAGTATCATAAACTTTTTAACTGTATTTTGAGTTTCTTTTATAAAAAAAAAAAAAAAAAAACGTTCGTGTGTGAACGAGAAAACAAACACGCGCGCGCGCGCACACACTATCCGTACAATATGCTATTACAAGGTTCCAGCAACTTCCGGGTCTCTCGTGAAAGCCACGCCCATTCTCAGCGCAGCGGTGGACTGTACGTGACGACTCGGTGGGCGTGGTCACGCTACACGTCACGTGATGTTATGAAAACACAGATGCCATGTTTGTGCTCAGGTGTGATGGAGACTCGGGGCTTTTTAGCCGATTTTAGCGAAAGTCATGAGAAGTGAAGCGCTATGGAGAGTGACGTGTGCTGTTTAAGAGACATAGAGGACGTGACGTCAGACTCGCAGTGCCGCGGTGTGCAGAGTGAAAGGTAACGCTCGCGCTCAGGCTAGGCGGCTAAGCTAACCTGCAGCTGCTTAACGTAGTGTCTGGTGGATGACGTCATCACTCTCTAACGCTCGGCTGTTACGTTGTCGCGAGGTTTAAAATAAATAAATATACAGTTCTTGGGCAGTTTGCATTAACTTTCTCTCTCTCACACACACACACACGTGTGTGTCACGTATAAAAGGTGTTGAACTAAAAAAGAAAAGAAAAAACAGTTTGAATGTTATTCTTCTGGTCCGGATCAGTTGTTTAAGTTAAAACTGGTTTAAAAGGACATCAAGTTTGATTTAAAGTTGAAATGCATGTAAGTGTATTAGAATCGGTCTCTGTGGTTATAAGCTTTCCTGCTCCACACACACACACTCGTGTTGAAGTTTGTCCCCCGGAGTGTGAGTACACTGAGTTATCAGGGCCAAACAGGGGCAACTTTGTTGGTAGTGGTGGGGTTGAACCAATGTACTGATGTATTTGCACCTCAGCTCTGATTTAAGAAAGACTTGAAAAAAAATCACGTTGTTGGGGAACTGCTTGAGTTTTGTACTGCACTTGCATTCGGAAGAATCACTTGGAGTGTGATTTCAGGTCCTCATCACTAATAATATTCAAATTTTCTAATTCCTAATTGATGTGATACAGCATGTGAAGTCAGAACTGTCGGTGATAACGGTGGTGTTGTGCTGCACTGCTCTTTACTTGATCACCAACAGGGCAAAGGTCATATCTGATGCAGGGCAAAGAGTACGACTGACAGAGTTATCATGTACTGTGTGTAGCATGTGAAACACACTTTAATTATAGTGTCTTCTTAACGAGCTTTAACTCCAATTACTATAACCTTCTGTATTTCCTTTCAAAATGATTTCAGTTTGTATTTAGCGCTAAATCTTAATTCATAACAAATTTAACATGTTTTTTTCCCCCCTTTTTAGGACCAAAACCTTGATCGAAGAGATCCGTGCTCTGATCAAGAACCACGATGCGGAGTATTGCTCCTTCTGGAGGCCGGTGCTTCCCTGGGGCGGCGTCTACACGATCCGGGCCGGTCAGAAGGCCGTCTCTTGCATACCGCTGTACGTCAAAATCAATCTGAAAAACACCTGCACCATCGACGGCTTCCTCATGCTCCTGTACGTCATCCTGCGCGATAACCAGACCTTCCGCCGGGAGGTAGGGCTGGTCTTAGGCAAGCGCTTTGTGGAGCACTTCCTCTATCTGATGGACTCCTACGATTACGCCACGGTCAAGATTCTGTGGATCTGGGACAGGATGTCCAAGCGGCAGTACCGCTCCGCGATCCACCAGGCCGCTCTGGAGATCGACCTGTTCGGCAACGAGCACGAGAACTTTACCAAGAACCTGGAGAACCTGATGTCGACCGTTCAGGAGAGTTACTGCACCAACTGGTTCTGTCCGTGTCGTTACCAGGAGCTCCTTCAGAACACCATAAACATCAAGTGAGAGAGTGGAGTCGTAAAGCTTTAACGAGTGTCGGAGTAAATGGATTTTATTTATAACTGAAGCCTTAGAGACAGTAAACTAATGCTCGTAACATTTAATACTTCACATGACGTTGGTGTTAGAGCGTTTAGAGACCACACACACACACACACACACACACGTCATAGGTTTTCTGAGCAAATAGCAGAACACCTTGAACATAAATTCTGTATATTAGTGAACACACATATGTAGTGGTAACTACTTAACTGTAAAAAAAAAAAAAAAAAAAAAGGATTGATCTCTGATGGTCCGTCCTTCATCTCTCGACGTTGTTGCTCCCCTTCTCAAGTCAAGTCAAATAGGCTTTTATTTTCATTTCAACCGTAGAGTTCAGTACACAGTGAAACGAAACAGCGTTCCTCCAGGACCAACGTGATGCATAGAAAAAACATAAATTAACAAGGAACTAACTAACTAACTAACTAAGACACCCTATTAGCTGAGTAGCTGAGACAAAGTAGATTAACACTATAAATATGCATAAAATAAGTGCCTTACAACAAGACAACATAAAGTGTACGTGCTAATGTGCAACCAAGGGCGACAACATGACAAATAACGTGACACAATCCAGTACAATCCAATACCGAGGAATGAGGTAGTGGGATGAGAACAGAAAACATTTCTTGTAATTAGCAGTGAAGATGAAAAAAAAAATGCCAAAAAAAAAAAACCTTGTGCAAATAGCAGCTAATAAATTATGTGCAAAAAAAGCAGTTTCAGGATGGTGTGAGATTTCTGGATGGTTGCTGATGAGTGTTTTCACATGTGTGTTTATCAGTTAAATCCCATTTGTTTTCGGGTGATTTGAGTTTCGGAGTGAGTGTGTGTGTGTGTGTTTAACAGTTAAATCCCATTTGTCTTGTGTGTGAGGTTGTGTTTCCCAAACCAGACAGTGATGCAGCCGCTCAGGATGTTCTCGATAGTCCCTCTGTAGAAGGTGGTGAGGATCGGTGGTGGAATTCTGTCGAGTGCTGAAAGACACCTTAAGTCCGTCTAATGCTCTGCTCTGGCTGCTCTTCACGAGCTCGGCCATGACGTTGCTCTTCCCAAACTGCAGTCCGGCCCAGACACATACAACAAAAGAATAGAATAAAATAATCTTTTCTTAATCTGAATCTTGTGTAATTATAATTTATAATTTTTTCACGGGATTAGTATGACCTGGGGAGCTTTCGCAAGGGGTAAGCGAAGCCTGCGATTTTACTCGAATTTACTGACTTATCTCCCAGATATACATACATATATATCCTGAAGTGTGTGTCTTAAGAGTGAATTGGGCTGAAAAAAGGAGGGGAGGGTGTGTGTGTGTGTGTGTGTGTGTATGCGCGTGCATGTGCAGTCTGTGTGTGAATCAGAGAGAGAATTTATGGATGTTCGGTGGTTTAAAAAAAGAAACAAATATAGTTATCATGCCGTGTGTCATTAACATTTCACCGGGTTAAAATCTAAATGCTCGAGCTGTACACTTGATTAATGTTTAACACATTAACCTCGTATTATGATGTGAACCTCCTCTCTTAATTGTGCACTTTTCTGAATTGGCTATTGTTTGGAAATGTCTCATGACCCAGCATCCATCCAAAATACTTTGAAAACGCTTCAACGCAGCCGCCGTTCTTCGTAGACGATGGAAACAAAAACTTTGGAAAAATTATATACGACCTCGTCGAATCCTGGCCAATCACAGACATGCTGATTCACACGGGATTAAGAGATAATATGGTAGGTCATTTGCAGGGGAATTTTTACCTTAAATTACAGACATGGCTGAATCGCGTGGGATTAAGATCACAGACGACCTCCGCAGTTATTACAAATCACACGAGGTCCCCAGGTAATACTAATCCCGTGTGAATAGGGCAACAATCTCACAGTCTCAGAGCAGACTAAAGACCTCCTCTGATCTTTGGCGCCCCCTTGTGGGAGGTGGGGACCCCAGGTTGGGGGAACCACAGATCTAAGGGCGTTTTTCACATCAGGGCTCCGGGATCGTTTCTGTCAACACGTGACCCCAAAGTCTGGTTCATCTTGATCAGCGAGAACACCGTCAGTCTTTTGCTCGGGAATTGAGGGCCGCTGAGTCCAAAATCTCTGTATGCGCTCCAGTCTCATCATTTAAGGTAGGGAGGTACACGAGAGCGTCGCTCTTCACATTGTTTCCTGAAATATCGATAATATTAGGCAGCGCGAAGACCAAATTCCTCGTTCTGTTCTTCTCTTTGCCATCAACGGCGGCTCTCAAACCAACTAGGTTCGTTCTGCCACCTGCTGCATTGTGAAAGAGTGAACCGTAGACAACATACCTGAGTCCTGAGAATAATAATAATAATAATAATAATGTGAACACTGGCTACCAGGGGACTGGGAAAAGGGGAGCAATCGTTCTTGGGTGTGTTACGAATCAATCCTGCCGAATTTTAAACCATTCTTATGTCATCGCTCAACATAATCCATGAATCAGTGAGCAGACTTCAGTGGTCAGTGTTGTCCAGGTCCGAGCCTAGATATCATGAAGGCACTTAAACTTTGGAAAAGATTTTTCTTGCAAGCAAAGTTGTAATAAGGTTTCCAGCGCATTTATCTGCTCTCTCTCTCTCCGCGCACAGCCCTCCACACGAGCTCCCAGATAGAGATCCCATCCAGTCTGCAGTGGATGAGTTCTTCTGTCCAAAGATAGTCCTCTGTCAAGAATATGGGTACAGGTTTTCATATATTCTAACTCAATTAGGGGAAATAAAATCCTAATTGTTGTTTAATCTGTTCGTTTAATGCTGTTGCATCGTCATTATGTGGTGATTTGCTGTGTTGCTCGTGTAGGTGTAATGGCCTGAGAGAGTTCTCGCAGCGAGAGTTCTGCCACGGTGCTCCTCCCTTCATCATCCTCAACATGCAGCTGTGGAAATCCGAGGACCTTTCCTACGTTCCGTATCATTTGGCTGTGTCCGATCACAGGTGTTTGTGCTGATTCTCCCTACCTCTTATCTCTGGATTTTTTTTGAAGGTTGACATCATAATAATAATAATAATAATAATCCCAAGACCTGATTAAAGGAAAAACATGAATAAGCAGCAAAAGTATTAAAATAAATGGCAGCAAGTATGGCAGAATATATTGGGTCTGAATACTGAATCGATATGATTAGTAGGGTGTGTTTAGAGGTGGTGCTGCTTACCTGATTTGCACCCAATATGGACTTTTGTTCATCATGCTACTCCGTCCTTTTGTTCCCTGTCACAGGTACTCTCTAGAGGGCGCCACTCTCTTCAACCGGGACGAACATCACTACTCTGCGGCGTTCCGGATCGACGGGTACTGGATGCACTACGACGGGCTTCGGAGCGACACCTTAATCTTATTGAACAAACCTCCGGAGCTGCTGCTTCTGTCCTCCCTGGTTTACGTGCGGTCTCACGAGAAATGACCCGCACAACACCCGGCTGAGACGGAAGCCGCGCCTGATACCACTTTTTTTATTCGAATTGTTCTCGAAAGTCTTCAGTATTAGGTGTGAGAAAGCTGGCCAGACTGCAGAGAGAGAAGTGTACTTCAGAGTGAGACTTCATGCTCCTTCACCGTAGACCGTTTGGATTCTTCTGCTTTTCCTTCTCGACTTTTCCACGTAGTTGCTTCTTTACCAATGTCTCATCGATGTACAGTACACTTAGCCAGACGGTTACATTTTATAGTTTATTGCGAACGTTTTTCATATTCAAACTTAAAATAGTTTGTTAGTATTCTCACTTTTACATAATTATAGGGATGAAATGTTTTTTTTTTTTTTTAAACGAATGCTTTATACTTTTATAATTTTATAACAGATGCTAGAATTCGGCAACGTCGAGTTAAACAGCTTCACCTTTTTTACGTTCTGCTTGGAATCCAAGAATTTTGTAATAGACTGTAATAGCCGTGGGCTGGTTATGTACAACATTTCCTACACTTCTTTTATTATATTTTTTATTTTTTTGCTCAAAGAACAAATCATGTATTTTCCTAAAGGCGTCATTAAAAACCAAGATCCAGGAACTCAGAAGCCATGTATTTAATCCAGCGATGATTTTTTGGATAATTGGTGTCTCGGAAAAGTGCCAAATCGACTTCTCAGGAAACATTTTTTTCCCCTCGTTCTTTACAGATCCATGTACAAGGGGCGTTCAAGTCAAACCAGGACTTTGTATAATAGTACAGAATAACAGAACACATTTCTGAGAGTAAAATCTCCCTTTATTTCTATATATAATCCCCTGATACACTAATGCACTTCTCCCAGTGTTTCACTAATGCTCGGACACCATCAAGGTAGCGACCGCCTGCTTCACGTAGGACACGCCGCCTCCCAGGACCTCCTTTAATGGCGTTTCCAAACACGTGGAAATGTCTTGGAGCGAGGTCAGGACAGTTCACACACACAGATGCGTCTCTCGCTGAATTTCATTCACTTTTACGCCTTTCATTCACCAAAAATTTCAGAACAGGTCCCGGTTTGACTTGAACGCCTCCTTTCTTAACCATTCTTAAGTTACTTAACATTCTTTCTTATACATTAATCAGTTCTTATTAAATACACGTGTGTTTGTATGAACCTCATGGTCATTAAATCTGATTATTGACATTTTGACCTTGCAGCTCACCCTGTACGCTTACGAGCTTGTCATATCCTTAATTCTTAAAATCTCAGTACAGATTTGGTTTACACAGAGTTGACTATATTTATAATTCTTACCTAAATAATTTTGCACTTGCTTTTATTAAAAAATATACAATGTATTACTGATGGTGGTTGTATTGTTTTACTTTAAAGAAAAGCAGAAATTAAATGATGACGGATGTTGAATCGCGCTGAAGTCGTGAATGCCATGAATAAACGACTTCTAAGTCTTTGTAAAGAAGCTTTAATTGAATTGGCAAACTACTGAGGTACTGATACTCCCTTACTGTACTTAAGGAACTTTTTTTGTGTAACTATACTTTATTTGAATGTTTCCCATATATCATACTTTTTACTTCTATTCCATACATTTTATAATGTAAAACCTGTACTTTTACTTCTTATATTCTTCTTATTTTAGCCCAAACACCCCCTTAACCAGCCAATTCCACCAATCTTAGTTTATAGAAATCATTAAGAAAGCACTGATTGCTTAGCACACTATCGTGATTGATGGTTACCTGGACAACAGATCCCACCCACTTTAGCCGACTTGCTAACAGACTGAGAGAAAGAGCTGTGATCTCTTTCACGTTTAGTTTTCTCTTCACCCCAATAAGAACTGCTTTTATTATAATTAGCTTGTAATATTTTGCCTAATTTAGTAACCAAAACACTAGTAGACTAAATTACTTCCAACAGTGTAGAAATGGTAGCAACTTACTAGCTAAGCTTCCCAAGTAATGAAAGACACAAACATCCTTTACATCAGATTCAGTATCATAATACTCTCTCAATTTTTCTTTCAACTGCCTTCAAAACAACATTTCTCTGGGTTCATTGTTATTATTATATTTTATATTATTCCAGGACATTAACAATCACTACAGCTCTGACTATTAGAAACTGACACCTTTAAATGTTAGTGATTGATTTCTCGCATTTGAAAAGCCACAGAGGTCTAGAGAGAGCTGATTGGCCGAGCTCTCTCAGAGGGGCGGAGTGAGAGGTGCTTCGTGCTCCGACATTAATCACGGCTCTACAGCCAATCAGGGGCGTCTGTGAGCTCACGCAAGCGGAAGGGGCGGATAGCACTGTCCTCCGAGTGTGTGACTCCGCCCCCAACGGTGCGTGAGCGAGTGGTTCGAAAAGATGCGGTCGGCTGGCGTCACGTGGTTCGGAGGAAACACGTGATAGTCTTGATTCAATTATTTTTTAAATCCTTTAATATACGGTTTATCATTACCTCAGTCATCCAGGAAATCACTTTCTTTGTATAAGTCTTAAAAGTTCAGTGTTTGTAGAAAATCAGCAAAGGTTACAGAAGCACACAAATTCAATACTCAAGTGGAAGTAAAAGTACTCACCTAAAAATGCACACAAGTACTGAGTACATGCTCTAAAATGAACTTTAAAGCACAACTTCTACTTGTAGTTGTGTCCATTTTTAGGCGAGTACTTTCACTAGAGTATTGAGTTTGTATGTACTTCTTTAACCTCTGCAGGTTTTCTAAACTGTACCATGAATGAGAATTAAATGAACGGAAAAGTTCATTCGCATTTGTTTGGAATAAATTATTTGGGGTAAACTGGTCGTGACTGTGAACAAACTAACTATACAATTCTTAAAATCAGCAGTTATTAAGGACATTTTTCTCCTGGTCTTTTCCTCGCACTCTCTTTTTCCTTTGTAGTTTTCATATTTTTGTGCCCGCTTTTTCTTTTTGAGGCTCAGCGCTGGACTTTAAACAGGAACCAGACAGTCCGATCACGGCTCTGGTGTACTGAGAAAACTTTCTACCTTGATGGTGTCCGAGCTCTAGTGACACACTGGGATAAGTGCATTAGTGTATCAGGGGATTATATAGTGTCCGAGCTCTAGTGACACACTGGGATAAGTGCATTAGTGTATCAGGGGATTATATAGAGACATAAAGGGAGTGTTTACTTTTAGACTGATCGTCCTCTCCTCAAGCTTTAATCTTACCTGATGTGAGCTGAGGTTGTGCGTCATGTCTTAAAGCTGCGTTTTATTCTGAAACAGTGAGAGAGAACTCTTTTGTCCTGCAGCACTCAGGTTGTTTGAGATGAAACTCCACAGTGGCACTGCGTTAACAGCGCCCCCTGGTGACGTCACACAGGAATAACAGAACTACATCAACCAGGGAGGGAAAAAAGAAAAAACACTGAAAGTCCTAAACATATCAATTACTTTAGTACAAGCCGGTTTAATGAGAGCGGAGTTCACTTTAAATGCGAGATTCTGGATTATGTAGTGTTTTATTTTTCGTTTTTTATTTTTTTTCAGGGACGTGTTGCATTAGGAAGACAAAACAACAATGCAGACAGTAGATTACCTCTCAAAGCAGGCCTTTATTTTTTTGGGTACAACTGCACCACACGGCTAAATAAACTTGCAGAAAGGTGCGCTCTCTCTCTCTCTCGATGCTAAACTGAAAAATAAATACTGCACTCTATTAATTAAGGTTCATCTTTTTTACTTCCAGTAACATCCACAGGTACATTAAAAAAAAAAAAAAAAATCAAGATAATCACCTCACTTCAGAGAACAGACAGAGACTCATGGACAAAAAAAAAAGGAACAAAGAAAAGAACACAAAAAAAAGAGAGAAAAACAGTTGGCTTACATTGACATCAGATTCACACACAACGCTCTTTAGACACTGGGATCAAGTCCATACCCGCCCCCCCCCGCCCAAACACCCCCTCCAACACACACACTTCATTTCGTCCAGCTTCCCTCATAAAACAAGCACTTTGGTGAGAGTGGTGATGAGACAGTTAAGAGCGACACCGACGAAACGTCACGTAACAAACATCCCTTCGTTTTGCAGTTTCACGTGTTCAGATTTACATGAGATGCATATTTGGCCATCGGCGTTCCCTCTCCGAGGCCGTAACAGATCGGACAAACTAAAGAAAGAAGCAGCGTTAGAAGAAAGTTCGCTCAAGGAGTGCATGCATCAAACGAGACCATGACTTATGAGACGTCGTAAACGCGCGGTAAATCACGCAAGATCACGCCAGCGTGATGGGTTTTTAATTTTAATTTTTTTTAATCTATGCACAAACAACAATAATGTAATGAGGTTATCGTGACATCAATAGTACATTTATTATTAGCGGTTCATTTTCGCTTCTCTCTACACTCTGGATCGTGAATCGTACGGGGGGGTAAAGGAAAGAAAGAAAAAAGGAAAAAGACCCGCCCTGAATATTTTCCTTGATGTCGCACATTATAACAACGCAGGATTTTTACAGGAAAAAAAAACAGATTACTCAGTATTACTCGTGAACCGTGTATAGAATTATTGCTGATGTAAGAGCGTGCTTTTCGTTTCTTTCGACTTTCTGGTAAAAGTCAGTCGATGTTTCGCCTAAACTGATCAGAGGCAGCACGAAACCAGGGTGGCGAAGATTTTTTTTTCAAAACAAACAACTTTTAAAATTAATTCCACGCCTGTTTGCTTTGGTCGACGAAAAACTCCAACGTCACGGTCACGGCTGCGGTGGAGGAAATAAAAAATATGAATACATGTAAAAAAAAAACAAGCGTAAGTGCTCTGAACAACAGGGGGAACAAAAAAAAAAATCTGATTCTTCGTTCGATTCGTGTTGGGGGAAAAAAAAAAAAAAAGAGAAGCCACATATTTCAGGCGCAGCATTTTTCAAGAACAACAAAAAAAAGAAACTGTCTTATTGCATCATATAAAAGCCTTCAACGTAAATGTATCTTATATCCACACACACACACAGACAACACAAAATGTTTAATAAGTGCAATGCAGAGCCCCGTTTGTAACCTCGCCCATGTGCAAATACCCCTCTCTCTCTCTCTCTCTCTCTCTCTCTATGGGTTTCTATAGCGACGTGTCAGAGCTCACACTCGCGTTTCTACCCAATCTGGAATTTGGAAAATGCCTTCGGCTCAATAAACGCTCTTTACAGGATACCCGAGTGCTCCCGTCACATTTAGGGAAAATTTCTTTAAAGAAAAAAAAAGAAAGAGAGCTCACCATGGGTCACCTGATGGAGGTACAGAACGATTAGCGTGACGCGTCATGACGCCACTTAGAACTCTGACGCGGAGAACTTTCCCTCGTTATTAATCTGAGGACGTGATGGAGGAAGAATCGTTCGTGGATTGGAATCTGGGTTTAACAGATATTAATTTGAGACTATGATTTAAAATTTGTGATGTTTAAAAAAAAATTGCCTACTGCAGCTTTAAATTCTGTGTTTTATTGTGGAACGTTTCGCTGGAGTCAGAGTGCGCCGTGCGCTTCATCTCTGAGCGAGATGATGTCCGTGCAGCAGCGAGAAACGTGTTTGATTTCAGTCTAGTTTTCGAGAAACCCTGTGGTGTAGAGAAATGTACAGGAAGCTAAAAAAAATCACTACGATTGATTAAGTCGGACGTTGTTGTGACCTGATACCTGGTTATTAATTCTGTTTAATATTCTGTCTTAATTCTGTCGAATAAAGTCAGTCAGGATTCGGTCTCGGGTCGTCTCTTCAGTCTGTGAAAAGTTCGAGTCGCGCTCAACCACGTCGCCGTAGGACGATACGACTACTTTACGACGCTGCGGCTCCGGAGCCGTAAATCGTTCGAGTGCCGGTTTTGCACAGGGCTTAACGGAGCGACTTTTTGTTTACGTAACAATAACAAGAAAGAAAAAAACAACAACAAAAACAAAAACACACACATGCAAATAAAAAAAATATATATATCAAATACGCTTTTGTGAAATGACAGACAAAATAAACAAATCCTGAATTATTAACTAGCACCAGTAGATTTTTACTTTTAACTCCACCACCTCTGCAATAGTTAAAAGAAATAAAATAAAGACAAGACACATTCAACACGCGGAGAAGAAGAGAAGAGGTGTGGAATAAAGACGTGACAAAATAAGTACATTTACAACAAAAATGTTCTACAGCTACTGAGGAATAGAAGTGTAGAACTTGGAAGAATTCTTAAGAGACTGCAGTGAAACATGAATATATGTACACACACACATTCACACACACACATTCACACACCAGCCAGTGCAGGTAACATTTACAGGCAGTGCACTGGAGGATATAATCTATATTCTTTAGTCAAACTATGTACACGTTGAAAGAAAGGCAGCCCTTTTTAAGTGTGAATAAAGTTAGTTTGTTTTTTTCTTTCACTTTTTTGTGAAGCACTACTTTAGATGCAGACGTTTCAAACTCGGTGATTTTATTCCCGAGCGCTTGTTCTGCACTTACTTACGCGCACGCACACACACTCACACACAGATACATCATCTCTTCCATGACATGCATACACATCACCCTCAGGCCTGGACCTGCAGACAGACAGAAGTCGAAGGTGCGAGAGCTGCACCTGTAGCCAGGTTAAAACGAGCGAGAACGGCATTACCGCAGCCACCACGCCACGGGAGAACCGTCTCCTGCCGCTCGGCACCTCCTAGTCCTCTGCGGAGCCCGTCCAGCTTTGGAGAAGTCTCTCTGCTCGCATTATGGAAAAAAAACGTCTTCCTCCGCTGCTGCTGCTGCTTCTGCTTTAAAGCCCGAAAAAGGACAGCGCGCTCTTTTTCCTGGACTGGCGACCTTGTGAGGAGCGCAGTTCCAAAGGTGAACGGGGTGTAGATAAAAGAAATGCAAACGATCATTGTTAGTTTTTATCATTTTGAAATAAAGTACCCCTACGACTGCCCCAGGTGTCAAAGGGCAGTGAGGCCGAAGTTACAGCGGCAGTACATCATGCCGCTGGAGTCCAGCCAGCTGTCCGAGATGGGATCGTAGCGCTGCACCGTGTTCAGGTACGACGACCCGGAATGACCCCCCACCACGTACAGGCAGTTGTCCACGACGGCCGAGCCGACCCCTGTGGTGCGAGACACACAGATTAATTAAAGGGCTGATCTCTGAACATGAGGCTCATGCTGCAATCCTCCGAACTCGCTCAGCGTCTCTCTATCGCTCTCTCTTACACAAACTCTGAAAAGTTATTGCAGCATTACAGCTTCACTTTTTATTTGCATATTTAGCAACAATTCAAAACTAAGATGTTATTCAAGTGTGTACCACAAACAGCTTAAATATTATTATTATTATTACTATTATTAAATTGCATCACCCTTCATGCAGTCTGGAGCTTCTTTAATGCAGATTTCCTACCAGGTTTGATGGTTTGATGGTAACTACTTGGCGTTTTGAGAAGAGGGTTACTGGGGTTTGTGTGAGGCGAGCGTTCCAGACGTGAATCAGACAGGTAGTCTGATTATGGAAACTTTATACCTTGATGGTATCCAAGCGTTGAGATAAGTACATTACTGTAGCAGGGAATTATATAGAACTGTTTTCTATTATTCTGCACAATCAAAAGTCCCGCTTTGACTTGAACGCCCCTTGTATTTTACATTAACAAACTCAAAAATAATATTAATAACATATAATAATATTTATTATATTGTCGTTCTGCACTTGTTAACAGAAACGCACTGATACGGAATATTTAAAAACAGTCGGCCTAATACTAATAAAAGCATTAGGGTGGTACTTTTGGGGTACGCATTTCTGAGCTCAATATAGATGGGAGAAAAAAAACATATATGGATAAAGTATAGATAAAAATGATAGACAATAGATACAAATATTTTATTTATTTATATTTGAAACGGTAAAATGCTGCAGTTCCTCTATAATCCTACAGGTGGCACCAACTATTCACACACTGGCAGGCTGCACATCATCCTGTGCGGTAGAAGCGAATTATTTGCTATGTTTGTTTAAAATTGTAACAAAATCTAATTGAATATCGAATCAGGAGATTTATGAAATTGCGATACAGATTGAATCTGCACCGAGGTATCGTGATAATATCGTATATCAGGACAGTCCTGGTGATTCCGGTCACTTTGTTAAATCTGAGTGTGAACACGCTGGCGCTGTATAGAATAACCTGCATAGTCAGATCAGATGTTACTACACGACCAACAGACTGTAACCATGTGACCATCACAACCATGTTATTCTAGACTTAATCTCGCCTTTGCTTTTAACCCCCATTATTCAGAGAAGGCTTTCCACTATATTCTGGAGCGTGGCTGACGGGATTTTTGTTCGTTAGAGCCTGAGTGAACTCAGGGAGTGATGTCTGAGACGGAGGCAGAGCTGTTCAGTGGGATTTCGGTTCAGTGTCTGGCTGTGGGGGTTAGAGGTGTTTACAAACTTTCAACTATTACAGCAGAGGTGGCCTGGTCCTCACCTGTCCGGGGTTCGTTCATGGGTCTGCATGCCGTCCACTGGTTCTGGTGAGGGTCGTATCTTTCGATGCTGGATAAATGTGACACGCCGTTATGCCCGCCGACGACAAATATAAACCCTAACATGACTCCCACACCGAAGTTGATCCTTTTGTTAGCCATGGGTGCCACCATCTCCCAGGAATCTTTGCTGGGGTCGTAGCGCTCCACACTGCACAGAAACAAAAAAATTACAAAAAGGATGCAGTTCAAATTTTGAAAGGTTTACAGGGTTTACAGGGACACTTTACACTAGACCGGTTTTAATGAGCCTACGAGAACAAAAACCTACTTCTATCCTACTTGAGTGCACAACACACCAGTTTGTAGAATTCCCAGTTCCCATCCTGCAGAGACGGCGTGTACTCAATATCTGTACACTGATCTCATGAGGGAAAACTCGGTCAAGGAAACAGCACAACAAAAGCGCTCTCTAGTGAGTGAGGTCGTGAGGTCGCGACTCTCAGTCTCGAGATGTTTCAGGAACAGAACAATACAGTGTGTCCTGATGTCTGCCTCGCCTCTTCTCCTGTTTATAAGGACGGATCTGCCTCTGGTGGGTTTGTCCTTAGTGACCTCAACACTGAGACACTAATAAAGCCACTTTACCTTTACATCCACCATGTAATCGGTTGCTACGCTAATAACCAGCTGTTTCTCCCCGGCTCGACACAGATAAACCTCTGAAATTACACAAGAACTCTCCTTTTAATCACCTCTGGCAATAATCAAATTATTAAAAAATGTTTTTAATAAAACCTTACTAGTCTCATACACTCCTCAGTCTACTCATACTCCCAAACACTATTCATATACTTTCATAAACACTACTCATATACTCTGAAATACTACTCATATACTACTCATAAACACTACTTATATACTACTCATAAATACTCTCAAATACTACTCATATACTCTCAAATACTACTCATATACTCTCAAATACTACTCATATACTCCTCATAAATATTACTCATATACCCTCATAAATACTTTCAAATACTACTTAAATAATCTCAAACACTACTCGTATACCCTCATAGACACTACTCATATACTCTCATAAATATTACTCATATACTCTCATAAATATTACTCATATACTACTCATATACTCTCAAATACTACTCATATACTCTCAAATACTACGCATATACTCTCAAATACTACGCATATACTCTCAAATACTACGCATAAATACGCTCAAATACTACGCATAAATACGCTCAAATACTACGCATAAATACGCTCAAATACTACGCATAAATACGCTCAAATA
>JAQMYI010000005.1:30180642-30200889 GCA_030014275.1 Clariallabes melas | reverse complement strand
AAAAAATTTAACGCGTTATTTTTTGTGTAATTAATTAATCTAAATTAACGCGTTAAAGTCCCGGCCCTAATTTTAACACGAGTTAAAAACACTCTATAATTCAGTAACATGTAGACGCTTCAGCACAGTAACTTGAACTGAACATTTTGCACTGAAGTTAATTAATAATTATTAGTTATTAATGTCTAGCGTCATTTTAGAGAATTTGTGTTCATTGCTGTTTGGGAGCTTTTGCTTTTGCCCAGCTCTCCGAGGATCAGTCAGGTTGAGGTTGGACTTGTGCATATTATAATTTTATTTTCTACTCATTCAGTCAGTTATTTTTTAACATGTTGAACATGTGCTCTATAACTCTACCCTGTGCTCTATAACTCTACCCTGTGTCTGTGTGTCCTGTTCGGTCTCTCTGTTTCTCAGAGCTGGTCAGAGAGCTGTACCCCCGCAAGCCCCAGCTGGTCGAGCAGAAAGCGCTCCCTCTGCTCTGGCACCTCCTCGGCTCCTCCTGCAAGAGCGGCACGGTCCACGGCAGGAGCGGCACCGTGAGAGGAGCCACCGCCAACCTGTGCCAATCGCTGCACGCTCACATGGGCACGACGCTGCTGCTGAATCACGCTGCTTCTCAACCTTCTAACATCTCCACCAGCCTGAACGAGATCCTGCAGACCCTCTGAGCTGACAGACTACTTGAAAATAGAGATGTTCTCACGTTTCTCACAGTGCCTGCACTTTAAAATAAACCAATCAGAGTTTTTATCCCTTACAAACGAGCAGAAATGCTGCGTCAAAATTCCTGAACTTTAAAGGAGTTCGCTGTAGATTTTAGCTAATTGTGTATCAGGTTTAAAATTCCCTTCCGGCACTTTGAATCACTAACGCTATCATGAGCACGGTCGTCGTGGTGACTTGAGGTATATATTTTATTCTGTGATTTTGTTGTTGTTTTCCTCTTATTGGGTTTTTACAGAAATCTCGACGTGTCCCCGTTCAATGATGCAGAATGTAAGTTTTGTGTCATGTGACTTTTCTACCAGGATTCTTAAATGGTTGTTTTAAACCTTTTGTGCGTTAGTGATTTCCTGACACTTTTGTATCGTGTAGCTATGAAGTGTAACGGCACAGTATTAGCTTCATATACGCTATATTCACCCGCGGTATCTAACGTGACGTGTACGAGTGTGTATCCATAATGATTTATTAATTGATAAGTTGGACCTGTCTTACCTACCTGTCCTTTTTGCATGACCAAATATAGAAGTGGAGTGAAGAGTATATTTCTAGTGGAAAAAACAAACATATATTTTGATGTATACAGATATTTAACTCTGGATGTAAGCAGCCATATTTTTGGTGAACGTTAACAGGCTAAACAAGACATTTGGAGAAATTTAGCTTCAAACTAATAACTATATTTCTAGTCTACAGATGAATTTACGCCCAGGTCTGTAATTCAGTCTAGTGCCAGTCTTTAAATAAAGTTTCAGAGATGTTAATTTATATTGAATATGTTTCTCAACATGGTGTATGAAAAAGATTGATCTATATATTAAAATGTTTTATTTCAGTAAACCTTGATGATTTCATCTTTGCTTTATGTGTGTGTGTGTGTGTGTGTGTACGTACAGTGCATCAGTAAAGTATTCACAGCTTCACTTTTTCCACATTGTGCTGTTACAGCCTCATTTCAAAATGGATAAAATTTATTATTTTCCTCAAAATTCTACAAACATTACCCCATAATTACAACGTAAAAGAAGTTTCTTTGAAATCTTTGCAAATGTATTAAAAATAAAAAACACGTAAATCACACGTACTGTACATAAGTATTCACACCCTTCACACATGCCATGACACTCAAAATCGAGTGTTTCTTCAACTCGATTGTCGTCCAACTGTGGTAAATTCGGTTGATTTGGACATGATTTGGAGAGAGACACACCTGTCTATATAAAGTCCCACAGTTAACGGTACATGTCAGAGCACAAACCAAGCCAAGGAATCGTCTGTAGACCTCAGACAGGATCGTATCAAGGCACAGATCCGGGGAAGGGAACAGAAAAATTTCTGCAGCACTGTAGGTCCAGATGAGCACAGTGGACTCTATCAAGAACCCAGTGTTCTTCTGTGGACAGAGGAGAACCTTCCAGAAGAAAAAAAAAAAACATCTTGTAGCATCATACTCAAAGATACTGATTTTTTCCCCCATTTTCTTTCCACATTTAAATTATGAAACACATTGTAATATTACACAAAAGTAAATACAAAACAAAAAAAAGCTGTCCAAACCTGGCCTTATGTGAAGAAGTAATTGCCTCTAAAACTAATAACTGGTTGTGCCACCCTTGTTTTGATTCAGCCACATTGGAGGGTTTTCAAGCAAGAAGACAGCGGTGCATTCATGGCTCACAGCCCATCCAGGGTGTGGCCCGGCCTTGTGATCCCCCCTGGGTAGAAGAGGCTTCAGGCCTTCCATGACCCTGTACAGTATAAGAGAAGCTACTTCACGCAGGAATGGTCTCAGGATGCTTTACTGTTGGCGTGACACAGGACTGATGGAGGCGCTCAGCCATGAATAAAGAACGGTACAAAAACACCCTCAGAGAGCAACTTCTCCCATCCATCCAAGAGCAGCTGGATGATGAACAACGGCTTCACCAGCATGATGGAGCTCCTCGTCATGAAGCTAAAGTGATCACTAAGTGGCTCGGGAAGAAAAACATGGAAATTTTCGGGCCTTGATCCCATTGAGAACTCGTGGTCAGTCCTCGAGAGGCGGGTGGACAAAGAAAAACTCAGAAATTCTTTCAGAGGTCTTGAAAAAGGTGGTCAACTGTGCAAATACTGACTCTGCATAAACTTGATGTAATTATCAATAAAAGCCTTTGACTATAATGAATTGCTTGTAATTATACTTCAGTATACCAGAGTAACATCTGACAAAAAACACGGAAACAGCAGACTGTGTGAAAATGAATATTTGTGTCATTCTCCAAAGTTTTTTTTTTTTTTTTTTTTTTTAAATAACTCTATACTCGGTTTTTACTCCAGTCCGGTAGGTGGCACTAAAGACAAACGTTCCGCTTGATGTCACCGTCTTTATCGGGAAGAAGAAGAAGAAGAGCTGGTCATCATTCTGTCCGCGCGCTACATTTGAGCCTAAAGCCGTGAGCTCGCGCACACGGAACATAACAAACAGTTAGCACGTTAGCATTGTAGCCTGACTGTAATGGAGGTTTAAAACAAAACACTGCTGTTAGATAATATACGGTTTCGTAGTTGTTATTAATGTTTTCAGTATTTGTGTTATTAGCCAAATAAATGCAGAATGTCGAGAATATAAGTGTCAAAATAAACAAACATGTCAGTAATAATGTTAGAAAGATCTGGAGTTCTGTGATTTATCACCAAACAACTTCTGACTCAGGATGTTATCTAGATAAAGTTACATCACAGCTGGAGCTGGAGAACTTCCTGTCTGGTGAAGGAGAACTTCCTGTCACACCAGTGACATCTTTGAGATTTGATCTGGAGACCTCGTGGTGTTTGAGGAGAATGTCCTGTCCCGAGGGTTGATTTTTAAAATAAAATGAGCGGTGCGAATCAGAAGACTTTATTCCAGACCTGGGGTTCGGCTGTTCCTCAGACGGCGATTCAGAGAAAAGACCCGGGGAAGAAGATCCCTCAGAGGCGAAGAGCAGGCGCGAGCAGCCAGGTGAAGGCGAAGAGAAAGGAAAGTGATCATGCAGCGAGTTCGCTCTGGGGCGAAGTTGGAAAACGGACCTCGGTCCACCAGGAACAGGATATGGAGCAGGAGATGGACGAGATGGATGATGATCTCATCCTCGTAGCTGTACATGAAGCTGAAAAAAGTTTAGAAGGAAACCAATCCCATTTGTCGTCTGACGTTTCTCCAGACGTCTGCTCAGATCTTCCCGGCTTCGACGCTTCATCGGGACGGATATGGATCTACCCGACTAACTTCCCTGTCCGGGATTATCAGCTGAAGATCTCAGAAGCAGCCCTGTTCCAGAACACGCTGGTGTGCCTGCCCACAGGTTTGGGGAAGACCTTCATCGCGTCGGTGGTGATGTATAACTTCTCCCGCTGGTATCCTGACGGCAGGATCGTCTTCCTGGCTCCGACGAAGCCCCTCGTCGCTCAGCAGATCGAGGCGTGTTACAGGGTCATGGGGATTCCTCAGCAGCACATGGCCGAGCTGACAGGTGACACGGACCGTTTCCTCGGACCGTTTCCTCGGACCATTTCCTCGGACCGTTTCCTCTCAGTAAACCGACACTCGAATTCATCCCATCATCTTTTCTCTCTCTATTTTTTTCAGGCAGCACTCCGGCTCCGCAGAGGAGGGAGCTGTGGCGTTCCAGACGGGTGTTCTTCCTGACGCCGCAGGTCATGGTGAACGATTTGTCCCGGAACACGTGTCCTGCTGCTCAGATCAAGTGCGTGGTCATCGATGAAGCCCACAAGGCGTCAGGGAATCACGCGTACTGTCAGGTACCTGTCGCTTTCATTCAGTGTTTAGAAGGTGATCAGTAAATATATGCGTGTGAAGCCTGTACGGTGTGTGCGTCCTCTTCAGGTGGTGCGGGAATTATGGAACCAGACGAAGCAGTTCCGTGTCCTGGCTCTCAGCGCGACGCCTGGGGCCGACATGAAGGTGTGTCCTGATGATGTAACTCAAAAAGCCAATCAGCATCAGGAGGGATGGTCCAGTAGAGCATTGCATAACATTACATTGTGTGTGTGTCTGTGTGTGTGTAGGCAGTGCAGCAAGTCATCTCCAACCTGCTGATCTCTCACATCGAGCTGCGCTCAGAGGAGAGCCCGGACGTCCAGGCGCACTCGCACCAGCGCAGCGTGGAGAAGATTGTCGTCCCTTTAGGAGAGTCGCTCACTGGGTACCAGTCTCGCTACCTACAGGTACGCCGCACCACACCCGTGCTCATGCAGCTCCTCACGTTTCACTTTGGTCCACAGTGTTGCTTCAGCTTGTTCTGTTTTCCTGAATCTAGCTGAAGGTTATAACCACTAGTTCCTCTAAACCGCCTGTCAGCTTCAACCAGTCAGGTCTTCCTCGTCAGAACTCACGCTGGTTTCAGATCATATGTCAGGTTCTGAAAACGTCCAGGTCCAGGTGACTGCGATCGGTCACGTTTCCCGTAACGCCTCCTGTTTGGCTGAATGCACAGGTGTTGCTAATAAACTGGACTCTGTGCGTGTGTGGTATAAAGCAGAGATTGAATTGTTCTGAATTGAAAGGACAGTGAAAGGACGTGGTGTGATTGTCGTGTCAGTGACATTTGATTTGAATGTGAAGACGTATGTCTGATACAGTAGTTGTATACGGATGGATATAACCATAGGACCAGGGGTAACTTTAGGACAGGGGGTGGCGGGTCTGGGCATGTTTTTAACCCCAAAATAAGAATCAGATCCTTGATAAAATGTTTTGGCTGTTATTGTCAGTTGTTCCTAAGTTAACGTAGGTGTATTTATATATTAGCAGCTCAAATTCAAATCAAATTTAAATCGCCACATACACAGTACGATATGCAGTGAAATGCTTATATGACTGCTTGTGAAATGGCGAAATTATCAATAGAAAGAAAAATTAATTAGGGAATGGAAATAAAGAATAAAATAAAAACCTTTTTAAAATATAGAAAAACTGTAAATAAGAAGAACAGAATATAAAATATGGGATATAGAAAAATATATATATAAAAAGACCTAGCTTTTCAAAATATACACAGTAATGACTGTACAAATATGCAAAATAAATATGGAAAATGTGCAAAAGTGTGAAAAATGCAATGGATATAAATGTCCAGAAAGTATGCAGAAATGAAATGACCAGAAGCTCTCGACTGACGTGTGTAATAAAGCTGTTTGAACTTTTCCACCCAGCATCTCGGACATTTTAATTCACAAACATCAATCTTAGTTTCTCTGACACACAACAGTTTATATCACTAGAAATTATAAAAACAACACATCATCATAACATCATCATATCCCATTGGAGAGATTAATGGAGTGTCTGTGCTGTTCATGTTTCCTGCCACTAGATGGTGCACTAAACCCAGCAGTGTTTATCAAAGGCAGGTTTAAATCCAGTTACAGTGAGTTTGGGAAGTCTTTTCCCAGGTATTGTACCTTCCTCTTCCTCCTCCACCCATTTCATGCGTAATGTATGTCCAAGCATACATTATACCATATGGCCAAAAGTTTGTGGACTCCTGACCATTGTAGTAGACTAGCCTGAGGGTGAGAGCATCTGAGTTAAAACTGCTATTTTGGCTTGCATGCTAATCAACTTTATTATTAAAATACCTTATCTTTATTATATATATATTTTTATTTTAAATGCTCCTGTGAAGGCTTTATGACTTATACATGTGGTCTTATGTATAATAATAGCAGTGCCTCTAGCAAACAGAGCAGACAGTGGTTCTTTTTATAACAGATATTTACAGGATGTGTTTTAAACATTATTTTCTCCTGGTGATGGCGCTGTTACTGTTTTTGCACATTTTAGTGACCACTTGTCACATGTATTTAGATGGTAGATGATTTCTTATGCTGCTCTGTGACTCTGTGTTTGTGAACCTTTACCCTCGTTAGTTTAGTACGAGAGCAGTTACAGGAAACGTAAAAGTATGTTAAAAACGTTTCTTTTTTTTTTTTTTTGCATAAAAGCTTCACCATGCAGATCTCCTGTGGGCTCCTATATCATCTAGTTTTCATCAGATTTTATAACATTACAATGCAAAACATTACATCCAGTATTGTATATGGTGGATGTTCTGGGGCCTTTCTGTCATGACCAGCATGCACTAAACGATGAGTGTGTGTCAGTACTCTGTTTCTGACAAGCACATTTACATGGATATTCAAATAAGTGTATTTACAGTACTTTACTAAGTAGTCTTTACTAAAACAGTCAGTGTTCACAAGTTCACAAAAAAAAACAAGAAATGCATAATACGATTTACAAAACACTGACAAAGAGCGAAAAAAAGATTTAACAACAGATGATATGAGGTACGTGAACCCGAGCGTTCCTGTGTAGCCATAACGCAGAAATGTAACATTTTACTGGTTTAACTGGATGTGTTCCTGATATATTTTGGATATATGTGTTCCTGATATATTTTGGATATAATCTTGTGTTTACATACAGTTTTGAAGAAGCTTAAATAAAAAAAATAAAAATTAACAGCAGCAGCACTATTATTTTTAATCTTTTATCAAAGTGACATCTAAAAATATACCTCACCCTGATACCTTAAAATAAATACACGTCAAATACACTGAAGCAAAGCAGAGAGCAAAGACGAAAATAATAAGGTATTTCAGTGTTAAAGCAGTAATGTTAAGAAACAGACACAGACGGACCTGCACCATTTTTAGGCACCAGCGAGGAATTTAGCTCCATAATTCAAAAACAGCTTTTATTATAATTACAAAAGCGGATAAAGTAGCCAACCTTCACAAGCCGCTCTGTGTAAAAGTTACCTCACATTTTAACATCGGCATACGGTGAATGAAATCAGACTCAATGGACCTGAGACTCTGGAATGATTGACAGTTGTACAGGAAGTCCCTCCCCCTCCACTTCACCCCGAGTTATTAATCTCTCATCACGTCTAGATCATCCTGGTTAAAAGACTCTCTTTCTTTCAGGTATAATATACACAGCGAATGTTTCGCTGTTCGTTACCGTGAAAAAGTTTGATGTCGTTAACATTTTACAGAAAAAAAAGAAATGCTGTTTTTGGTGTAAAAATCATTTTAAAAAAAAGTACAATCTAAGAGGTTTGAAATAATTTCCATGTCATTGTCATCTCATTGATTTGTTACTTCCCCACCGCCTCCACTCCGGACCGTGTGCGTGTTCAGGCTGTAGATTGGTGCAGGTGAAGGTGCAGGTGTTTCCATCAGGTGCCAAACCGTTCACTGCCTTCGAATGAACCAAATCTCGTTAACTCTGCGTGCCGCCGCGGGGTTGGTGTAGCCAGCTACGATGAAGGAGTCGGTGACGTACAGCTCGGGGGAATCCAGCATTTCTGCCAGAGTGTTGATCTGTGTCATGAGCGTGGTCTCGTTTGTAGCACCGGGGAACGGCCTGGGACACGGAGAGCACCACAAAGTACTGATTCACATACAGATGTTTAACAGAGGGGTTACATACACATCTGTCACTGAGGAATATCTACAGGTTGTACAAGTTGTTCAACAGTGGCAGAGATTTAAGTGGATATTAGTCTGTAAACACCTGGGAATATGAACTTTGAATATGAGCCGATTTTCCTCCTATAACTCTGAATTTAAATGATTTCTGAAACGTTTAACTGCAAAAACCTTTACATCTCATTTATTTAAAAAAAAATTATATTTATAATTAGGGACGGAAATCACCAGAAACCTCCAGATACGATGGTATCACGATACCCAGGTGCCGATTGGATTTGTATTGCGGTTCTACAGTGTAGAATCTTGGAGTTCTTTGCTTAACGTCGGCTGTGTATTTTTGTGTGAAAATGTTCACCATCGAAAGAACCTGTTTTTCTAGTGAAGTACATTTTAAAAGCTGACGATAAATACACACATTTTTGTCTGTGGAAAATTTCAAGCAGCTTTTCCCGGAGATGAGAATACCACATCGTGATACTGTGCGAGATTTAATAAATAAATACACGAGAGAGAAATAGTTTCATTAAACAAATATTTTCCCATAACCAGCTCATTATAACCTATGTACATTATAAGTGTCACGATTTTATAAATATATAAATTCATTAGAAATCTTTAGATTTTGTTTAAATTCTAAACAAGAAATTTACTCCTAGGATGATGTTCTGCCAGTCAGTGTGTAAATAGTTTAGAGGTGCCACCTGTAGGATTGTAGAGGAACTGCAACATTCTATCACCTCAAATGCAAACATGTCTACTGATAAATAAAAAATGTATTTTTTTTTTTTTAAAGATCAGTTTTGGAGTGTATAAATGTTTTGCCACATAAAATAATCACGATACATAAATAAAAAAATTCCCATATTAGTTTATAATGATTAAAATAATCATAAACATATTTTCTATTTCTAACAATCCATTTTTTACCTAAATTTCCCTTAATATATAATTTTGGCCATTTCCTCCCACCAGTTGGGTCTCCCCCATTATACGACAGTTAACCCCCCTAGGCTGTCACATGGTTCCTCCACTTCAGAAGAAAATACACTAAAACGAAATGCATTTTAACAAATCAGCCCTAAATTAAAGCTAAACAACGTAATGAAACGTGTTGTCTGGTCGTCGCCCCTCAAGCTGACCTGGTGTAGACGGTAGTGTCGGGCCACGTCTCAATCACTACATCGGGGTCGCGAGGCTGCGGTGGCTGAGCTTGGTGGGTCGAGGGCAGATAGTACGCTACAGTGACGGCTCTGGACAAGCGGCTGTTCGCCTCCTCTGTGCGCACCAGCGTCAGGACGGGCACGGTCATGCCCAGATAAATACCTGGAACACAAAGCCAAAGACACACAGTCTCACAGCTGGGGCTCACATGATTCGGCAAACCTTGGGATCAAAGTGTCCTTTTGTTTCCGTCTATAGCAGTTACCCTGAGAGTTCTGCTGGCAGATGTATCTCATGATCCTCATGAAGCCGTAGCCGATGCTCTGCTCGTACGTGTCCTCTTTGACGGTGATGCAGGCCCAGTGAGCTTTTCCATAGGAGCGTGTCTCGTAGAGGACGTCTCCGCACTGCCAGACAATAAGGATGCTTTATTATGTGTTATTAACCCTATTCTATGTTCGGGTTCACACAAGGGTGAAAGGTTTTTGACACTCGTGAAAGGACTCGTGTGAGCATTTATGAGGAACCACCGCTCTGAAGTTCCAGCATTTTACGTTTATGTCTGTAGATGTCTCGGCCGTTTGTGGTCAGGAGAGTAAACATGTCCGTGCTCTTAAGTCAGTGGACTAAGTTCGGGAGGTCCCAGGTTCAAACCCCACGAACACCACGTTGGCTCTGTTGGGCCCTTGAGCGAGGCTCTTAACCCTCAACTGCTCAGATATATAATGAGATAAAAATGTAAGTCCCTCTGGATAAGGGCGTCGACCAAATGCCTAAATGTAGGTGTTAGAGGGCACATAACGTTTTTTTTCTGAGTGTGTTATCTTACATCAGAGGAAGCATATTTATGCTGATTTATAATAATTGACGAAAGATTTTTGTTGTTCATTCGTTCATGCAGTTAATTAAATAGATAATTAATTAATGAACTACAAGAAAAAGGAAATAGAGTTGAACAGTAGAATATTCGCACCTTCTCCTTGCGTGAGATCAGCGTGAAGGGAACGGTTTCTCGTTGGTGGGTGCCATTATTATTGGTTGTTAGCTGCTGAATGGGTTCGGCCATATCTGTAAGGCAAGCAGAGGAGACGTGATTAACTACAGAAACGTCGTAAGAGAATCTCACACACACGAACGCTCACTCTGTAGGGAGGAAAAAGTATAAATGATTGTGAAACTGTTTTTGTGGATGAGCTTTCGTCTCTAAGGCTGTGATGCTAAAGCTAAGAGACCAGGCTGCCACCTTCGTCCATCGCTGCGTGGTCCAGTTCTGATGCTTACGTGCCCATTGTAGGTGTTTTGGCAGAGGACACGGGTCGGGTCAGCACCGCGTGGTTCGAGTCCTTTCCATCAGAACCAGTGTGTACAGGAAGTGCGTACTTCTCCATGCCCTGAGACCTGATCTCCGAAGACTTACAATGCATTTATTCAGACCTGCGTTTCATCTCTTACTGCTCGGAGCTTAAACAGATCTACGTCACTTCAGTAAGCGCTCAGGGTTTGCTCCGAGTCGGCTCTGCGTGTGTGTCCTCATGATCTTCTGCTCGTCCTCATGATCCGATCTTTCATCTGAATTTCTCTTAAGCCCCTTTGTTGCTGCAGAATACCAGACGGGTCACACAAGCCTTTCAAGAGTTTGCAAACACTATTAGAAGAAATGCTTCGTCCAGGGGATGACGTACGCAAGCCTGTTCACTAGGGAGGGGAATCAGCAGGGAACACCTGATATGATATTATCACGATATTATCACGATATCTCAGGGCTGATTTGATTTGTAGTGCAGGTTTGTATTCATCATGATTTTATAAATAATCTTTATTTTATGTGATTTTATTCAATAATTTGCACTCCACAAATTGTGAATTGTTTAGAGAGGAACAGCAACATTTTACCACCTCAAATATGCACAAATATATACATTTAAATTACATTTTAAAAAGTTATAGCTGCAGTAAGGGATTTACATCGATGTTTAACTTTAATCCAAAGTGTTTTCCAGGCAGTCCAGGTAAAACTCGGTCGAGGCTGAAGGTGAGAAAGACGGTCATTAGTGACGTTACAGGGGTGTGTGGTGTAGTCGGCTTTTTAATCGTATGGTGGGGCTGAGGTCAAGACCACACATTCCATGCCCAGGGGCGCTGCCAGGCTGGGACAGGTTTGGGCTCTTTAGTACAAATGATAATTCTACAGCATACACTTGTGTTCCCCCTGCTCTGGTTTGGGTAAGGAGCGCGCGCACACACACACACACACACACAAACGCAGGTTTGGCTCTGCAGCATGTGTTGTAATGTATTTCAAATTTTATTTGTCACATACATACGAGTCGTATACAGTATGATGTGCAGTGAAATGTTTCTTACAACTGCCCACGATCTGAACATTAAATAGAAATTAGAGTATTCAATAAAGACTATACAATAAGAATATAGTAATGAAAAAAAGGAAAAATAAATTAGGAATATAAAATATGAAATAAAGTATAATAATAAATTGTACAATATAGAAAATATAGAAAACTTTTAGTAGTAAATTTCACACTATGTACAACTACTAAAAATAGAATCGAAATGAAACAAAATTGTGTACATATTGTAGAAATGTCTTTAATCATGATGTGGTATTCTTGTCATGTTCATCACCCCTAAGGTTCTCATCATGTCCTCATCATGACCTCAGGAGGATCAGGATTTTTACACACACACACACACACACACACACACACACACACACACACACACACACACACACACACACACATATGCACTTTACCTCTCGGCACATGTATCCGTGTCCCCTGGCCACGTCCTGCCAGTAACTCAGCAGCCTGTCCTGCTGTCCCTCCATCATGTCCCTGTCTTCTCCCTCTGGGTCTGAAAGCTGCTGATCTTCTGAGAGAGACTCCAGATCCTCCAGAGTGATCCTGTCCTGCTGTCCCGAACCCTCTCCCCCATACCCCCCACACCCCCCGCCCTCCATCCTTAATCCTGACCGATTAATTTAATAAATTTACGCCTGCGGGTAGAATTACACTTGGCGTTTGTGTTTACGGTCGGAGACACGCGTGCAGCGGGACTGGAGCACAAAATTATTTTTTCCCTTTAAATCAGCAAATTGTAAAAGTTTTTATAAACACAGATGAAGAAAAAGCGATAACTAACACAAGCTCCTAAAGTGCAGGCTTATAAGCGCGCGAGTGAGCGGTCCCATGTGATCAGGCATACCATGTGATCAAGAGGGAGGGGGAGGACTGCGACTTTTTAAATTATTAATCTACTTATTTATACGTAATAACTAAAGACTGTCTCAGTACTGAGTTTATTGTACAGTCAGACTTCCATATATATGTATACACATATATACACACACACACACACACACACACACACACACACACACACCCCCAAGCAAATCATCTATAATAAAAAGAAATCCTTGAATGAAGAACATGAACAGCAGTTTAATATTATGAATAATCTCGGGTATAATGTCCCTGTGTATAATTTGTTACCATAGAAACCAAACCATCTTGGTTATTGATACTCAAGGACATCTACAGCAGACATCACCATAATGATATAAAAGACTAACAATAATAATAATAATAATAATAATGATGATGATGATGATCTGCATAGTGATTTAGGAAGAATGTGGAAGTGCTCTGTAGCTTGGTATGTTATCTAGTCATCCTTAGGCACATGTAAACTTACTGTACGTGAAGATGATTTATTTTCAGAGAAACTTTCATGTAGTCAGTCTCCTCTGTATTATCTTTATCATATCTTTGTGGAAAATATCGACTGCTGGAAGAAAATCTAAAGGATAATGTATTGTACACCGATCAGCCATGTCATTGAACAGAGTAACACTGATTATCAGTAATACCCCAGTAAACTGGAGGCAGTGTCTCTCACACACACACACACACACACACACCCAAGGCTCACCCATGCCCGCGCGGACCAACTGCTTTGGGTCCTGGCATTCACATGGATGTTAACTGCAATGCAGACATGCTTCAGGAACAGTTTGAGGAACCTGACAAAGACGCCAAGGTTCTTACTTTATTTTGAATCCTACCATCACAATGTGAACTGAAGAGACACACACACACACACACACACACACACACACACACACACACACACACACACACACAGTGATGGAGGATGAAGGATACACAAGCTCATCCTCACACACATCGACCCTCAATAAATCCTTGACATCATGTTACCTAGCAACACTGAATTGATCCAGGCACTTTAAACCCTCTGTGTGTGTGTGTGTGTGTGGGTGTGTGTGTGTGTGTGTGTGTGTGTGTGTGTGTGTGTGTGTGTGTGTGTGTGTGTGTGTGTGTGTGTGTATCTGGGATTTGGAAGCTCTATCTAATCTTTTTTTGTATTTATTTATTTATTTAAAGAAGCTCTCAGTCGTAACAAAGATATCCGTGTTTTATTATTTTTAGCTGTTAAATCAGAACATTCCTTCTCCCAGGTCAACGTGTGCATGTGTGTGAGAACGAGGACAAGTTGAAATTTTAGGTAAGAGAGTGTGTGTGTCATGTGTCGATGGTCATTTAATTAGCCTTCTTCACTGTTAGCTTTGTGCTTGTTATATAGAGAACATTTATTAAACTGTATGCAGCTCCATGTAGGTATAAGTAGGATGAAGTCGGCATAAACATAATACTGTGCAAAGTATTCGTGCAATAGATTTGTGTCTAGGATAAAACTTGGCTCGGATTTAGAGTCTTTTTATTTATAGCTTCTTGATAAAAGTTAAATTAAATGATGTATATTAAATGAAAGAAACTGGACAAATGTTTTCCTGCGACAAGCTGCAAAGTGCCTAAAGATACGAATTAAAAACTGGTTGTTTCTGTAACAGCCTCAGCAGCGACCTCATTTCCCCACTCGTCTGTTCCAACCACTCAGCATTCAGCATCAGCAGTATTATTGTGAATGAAGTGTCGGTCTTTATCATTCAGGAGTTAATAGTCTTGAACAGAATAATCTACACAAGTAGATTCTCTGTGTGGAAGTAAAATCCACTCGTCCCTTTAATTAACATTGCTGAGCTCAAACCAAAGCTGTTCTCTGCTCTCAGACTCTTTATTTTTTCTATTTATTAAAAATGGAAAGTATACAGTAAGATAATTATCATGTTGTGTTTGTGCACAGCTAGTGGAAACCTTTCTTGTATGTTCTGATTGGCTGTAATTATGTCTTTTCTTATCCTTTTGTAAAATGTATAAATTTAACTGATTATCCATAATAAATCATTAAAAAGTAAAAAGTTTTCCCCATCAGCCTTCAGAGCCAAGTGTTTTTACGTCTATCTGTCTGAAACCGGCACATGGGAAGAAAAACACTATTTATTTCCTATGATGTAACCGTTCTAGTGTTTTATCTTTCTCTAACAGCCCATATTTTTGTTCTGAAAAAGGTTTTGGAAAGGTTTACGTCCCGTCTGACCCAGATGCGTGTGCTGAGCCAGCGTGACATCCGCTCCCTCACCAAGTATCAGGTCATCCTGGCGAGAGATCAGTTCAGACGCAATCCTCCATCACAGATCACGGTACAACAAATCTCATATGTATTACACATAAGACTATCTATATACCACTAACACTGATGCTAATAATGTATTAGCATGTTATTGTGAATGACATTTATTATTTATTGATATTATTTGTATATACAGAAATCCACACATGCAGATATTTAACATATTATCCCTAATATAAAGCTTTTCCTCACTAAAACTATCAGCTTCAAATGATGGATTTTTGATCTTATTTAATTTTATGCACTGATAGTATTGTAATTAGGAAATTATTAAAAATTCATAATTAAACTAATTAACACCACAGAATAGGACCTTGGTATTAAAACATAAAGACTTGTAAAGTGTGTAATGTTTGACGTTATGGTGTTGTTATGGTGACAGGCAGCGCAGCACGGGGCACTGGAGGGGGATTTCGCGCTCTGTATCAGTCTGTACCACGGGTTCGAGCTCCTGCAGCAGATGGGCCTCAGATCCCTCTTTCTTTTCACACAGAACATTATGTCAGGCTCTAAAGGTAACCTGAGGATTGAAACTGATTTATTAAACATGTCTCTGCTTTTATAACTCTTCATTATTGCACCCGTATTGAATATTTAAAGGTTTCTCTATTATTTTTAATTTTTTTTTATTTTCTCAGAGTATTCACGGGCCAGAAATGAGCTGCAACGCAGCCTGGTCTTTGTGGACCTGTACAGGGAAATGGAGGCCATGTTCCTCAATACTGACAAAGGTATTTAATTCTACTAATCAGCTGAAATAAATGACTGTGGCCTCACACCTCCAGTTTGCATGTTCTCCCTGTGCTTAGGGGGGTTTCCTCCGGTTTTGCTGCTTTCCTCCCACAGTTCAAAGACGATCCTGAAGGAAGTTTCCAATATCCAGTAGCAAGGATAGTAACATAATAGACAATAAACATGTAGTAGCAAATTACAGATCAATCATGTGTAGCGTAGTCAAAAAAACACAGAAAGGTAAATAATACGATAAAATGAGTATATCTATTTACATACAATAAAACTGTCTGTACATATATTTGTGAAAAAATAATTTTGGGGACGTAAGATGAGTAATAGAACACATCCAGGTGGTTTTTGTCTGTTTGTTTGTGCACGCATCACGTAAAAACTACTGAACTGATTTTAATGGGTTTTTCACAGGAGTATTTGGTCGAGCTTGAGGTAACATATTGTCTCATCGGCACACGGGAAGATAAGATATACTCATTTAAATTTAAAATGGAAAACACCCGTATGTCATTAAAAAGAATAATCAACCTTGAAAAAAATAATTAGTTCATCTCAAAATCCAACAGGTGGCGCTGTACATATTTTAAAAATAGGTTTCAGCTCTGTGAAAGAAGTCCGCCACTGAACATACACTACTTTGTGGCAGGAGTTCCATACAGAGGCTGACTGGTGTTGGACATTGGCTACTTGGCATTTCCAGATTCCTGTGTGTGTGTGTGTGTGTGTGTGTGTGTGTGTGTGTGTGTGTGTGTGTGTGTTTGTTCCCTGCAATGAATTGGCACCCTGTCCAGGGTTAGACTCCAGGCCTCCCACAACCCTGTACACTATAAGAATTATAGAGAGTGACAGAGCAGAAATAAATTTAAGTTTATCTATAAAGAGATCATGTCCTTGATTTATAATAGTCGTTTCCAGGCCCTTAACATCACATCGTCTTTGTCTTAAGACAGATATTGTGTCTGGATTTGTTCCTTATTTACTGTATATGCAGCTATGTAGCCGTTTCCTCAATACTTAATTGTAATACACTACTAATAGTCCTATATATTTTTTTCTTAACACAGTTTATCTTATAATGAATACTGGATCAGACAATCTAATGTAAATGTGTATAAAAATGTTACTCAGTGCCCATTAAGGCCTGGAGGGATTGTTGGTGAAAAAAATAACTCTCAAATTATTATCCTGAATCAAGCAAAGAAAAATAAAGCTAAGGAGATTTGAAATGACTAGATTAGACCTAAAATGATCCAAGACATTATTAAAACCTGAAATAGTGTCGATCTGTTTACTTATACTCAAGTCATGATGACTTAAACGCCTGGTGAAGCATTCTAGAAAATTACAGCTATGAAATAATAATATTATATGTGTATAATAATAATAATAATAATAATAATAATAATATATGTGTATAATAATAATAATAATAATAATACTATTTGTGTATTATAATAATAATAATAATAATAATAATAATAATTTAACATGACACTTCGTTCTAAAGCAGAAATACTCGGCTCAGACTAACTAGTTCTGTTTTCAGGGCCGGAGGAGAAGTATTTCTACAGTCATCCAAAACTTCAGAAACTGGACGAGGTGATACAACAGCATTTTAGTACGTGGGTGAAGAGATCAGGTAGAGTTCACCACTCTTTAATTCCTTGAACTCGATATTTATCAAAGACATGGACCAAAGATAATTTACTTATTTGTTTTGTGAGCCGGAGGTGTTCTTATGGAGATGATCTCGGTAATGAATATGAACGTTAATGAGATGTTATAATTACATGTTATAATATAATAATGATTATATTACAATACCGTTATTATATGTATAAGTGATTCTGATGTTAGTTCCAGTTTAGAAGCAAATTTCAAGTTTTAGAGATATTTGTTGTTTTTAGGTTTAATACCAAGTTGCATTTAATGCCTTATTTATTTCAAGAGAGATGAAAAAAAAGAGACTTCTGATATAAGTAATACCAGGAGAAAACGTGTGTCCACAATATTAAACATAACTAAAAAAAACATTTTTTCCTTCCATAATTACAAATCACAATTTATTGTATTTTATAATTGCGTGTCTTTACTTGTACAGGTTTTTACAGGTCTTACGTCCTCACTGTCATTAGATTATATCCGAGTCCCTTGTCCTGGCAGAAATTGATTTATTTTCTGAATTTTCTTTTTCAGACTCTGGAGGCAAAGCAGAGAGCACGCGAGTGATGATCTTCTCATCGTTTCGTGAGAGCGTGCAGGAGATCGCAGAGATGCTTGACCGCCACCAGCCTCTTGTCAGGGTCATGACCTTTATGGGGCAGGCGTCAGCTGGGAAAGGGGTGCGAGGGTTCACTCAGAAGGAGCAGCTTGAGGTAAGACACGGGAGTCTGAGAGTCCTGAATATAACACGCCCATGAGCTTTATTATGGGTTTCAGTAGGAACATTCCTCTGGCTGCAAAACGAAATAATAAAACCGAAAACAAAATACTTAATGAGAAAACACGACAACAATTCAGTCAAAACCGGAAACAGTAGGTATAGTTTGTGAATAAAATTCTTACCGCTGATTGGATGAGACATTTGTCCAATCAGGTAAGAATCAACAAACAGAAAAAGGTAGGTTTGGTTTGCGAATGAAATTCTTATCGCTGATTGGACAAGACATCTGTCACTCAATATCAGCAGGATTTATTTTGTTTTAGAATTAATTATTTTGTTTTCCCTTTTTGTTATATTATGTTTTTAAATTTATTTATTAAACAAGTTTTATTTTGTTTTTGAATTTATTTTGTTTTTGAATTTATTTTGTTTTAGTTTTTTTATGTTGTTTTTGGATTTATTTTGTTTTTAGTTTCACTTTGTTTTTGAATTTATTTTGTTTTCTGTGTTATTTTGTTTTTGAATTTATTTTGTTTTCTGTTTTATTTTGACCTGGAAGTTGGTTACATGGTTATAAAATAAATATTTTAATTGTTTTACTTCTTTACTCATTCAGCATTTTATAAATCTTTATAAATCTTTATAAATTATTTATAAATTAATATTTATAAAGTCCTCTCATATCATATATGTTGTTATATACAGTATAGTCTGTGTGTGTCTTTGTTTGTGTACACGCTGCTGCTGCGTGCTGCAGTCGATTCAGTACAGAATAGTTTATATATATATTTTTTTTTTCAAGGTGGTGCGCAGGTTCCGAGAGGGCGGCTTTAACACCCTGGTCTCTACCTGTGTGGGTGAGGAAGGGCTCGACATCGGGGAGGTGGACCTGATCGTGTGCTTCGATGCTCAGAAAAGTCCGATCCGTCTGGTGCAGAGAATGGGCCGAACCGGGCGGCACAGGCAGGGACGCATAGTGGTCATACTGGCTGAAGGGCGAGAGGAGCGGGTGAGACAGTACTGACTATAACAAATACTAATATTCACTACAAAATTATTTTTCTTTGTGAATGTCAAAGAAAGCACTTTTTTAAGACAGTTCCTTGCTCTTCTGCTACAGTGTTTTTGTCATTTTGAACTGGATTAAACTACTGTGATTTTGGATTTATACTCACTTGTAATCATGCAAAATGTTTTTTTCTCCCAACAAAAATAACGTGTCTTTTATTATGAGCTGTTTATCTTCTCTACTCCTCAGATCTATAACCAGAGCCAGAGTAACAGGCGAAGTGTGAATAAATGCATCATGACAAACAGGCAGAGCTTCTCCATGTACCCTCACAGCCCGCGCATGCTCCCTGCTGCCGTCACCCCCACCCTGCACAAGATGCACATCACCTGCGGCCAGTTCGAGGCCAAAGAGAGCAGCAGGCGTTCCAGCCACGCCCGACAATCCCTCAGCGTGAGGAGAGCGTCTCTCTTCAGTCCTGACGCCCAGGGTAGCCTGACGTTACTAGTGCTAGCATATAAATCTGCAATTTAATAATATGATAAAAAATAAAAACACTAAAATGATGGGACTTACGTTAAATGTTTGTTAGATCCTCAAATTTTCTGTGTACATTTCATTGTTGATGAATCTATAAATGTAATTCAGTTAACTCGTGGCTTTATTTCCATGTTGTTGTTTTAGAGGACAGAGATCAGCGGCGCGTGAAGGAGGACGGCTTTCTCACCCCTGCTGAAGAGGCCGAGTGGGCGTCTACCATGAAGCTGGGTGAGGACGAAGCCCAGCCCAGACTTAAGCGCTCGTCGTTCCTGTGCTTTAACACAGAGCCGCAACAACAGGTACGTTTCACTCAGTACAACCGTCACAATAACAAAAATATGAACTAATCCCAGTAAAAATATACGGTTTAGCCTTTCTAATTAATGTTTATTGGTGAAGTTGTTTGTTTACATTGAGCAAGATGGTCTTTTTCAACTGTTTCCAACTACTGACAGATTTTGGGACATTCATTGCAGACTTTGCACAATCACTCAATAATAATTGTATAATAATTATATACTGTGTGTGTGTGTGTGTGTGTGTGTGTGTATATATACTCAGCAAAAAAAGAAACGTCCTCTGACTTTCAACTGTTTTTACTTTCAGTAAACTTAATGTGTAAATA
>JAQMYI010000005.1:30166631-30178224 GCA_030014275.1 Clariallabes melas | reverse complement strand
GAAGATCTGTAAAGTTATTTGGATTTTTACAACATTATTGTTGAAATACACAGTCCTGAAAAAGGGGCGTTTCTTTTGTTGCTGAGTATATATACACAGTAAATAACACTTCTGTAATTTGCACACTACGTCTGTTTTTAGTGTTTATATTTTCAATATTCATTTCATACTTTTGCATATTTTTTATATTCTGCCTTAATTCTATGTTGATGTATATCTTTTTTTTTTTTTTAATATACCTATTCTTTTGTATACCCATATTTATTTATTTTTATTTTTTATTCTATTTTTTATGCTTATTTTCTACTTTTTTAGCGCCATTCATTAGGGGGACACTAATAACATCGCTTTTACACAACATTCTGATTTAAGCGCATGACACTAGTTGTTGCTCTTCTGTGTTTACACAAAATTGCTACATTCATCCAAAAAAGCGATGGCTGCTGTGACGTAATCTGGCACAAAACTGCTCATAACTTCACTTCTACTCAACATTTTGATTTAATTTACGGCACAGATTTAAGTTCAGGCAAATACCAAAGGACTTTTTCATTAAAGTTTTATTCAGTTCTGTCCAGCCAGTTTTGTGTGATGCTGTGACAAATTTGTCTGGATGGACGGACGTCATTAATCTGACCTGAAGCTCAACTGAAACACGATGAGCTCTATATCAGATACAGAGCGCCAAAGTCGTCTAGATTTGCCCCATATTAACCTTTGGTGTTGTTTGAAAGCTATAGAAGAGGGTTTTTTTTTTTAATCGGGTTCTTGCAATTCAGAACCATAATAGTCTCTCAGTGATCATGTGACCATAATAAATATATTAAACTTGCACGTTATGATGTATCGTTACGGCCCTGTAATTTGATGCTGTACTGAGCCTTTGTAACGCTGACTGTGTGTGATGTTTGTGTAGGACGAGTGTGTGCAGGGCTCAGTGAGAGAATTATCTCTGTGGGAATGGAGACACTGGCAGAATCAGTTTCTTCCTACACACGCAGTAGACCACTCCCGCCGCTGCCACCATTTCACCGCCATCATGGGACTCATCGACCAGATGAAGGAGGAGGAGGAGGTGAGTCAGAGGGGAAATCAGGGAGGACATTTTTGTGTCCCCTTTAGGGATCACCATGCGTTGTCTCGTGTAGTCAATCGTCGTGATCACACTTTCCTTCTATCTGTAACTCAACCTAAACAGAATACTTTTTTTTTTTTACAGAAGCTTCATTAGCGACACGCCTCGTCTCCATTGGACGACTCGTACATTTTGTGGATATGTTTATAACATACCATGAGCTTCAGTTGCCGTTATGTCTGCACACGTTGGGTTGTTCCACAAACAGACTAAATTAAACATCATAGTCTTTGACAGATCAGATAAGATAATACTTTATTAAACCTGTCAGAGACTGCTCCAAGAGCAAAGAGAGTAAAAACAAATATACATTCAATTAGTTAATAAATAAATAAAAATAAATAAATAAATAAAAACTAGACACAGGACAGACAGGCGATAGAGTAACAGAAACTAGATTCTGAATTTGTGGTGCAACAATAACGAGTAATACTGCACATGATATTGATGAATAATGTTACATATGAAATTGTTAACTAATATTAAACATGATTTTGTTAAATGATTTTGCACATGATAGATCCTCTGTATGATAGATCCTCTGTATGATAGATCCTGATCGATGATAGATTGTCTGTAAAAGTACAATATCTTCCACCTTATGTCCATAACCTTTTTCACACGGGTAATACTTGAGACAGTTCTTTATTTTTTTGTATCTTAATCTAAGGCTTAGTAAATTCTTCTTTGTTTGAATTATCATCACTGCATTTTATTGGTGTGTTTATCCCTCACTGATCATCTCATCTTGCCAATTTCTTCTTTTTCTTAGCATTTACCATCGGTTGGCATCTGCTATGTTGCACCTCCTGTATGGTATCGCCACATTCTGGTCTTGATCTCCCTCATCTTCCTTTCAATAACTAATTGTATTATTATTATAATTTTTATTTTTATTTTTTATTTTTTTACGTTTCTCTATCTGAAATTATTTACATAAAGCAGAAAAGACGTAAATAGACCAGAGAGACGTTAAATAGATAGACGTTAATGCACCGTTCGTCTTTTTGAGAGGAGAGAGCCTCACTCTCATTTGTTCAAAGAAAAAGTGTTTTATTTGCTCTAATTACTAATAAGCGTTTCTAGATTTGTGCAAAATCTCCAAAAACACACAAAAGATTTGAAACTAGCCCAGAAAAAAGTCAAGTTTATTGTAATTGTTTAAGGTACATGTGCAGAGCCAATGAAATGCAGTTAGCATCTAAATAGAAGTGCACAAGTGGCATATTTGCAGTAAATAACAGTGTGGTAAACGAGGGTCCATATGATGAGAGTGAGTAATATACAGAAGGTGCAGTAGGTAATAAGTATAGGGTGTATATACAGGTAGTCCGTTACTTACGAACAAGTTCCATAAGTCGGATTGGATAAATTCCAAGTTTCATAAGTCGGATTTGCTCTTAAAAAGTGAGTCTTGTACGCCTTTGACATGAATATACAATGTAAAGCATACTGTACCATTCCACTTGACTAAATCTCTGTCCCCTTTCCCCACACTGCCATCATGTGGCCAAAAACTGTAACCGCGCCTAAAGAAATGAAATGTTTGTTTCATTCGATTCATTTATTCAGTTTTCTGATTATGTTTTCACAGAATGGCTGCAGATATGAATCGGAGATCAAAGCGTACTTACAAAAGGAGGACGTCGTTGGATGTGAGGAGGACAACGCGATAGCGAAAACTACGCGTGAAAGAAATCCTCGAAAGAAAAGATCTAAGCCTAGAGTGGCTGGTCAAGGTTCTGCTTCAAAATCTAACTTGGACAGGACGGACCATGCTGGAGATTCTTCATGGACTTTATTAAAAGACAGAGTGTCCTCTAAATCTGACGCTGATGCCACTGATGAAGGTTTAAGTGTGTTTCGGTGTTCCTTTGTAGCTGATGATGATGATGTCATGCAGACTGATGTTAACAAGCACACTGAGACCGAACCCCCAAGAAAACATGAGCGTTCTCCTGAACACACACCAGCTCTTAAGACGAACCCTGAAACCTCCCTCGAACCCGTTGATGAAATGTTCTATTCACCCAAATGGCAGGTCTGTCAAAAGCTCTACGACTTTAATCGATCTGCTGGAACCTTAGAAACGATTCTGTCCAACGTCAAACGTCTTCTGTCCACGTCGCCACCGAACCGTCTTGATCTGCATTTCTCATTTAGCTCCAGCGAGCCCGCTCACATCCCTGAGATCTGCAGCAGTCAGAGGGACGACGTTGATCATTTCCAGATCAATTTCAACCTTAATGAAGATGAGACCTCACTGGATTCAGACTTTCTGGACTGTAATGTGGCAGCAGCGCCTCCTGAGCCTGCAGTGTTACCTAGTGAGAGCGTCCCTGCTGGTCCGGACAGCGCCGCTTGCAGTCCTAGCTGGGACGAGGTTTTTGATGATGTCACAGCAGAAAACACAGCAGATAAAAACACTAATCTACCGTTAGATCCTAAAATCTCTCTTAATCTCACTAGCTTGGATGAAAGTGTCGACTTGTTCGGCGATGACGAAGCTTTCCTGCAGATCTCGCTGCCAAACATTGTGACTCCAAACAAACACGCTGTACTTCCCGTCAACAGACAGGACGCCGAACAAACGCCAAATCTAGGGGACGCGTCAAGTCTTTCCAATGCCAAAGAGTCTTCCTCGGGACACAAGCCACCGTCTGAGCAGAGGTCCGAAGCCTTTAATTGTTCTCAGGACATCTTTTCTGTGAACTTTAACCTTGGGTTTTCTTCCGACTCTGAAGAGGAGGACGCTACAGAACCCGCTTCTGACACGACCGCAGAACCCGGAGCCGATAAACATGAGACGTTCTCCTCACTAACCATGAACAAACCCAGCGCATCTTCTAACAGCTTCACTCTCGGACGTGCGTCGACCCCCAGGGTGTGTCCGATGGACAAACACCTGCCGTCTCTCATAGCCCGTAGTAACCTGTCGCCCATAATCACCACGCGGGAGAGTTTAGCCGGACCTCACGCTTCTACCCCGACTCTGGCGTTTGCGTCCCCGAAAAGCAGGAATCTGGAACTCCTTCCTAAAGTTCTGAGTTCACAAGTACAGTCGCGTGGAACGGGGAACCGATTGTGTCGGAGGTCTCTGCTTGAGGCGAGGAAACCCGTGTATGAAGACCGCGATCGTACAGGTCTGTTTAATGTTTAAACAGGTTATGAGTGTGTTTGGTTTCTAAGGCTGTAACCCAAGAAACAGGTGGTGGGGGAACTGTGGCTGTCGGGAAACAGGAAGAATTAACGCGGGGTGTTCAGGGTGTTGTTCTGCAGAGGCCGTAGTCACCAAAGCTCAGATGTTTGAGTGTAGGATAGTGAAGGGAGTGAACAGTCCGGGGGTACGAGTGGGTGGAAAAAGATCAAACAAAAAGGTGTTTATTAATGAGGAAAGGGCTTTGAAAAATATTGTTTTATATGGTTCTGTTACCGGGGTTGAGGGATGAGATCTGAATGTTCTGAACGTTGGAACGCTTAGGAAGGAATTAATACGCTGGCCGAGAAGTGCAAGACAAAATAACCAAATCGAAAACAAAATAAATTCAAAAACAAAATAACAAAACCAAAAACAAGATGCATTCGAAAACAAAATAACAAAATATTTTGTTTTTGTACTATTTTGTACTGTATATTTTGAGTGACAGATGTCTCATCCAATTATCAATAAGAATTTAATTAGCAAACTAGATGCATCTTTAACGGTTTGACCGACTTGTCATTTTCTCATTTGTTATTTTGTTTTCGGTTTTATTTTGTTTTTGAATTATTTAGTTTTTTGTTTTGTTCTTTTGTTTCTTTTTCGGTTTTGTTCTTTTGTTTTGCACTTCTCGGCCAACATAAATTAGAGATAATGCCAATAAGAGCTGTGTTGAAATAGTCACCTATTAATAAAACAGCATTAATCAGCCAGTTAAAGTAGTAATACAGTAGTTTCTGAGTTTATCAGTGGTGCAGTAATTTGGTGGATGGATTAGTGGGTGAGAATTGGCCAAGAATAAATTACAGGGAAATTTAATGTTTAATAAGAGAAGATAAGATAAAACTTTATTATTCCTTAGGGAAATTCTTGTGACAGAGACTGCTCCAGTAATAAAATCGAGCAATTAAAGTGGTGAAGTGATAAATAAAGTAAAATATCCACAAAGTAGACATTGGATAAACAAAATTATAATGCAACAGCCAGGAGCAGTAAGAATAGCTGAACCAGATTCTGATGTAGAGTTGTACATGGCAACAATCTTTGTTGCCACAGAATGATTATCTAGTTTATTTGATGGACCATGTGGCAATTTATGGCAATTTTGTGTTAATTATTGTATTTATTATTTAGTGATCAGTGATAGCGATGAGGAGTCGATCATTAAAAAGCCACGGCGTCAAGGACGAGCCAACCCCCTGGCGTCTCCAGAGGTAAGACACGCTGCTCGAATTACGCCAGGCTGAACACAAAAGAGAATCTAATCTTTATTTTACTACGCAAATGAACAGCGATAATTTGAAAATAATAATAATACTATGAAAATAAGCCTGTTTTCTTGATCATTTTCTCAGAGGATTAACGTACTAGAGTACAGTCATATAAATAAGGGTGTAAACCTCAGGCTTTAACACCTTGCAGGTTGATTTTAAATCCATAAGGAAATAAATTGATGTTTCTTTATATCGCAAAATCTGCTGGAACTTGCCTGTATTTAGGTTCCTTCCTTTTATATGAATTCTTGAATTTATTTAGTCTTTGTACATCATATGATGAATTTATTTAATTAACGTTATATATAATACCTTTATTGAATGCTTTTGGGCGTGGCGGTGCTACAGGTTTATTCTACGCTAGCTGTATGCGTGTGTCTTTGTGAACCTTTTTACTTCTAGCAATCAAAAGTCAGCGATGTCGAGTCTCCTGTCCAGGCGCCAAGAAAGCGTGTCGCCCGAATAAACATGGTACGTCTTCAAGAATTTTTCACCAAACATTTGTGCAGTAAAGAAAGCGAACCTGCTGGTCTGTTACGTCATGACCGAATGGTTTTATTTCCCAGTCGGAGGAGAGCGACGGGGACGCCGTGTCAGACGATGACTTTAAGCAGAACTCGTTTTGTCGGCCGAAAGCGTTTCAGCCTCGTAAACAATCACATCCTGTTAAAGTGAAGTCTAAGGTAAAAGTACCGCCCTGTCCCAGTGTCACACACAGGCGTCACGTTTTTGAGTAAAATATAGCGGACGAATATATGACACACGTTTATCCTTTTGACTTCTTTAATATCCCAGAAGGCAGTGCACAGAGACGGAAGGCAGTTCCTGGACGAAGAGGCGGAGCTTTCTGAAGAAGGAGACTCCGTGTCTTCTGATGAAGTTGACGGAGAGGAACTGGACAAGTCCTTGGAAGGTTTTGTCGTGGACACCACTCAGTTCTCTCAAGGCCTTAATGGTAAGGACGAAGCCTCATGGTACCGGGTCAAGATCCATGTGTTCAGTTTTTTTTCCACAATTCCCTGCCATGAAGACTCTGCGTTTGTACAGAAAAACCTTGGATTGTGACTAACTTGGTCTGTGAGTGTTGTGAAAGATGAGCAAATTTTAAAAATAATTTTGAACTTGATAACGGAGCGAGGTCTTGATATATGAGTAGTACGTATACGCTTTGTCTGCTGAGCGTCTCATGATCACAACTGGGCCAATGGTTCTTCTCTCTCTCTCTCTCTCTCTCCATCTCTCTCTCGCTGAGGGATTGTGGGTAATCGTCTCCCATGCTCAGTCTCAGTGCATGTGTGTTAAAAAGGTTAAAATCCTCAAAAGGAGGCAAAAGCAAGTGTCATTAAAGAGGTTCACTGTTAAAGTCACGCAAAAAGGAAAAGATTCCAGTTAAGCCAACAGAGAGGCAGTGATTGCATTAGTGTGTGTGTGTGTGTGTGTGTGTGTGTGTGTAAGTCGTCCTACACAATAAGCCCCTTCCCCTCCCCCTCTCCTCTATCTCTAACACCAGCAGCGATTCATTTTCAAAGGTAAAGTGCAAATAAATGTTTTATTTTTACTTGATACTTTGTATTAATTATTTTTATATTAATATTTTCAGGTTGTGGAACGAATCGTCAGAATGTCCATTATTTCTTTGATATACGAGTGTTTTGATATACAAGCAGCACGCTTCCAGAATGAATTATGCTCGCAGTCCAAAGTTTAACTGAAATTGTGTATTTCTCTTTTTCAGATTCCGAGATGCACGGAATTTATCTGAAATCTGTAAAGAGCCCTGCCATTCCAAGCAAATTTAGAATGGTGCACAGGCCCATGCATAATCTCAACATTTTCTCACAGGTGAGTCAAGTGAGTACTTTGGGGTTGTGGATCTAAAGAATTAAAGTGCTGTTTGAATTCTGGTCTGATATACAGAGATGTACTGACGTACTGTAGTTGTGTAAACAAGCTAAACACCACTGAAGGGAGCAACTACAAATGGACAGCTATTAGTTTCATCCTAACATTGTTGAGATCTTGAGAAAGCATGCTATTTTGTCACCTGGTGTAATCGTTTGGTTTATCAGACACTTATCTCAGACCCATTTGTACCAGATGTAACGTGTGGCGCGTGCCCCTCTGTGTGCAGGTCCCGGAGCAGGACGAGACGTATGAGGAGGACAGTTTCGTGGTCAGTGGCAGTGAACCTGAGGAAGGCTTTGGTTCTGCTGCTGAAGATGAAGAAGAGGCCGGTGTAGGAATTCTCCCCGAAGACTCGTACATAGACGGGAGACGACAGTACGCCACACGGCGCAGAGTCCACCTCAGGCAGACTAGGACCGCCGGAGAGACGAGAAGTCTCCAATCCCGAAACACCAAACGCTCCAGAATCGTCCGAGTGGAGGATTCGAGTGAAGAAGAAGGGAAGGAGGAAGAGGAGAAGAGGAAGATACTTTCTGCTGGGAAAACGCCTGTTTCAGAGGGCGCACCCGGGACGGTTCTTCAGACATCACCTCTGTCCTGTTTGTCCAAATTTGACACACAGGCTGGTGGAGGGAAGAGAGGTAAAGATCCTGTGCAGGAGAGGCACAGAGAGAGGTTCAGGAACCAGATCCTGCCGTCTGAAGAGCTGGACCTTCAGGAGCCGCCGTCCACCTCTTGTGTTAAACCTCAGGTGAGATTTATGGGAGGAATTTGTGTAAAAATTCCTGTGTAGGAAAAACTTGCTTAATATTGTTCTCAGGTTTACCAGTGTTTCAGAAAGACCGATTATCTTTTCACTCACATGTTTATGTTGATCACTTGTAACAGAGTTAACACAGCTCATTTGCATATACAGGTAGCCCCCGACTTATGAACATTCAGTTAGGAATTTCCACAGATACAAACAGACCGCGGTTCTACAAGCGGTTCAATCACGGAAGTAGCTGACGTGTATTGTACAAAAAATAGACACTGCAGTGCGCCAGATACCAATAATTACAATTATATACAATATTTTCAGTGTCTAAGTGAATGTATAAAATATAATAAAATATAAAACAGAGTTCACAGTCCAATACAGTGGAAAACAGCTCTGAGACAAAATTAAGACTGTTAATTTGACAGTGAGATTAATTTCTTTAGGCGCGGTTACAGTTTACAGTTACATGATGGCAGTGTGGGGAGGGGGCAAGATTTAGTCAAGTGGATTGGCGTGCTTTACATTGTATATTCATGTCAAAGTGTTATAAGACTCACTTTGTCGGACTTAAGAACAAATCGTGCTGCTGACACAGAACTCATTCACAAGCCGGAGACTACCTGTAATGAGACATACTTTTTATCCTGATGATGTCATTCTATGTTAAGAATAAATGCCTTGTATTCAGCGCACAAAGATATGCTGTACACTAAGATTTAATTAATTTTTATTCATTTATCCTTCGTGTATCCAGGCAGCTTGTAGTTCTGCTTCTCTGTCCGTGCCGAATAGCGTTACCGATCACGGCTCCACCACTACCACCACCACCACCACCGCGGCCAAAACGACCCCGGCCCGCGTGTGTGTGCTGGTTGACAGCCGGTGCATCAGCGCCGGTGCTGACGTGGTGTCCTCCCTGCGACTGAAACACGGCGCAGCTGTGCACATCTGCTCTCTGGTCAGCTGCGATGTCATCGTAAGCAACCGCATGGCCGTAGAGTGGCAGAGCGAGTCGGAGTTGGCCAGCCCACAGAGTCGCAAGCGGCTGCAGGAGAGAATACAGAGCCTGCAGGGTTTATTCGACCGAGTGTGCCTCCTAGTGGAGAAAGACCGCACTAAACTGGGTAAGCGGAACGACTACGCGGTCGATATTGAGGGATGAGAATAAACCCTACGCTACATTCAAAATGTACTTAAAATGCATGTCGACGTGCCATATTCAGTAAAAACCCCTCAGCGGTCATTTTATCAGGTACAGGTAACTCTCTTAGCTGATGGATCACAGTCAGGTTTGCTTTTAATTTTAACTGCCCTTTCGCTCTGTCCATTCGTCCAATCATGTCTCTTCGTAGGAGAGCCTCCTCGTCCGTTCCAGCACAGCCGTTACTACGACAGCACTGTAGCCGCGCTGGTAAGGGCAGGGGTCAGACTCCTGTTTAGCGCGGGTCCGGACGACACCGCCACGCTGTTGGCGCAGCTGGCACAGGTGGAGCAGAGGAAAGGCCAAGCCATCGGCGTCCCGGTGGACGTCAGAGGTCATCGTCAGCAGGCACTGCAGTTTTACCTCACGCTCCCGTGTGTGAGCTACGTCAACGCACTTTACATGTGTAATAATTTCTACTCCGTGGCACATCTGGTCAACAGGTACGTAACAGTCGCTCTGGCAGAGCCGGCTCTTATTGTTGGCGTAGTGTCGTGTGTTCTGCATTCTGTCCCAAGGTGACGTACGAAACCGTTCTGTTCTCCAGTTCTGTGGATACACTGCAGGCGGGTCTACACGTGAGCCGCTCCAGAGCTGAGGAGATTCACCGCTGCCTCCGTTACACGGCCGACACCACGCTGATGACGAGCAGCAGCTCCTCGAGGAACAACCGTTAAGCACAAGAAGACGTACATGACACTTTCAATGCACTTTATATACTGTACATTCTGTACTCTTGCCTTTGTCATCAATACGTGATACATACCTCATTTTTATACCTACAATACTTGAATCATTGTTTCTTTATATTTATATACGTCTACAAACGTAGAAATGTATGTGTGGACAAAATAATGCACATTTCTGTGAACGATGCTGTATGTAAGAAGCGGATGTGTATTATGTAATAAAAAACATAATTATTAACTGTTTGTATGGTTTGTCTGTGAAATAAAAAGAAATGTGTATAGTCATGACGGTAATAACACCGAGTCATGATAAAGGCTGAAAGATCAGTTTTTAAACCCTTTTGAAGAGACCTCATCTGAGGAAGTCCTGGTCTTCGTGAAGACAATGTCTCCGCTCAGGGAGATTCAGCTGATTCAAGAAGCTTCTCTGCTTGTTATACAGGTAAAGAGATGACACGGCCTTGTTTTTTTTTTTTGTTTTTTTTTTTTAAATAAGAATTGAATGATGAGGACTGTAAAATCAGCCAGACAATGCGTTAATAATAGTTGTCTATGTTGTATTGGTACTGTATAGGTGAGAGTCTGGAAGCTCGCTGCTCGTCCTGGAGGTGAGTCATTTAATTACTTGTACATCTTAAAAGCTGTGCAGTGAATATAATCCATGTGTAATAGAATATATTAAAAAATGTAAAATAATACCTTCATGTGTCACTTTGAAAATGCTGAAGGTGGCGCTACATCCCAGCCAAAGAATGAGCAGCAATCTTTTTCTATTTAATTTTGTGCGCTTGGTCAAGCTCTTCTAGCTTTATGTGCGTACAGTAATGATGTCACTGCAACAAAAAATGTGCATTCTTCAACAAACACTCATTTAAAAGTAAAGGACAAACTTAAAATCTACTTGGAAACAGCCAGAAATACAGTGATGAGTTCTGCAGCAATGAGTGGCGTGGTAGAGTCTAAAAATATTTTAAAGAAAGGAAGATAATGTAAGCATCTTTGTGTTAAAAATATATATTGTGTAACATACTGTGAAATCATGTTTAAGTAATAAATTTGTTTTATATAAGCGCACACACAGCTGTGTGAGAGCACGACCTCGAGTGTGAAATTGCTTTTGTACAACGGTTCCACAAACACCATTTATTATCAACAACAGATTATGACTTGTTTCTTTATTTAACACGTTCCTTCTGTGCCTGGTGGAACTTATTGACCACGGCTGGCGAAGCCGGCGACCGACAATTAGTGTCATTAACGTCTGTAGAACACCTGGGACGCAGACTGACTGACTCGAACTGTCACTCCATAGTCGTTCCTGATGTTTATTTCTCTCTACACTGTAAAACGATGCTGAAGGCGTTTATCTAAAATCCACAATAATCTCCTTTGAACAGTTGATATTGAGATGTAGATCTGCTACTTCTGCT
>JAQMYI010000005.1:30146701-30160183 GCA_030014275.1 Clariallabes melas | reverse complement strand
CGCCGATTCCGATGCCAGCTTTTTTTGTGGTATCGGCAGCATTTCCGATACCAGTATCGGAATCGGAACAACCCTAGCGCCAATGGGGCAGAAGTTTGGTGTACAAGAACCCTAATGGTCCTGCGCATACAGTAGAGGGATGATTTCAACCCCAATGAACAGCTTTGGCACAAAGTGGAAGACTGACTGCCTCCTCGCCCTCGTCAGTGCCTGACCTCACTAATCCCCTCTCTCCAAAACCTAGTTTAAATCCTTCCCAGAACTCTAAATAAGGGAACTAGAATTCCCAACAGGTGGGGGGTACAATAACTTCTGTCTGAAGTTATCGTACAGGCACTGTTTAATCATTATTCTTGACTAGAAGAAGTCGGAGATTGGACGAATCCAATCAGAGACTTGTAGTTTGGAGCTGTGTTTGCTGGACAGGCTGATGCTCGGCCTCGCAGACTTTCACGTCGCTGCCGCCGTCGGTCCGCATGTACATCAGGAACAGAGTCACTGTGGCGAACGTGGTAGCGTTGACCGGGAACGCCCTGAGGAGGGTCGAGGTCAGACCTCGAGTGAAGACCCTCCAGCCCTCCCTCTGCCAGCTCTGACGAATGCAGTCCATAATCCCGCTGTATTTATGAACGCCGCCTACGCCGTCTGCCTGGAGGCGGGATTTAATAACGTCCACGGGATACGTAGATAACCAGGAAGCGATTCCCGACATGCCTCCTGCAAAGAGCAGCTTGGGAATGATGTAAAGGTCGTCCGCTTCGCACCCCAGCGACCGCGTCAGTACGTCGTAGGTCAGGAAGTACACTCCGAATCCCGGAGTCTCGCGGATAATCGTGGTCAGCATGCCGCGGTTGATCCCCCGAACGCCTTCCTTGTTGTAGATGCGAACTAAGCAGTCCAACGAGTTCTTGTAAGTCTTCCTGGAAGACTTCTTCTCTCCCGTGCCCTGCATCTGCATGCGAGTCTTGGCCAGCTCCATGGGGCAACAGATGACGCACTGGATCGCTCCAGCTGCAGCGCCTGCCAGAAACTGGTTAAAAGGGGTGTCTTTGCCCAGCATGCGCATCGCGTTGCCCTGCACGCCGAATACAATGGCGTTGATGAAAGTCAGGCCCATCATTGGGGAGCCAATACCTTTGTAGAGGCCAAACATCTGTAATAAAAGAAACGAGAAGGAGAATCGAGTGTGAGAAGAAGAAGCACCTTGGAACTGGCAGAGAGGAACAAGAAGTAAAAAAAAAAAAATACATATATAGATATTATAGAAAAACTCAATAATAAGGATGATCATTTCAGTGAACTGACCATCCTTTTAAATAAAAAAAGGACTTTCAATTAATTTTAAATAATTCATACTACAGACAGCTAACATTACAATATCGTAATCCTGCAACTTTCTTACAATAATTAAAGATGTTACAACTCTATACACTATACGAGTAACTCTAGTATTTATTATAAGCATCTAATCCTTATATCAGTTTATTCCTTAAGCACTCTGTGGATCAGCGTGGCATGTTTATCCTGGAGAGTGAACAAGATAGCATGATGTTGGAGCTAAATTTAGCTTTCTGTGAATGCTGTCCTTGCTTCACTTGGATACTAAAATATCAGCTTTAGCACTGCGCAAACCTCCACTGCCAAAATCAGGCCTTTCCGCAAAAAGCAGGTCGAGATTTTAAATCATTTTACGAAACTAATGGTTTGACATTAAAAGTTAAAAATTCACAGCTGTTGTTTTTCCCCCTCTAGATGTCAAACTCACAGATTCTTGATGAATAATCGACTGGAAGCAGTGCAGCGTTCCACGGTACAGGGGCTTGTCCACACTCTGTACCTGAAGTCTCACCTGAAAGGTAGTTATATCCAAAGTTAATTAAAACCAGAGAGCAAAGGTCATGTCATATAAACACACAATTAACACAAAGCTGAACTGTACGAACATGTAGCACATAAATAACACTAACTCAATCTTTGTTTGAAAAAGAAAAAAACGCAAACAATTAAGCTCATGAAATGTTGTAAGCTTCTGAACTGCAGTGTGTGTGTGTGTGTGTGTGTGTGTGTGAGAGACTAACATGGATTTGAGTGCTGTGTCGTAGCTGAGGGATGCTTAGTGAAAATACATCAGTGCCAAAAACCCAAAAACACGCTATGTTTTCGAATGGAAATGAAGAAATTCACCTTGACTGTACTTACTATGTTACCCATCCGTGCAGGGGTTGTAAATCCCTCACCCTCATCTACAACAAAGTGACACTTATGCCGTGAAAGACAGCCCCTGCAGCAGGGTTTACATCAACACAGGAAAAAAGCAGGACAGCGGCTATGAAACACATCGTATCTCAGAGCTCTGAACCCGCTCGCTGCGGCGGTTAGAATCTACAACAGGTCATTTCATTAGAAACGTATGAACTTTGAAATCCGTAAATACCGGTCTGACTTTTTTTTAAAACTTTTTTTAAATGAATATGAATAATTTTGTTGTGTATTATTTTTTTTTTACCACCATTTCACCAAATGTACACCGATCAGCCCTAACATTACAAATAGAAACGGAAATCAGCTGATACGATATGATCGCGATACCTCAGTGCCAATTTACTTTGTATTGCGATTCTGTTTTATAAATATTCCAATTCTATATGATATACATTTTTTGCTGATTTTGCTACAGTTCTAAAATTAATAATAATAATAATAATTCACTCCTACCACACAGGATGTTGTGCCGCTCACCAAATGTGTGAATAGTTTAGTGTGCTCCACCAATAGAACTGCAACATTTTACAACTTTAGATGCAACCACGGATGAATAAAAATACAGGTAGTCCCCAACTTACAAACGTTTCCGTAGATACGAACGGACTGTGGTTCTACTTCAGGTTAAATCACAGAAGTGACTCACGTTTATTGTACAAAAAAATAGCCACTGCAGTGCACCATATACCAATATTTACAATTATATACAATAGTTTCAGTGTGTAAGTGAATATATAAAATGTCTAAAGTCCAGTATATTGTATGTGTGTGTTTGCGGAAGCAACGAGTCGTCCTTATCGGTTTCAATGAATCAGTCAAAGAGCACACTGATAGAAAATGTCTGTCCTGATGGTGAATAATCCTAATTTTGGAAAATCCTTAACCAAACGTTAAAAAGAGTTCAAAGTCCGAGACAAAATGGCGTCCAGGATTCCCCTCACGATTTAAAGGCACAGAGACAACACTGTTACATTTCATGTGGGTGAGATTAATTTCCTTAGGAGCAGTTATGGTTTTTGGCCACATGATGGCGGTGTGGGTAAAGGGGACAGAGATTTAGTCAAATGGATTGGTCTGCATTACATTGTATATTTGCGTCAAAGGCGTATAAGACTCATTTTGTCGGACTTACGAACAAATCTGACTTATGAACGCGCTCCTGGAATGGAACTCGTTCGTAAGTCGGGGACGACATATATATCTATCTATATATATATATATATATATATATATATATATATATGTCCCACATGACAGAATCGTGGTGGATTTTTCCCTTCTTCTCTAATTACAACACAAAACATTAAGCCCGGTATTGTGTGCCTCTGGCATCGCTCTGCAGGGTGTCCATGATCCTGTCACCACTTTACTGTATATAATTGATAATGAATGTTAATGTGTTAATATTTTATGGTGTTAATGTTATGGCTGATCAGTGTGTATGCATACATGGGATCAAAGGACTGATGAAAGAATCATTATAGTGTAAGTTCTTATATCTTATAAGTTCTTATCAAAATTCTGCATTTTTTAATTGTCAAACATACTGTCTAAATGTATGCATTAGTATTTGCTTGATTTATATTATATAATTACAACACTTAATTACTGCAATTAAGAAATGATGCTTCTTAACACCCCAAGATTAAGTCTGTATTAACGTTAATCGTGCCACACACAAGCCAGTGAGGGATTACGCTCTAAACCAGAGCTTTCTCATGTATGCATGCATTTAATTTTTCTCATATCTCAGAGAGCGTTCAAAACATTGAGAACTCATCATGAAATCTAATCTGCAGTTGGAACAAACTGTATATAACTACTAGACCAAAACACTGCAGAGCCAAAACATGTAAAGAGCTCAGGTCAGTGTGAGACGGTGACCCACAACCAGAACCTCAAGCCAACCACTGATATATATATATATATATATATATATATATATATACATATATATACATATATATACATATATATATACTGTATATGTAAAATATAAAATATAAAGGAAACCAATAAGAAGTAAATTGTCTTAGTTTCATTACATGGTTATGAATATGTAGTTTTCTTATAATAGACTGGAGCTTTATCATAATCAGGCATAAGCATATTATGAATTGAATAAGAACAACCTAAAGAAAACTTGAACCCACCTTAACAGTGTCAAAAGGATGACCGACCAACACACCAGCAGCACCTGTAACATATAATAATATTAGCAATGAGAAGCCAGGCATGCTGTGTGTGATTTGTTGCTGGTGGAAAGAAGAACTGTTATTGAAACTGTTTGATATTCGGGAGACTGTGATCTACCCTCCTCTGTGTACCTGATTGTTGATGTGATTAACAGTACGCCATTCCTCCCATGCCATCCTAAAGACCAAGGCCATGTTTGCCCCCTTGGCTCCCAGACACAATTTTTTAATTAATAAATTTTTTATGTGGGATTTAAACTCGTGAGTATTGGGCGAACACATTTTTCTGTCGCACCACTCAGGAGCTTGCAATTTATTTATTTATTTTAAATATTTTTAGATTATTCATTCAGATTAACACAGATTTATGTTAATAGAAACGTAAGGCCAAGTATGATGTAATGCCAAAAATTAATTCTGAAAGAAGAGCGAGCACGAACCCCTGAGAGGAACCAGATTCAGGATCGACGTTACATCATACCGAGCAAATTTGCTGTCAAATAACACACTGCCCACTTGACCGCAATATCCAGTATATCAATATACTGATGTGTGTTTGCTTTGTTGCATGACGTCAGAACTCTGGTGTCCTTGGATCATGCGAACGAGCGTGTGTGTGTGTCAGCCCACCTTGAGCTGCAGAGGAGGCAGATGAAAGGATTCACGTTTTGATTGGCTGGCTAAAAATCGGCAGAGAAAGAAGACATCATCGTATTCATTCTAATCAGTCGATCCTTTCTTGCACCGTACAGTGGGTGTCAAAAGTTTACATAAGGACACAAATATTAATTTTCCCAAAGTCTGATGCTTCAGGGTTTTTCGATCTTTGTGTCCGATGTTACTCTGGTCTACTGAAGTATAATTACAAGCGTATTATGAGTGTTAAAGCTTTTAATGATAATTACATCAACATAATGCAGAGTGTCAATATTTTCAGTGTTGATCCTCCTTTTTCAACACCTCTGCAATTCGCCATCATGGCTGTGTTCTTAAGCAAAATTGTGAGTGACCCCACTGTCTCGGCTGAGAAGCGACCCCACACATGAATGGTATCAGGATGTCATGCTTTACTGTTGGCGTGACACAGGACTGATGGTAGCGCTCACTTTTTCTTCCCTGGACAATCAATCATAAAGAGTACTGATCAGAGAAAATGACTTTACTCCAGTCCTCAGCAGTCCAATACCTGTACCTAGTGCAGAATATCAGTCTGTCCCTAGTGTTTTTCCTGGAGAGAAGTGGCTTCTTTGCTGCCCTTCTTGAAATGTATGAAGGTGAGCGCTACTATCAGTCCTGTGTCATGCCAACAGTACCGCATCCTGAGACCAGTCATGTTTGTGTAAACTTAATGTAACTGTCAATAAAAGTCTTTAACTCTTATGAAATGCGATATTTTTTCATTTGTATCTGATATTGCACCTGGAGAGCTTATGATATACAACACAAGTACTGTACACGCTCAGATCATTAGCAGAGCATTCTGTGCATTCGAATGCAGCCAGGGTGTAAAAATAGGTTGTCCTGACAAGGGAGGGAGAGACACACACACACACACACACAGTGTCTGATTATACCTGGGACAGACCTGGGAAAGAGTAAGTATAGTTTTGTTGCATGCTTGAATGTTTTGCACGCCAGATCTGGGAGGAAAAAAAGGCTGTGTGTTAAGTAGCAGAATTGGATTCAGTTTGGGCGAAATGCAGGTTTACATTTACAATCATCTACATCACAGGCTTGTGTTCGCTTGGAAGACATTTGTAAGAAAAAAAAAGACGGAAAGAGGGAAGGAAAATGTCTCTTCTCTCTCTCTCTGTAGATAGACAGATACTTTATTGATCCCCAAAAAAATTTCCAAACACACACACACACACACACACAGAGTAATAGCAGATACTCTCTCTCTCTCCCCATATATTTATATATGTATACATTTTTTAATATATTTGTGTATTAGTAAACACTCACCTCCCATACATCCTGCTGCAAAGTCCAGTGCCATTCCTTATTATTTTAAGTTTTAAGTGACTGAATCTTGAGAAGATTGAAGAGCTGAGGCTGTCCTGGACACAATGAGCTCAGTGCTGTGTGTGTGAGAGAGAGAGAGAGAGAGAGAGAGGGTGTGTGTGTATCACCTTTGGTCACTTTTACCCAGCTTGCTGTCCTTCCTATACACTTTCTGTACGCGTGTATTAATAAGGTGTGTGTGTATGTCTGTGTGTAACGTCAGTGAGCGCGTGCAGCAGTCTATTCTCGTACTTTCTGAATGGCGCGCGCACGCACGAGCCGAGTCCTTATTTAAGGAAGCGGTTGGGCCAATGGGCGCACGCGGACAACACCCCTACCGCCCACCGCCGCGTGCACCAGTGGGGCGGGGCGCGTCCCAATCCGAGCGAGAGGCGCCGCGTTACACCGCGCGCAGCTGCACAACCGGCACCAGGCCGTCACTCCCTCACTGGATGAGACTCACACGGTGTGATGAGAACCCACAGGACTGGGACTAAACAGCTGTGTCCCCATGTCCTCGCTGATTTCCCTGGTTTCCCAGTTCGGGTCACTATGGGGTGATGACCGCCCTCCGCGTTTTTCAGCCAGGCTTGTGACCGTCCTTGGTGGAGTTGTGTGTCCATAAGAATCCCACTTGTTAGTGAGGATAATCAGAAAAAAATGGTTGAATTTGTTAGGGAGCATAAAGATTGGACTTTGGAGCGATGGAAAAAGATCATGTGATCTGATGAGTCCAGATTGAGCCTATTGACAATTATATTGAGCCTATTCCAGACCTAGGGGGTTATATACTGTACACTGGGTAAAGAAGGGAAGGACATGAAGCGATGCACCCATCATGCATAGTGTCCACTGTACAAGTCCTCTGGAGACAGTGTTATGATCTGGGGTTGATCAGTTACTCAGGTCTAGACACTATGGGGCAATAAAATGAAGTCAGCTGACCACCTGAATGTACTGAACCACCAGGTTATCACATCTATGGAAGTTTTTCTTCCTTGATGGCACGGCCAATATTCTGGGACTCAGAGTGTGAAAGCATGAGGAGAATGATGAATCATTTTCACACATGAATTTGTCACCACACTGCGAGCGCCGGAATCAAAGCAAAGGGCAGTCATGGACATCTTAGAGTTATACCTCATCCTCATCCTCATTGCGGCCAAGATTTGAACTAAATTAAAATTCTTAACAAATGTAACTTTTAACAATATGCAATAGTGATCACTTTCTACCCATTTCCATATTAGATGTTATAACTGCGCTAGTTCTCTTCCGAGACAATACAGCTAGCCTTAGCTCATTTTTTTGACCACTGTTTCCTCTGTAAAAGAGGCAGTAACTTAGCTTCAGGATCAGGGATGTCACATCTTTTCTAGGTGCTTTTCAACTCTGTGTCATACGTGACGTGAATATCCGACACTGCGGCAACGTCACTGCTTGTCTTTAGTCTTAATTACAGAAGCTGCTGTTCATTTAAAGCCATCTGAAATAGACCTCGCCGTTACTCGAGTATAACCCCAAGCCTGACTCAATCAAAAGCAAAGAGGATCTAAATTACCAGCAATGAGGTTTTGCCTTCAGGAAACTGGTGCTGTGAAATACCGAGCTGAGCTTGTACATACCCCTCCCCCCCTCCGGAGGATTCTCTCTCTCTCTCTCTCTCTCTCTCTCTCTCGCTCTGTGTCTATTTTTCGTCACTTTCTCTTTTTGATCTCGCTCCGACGTTCTCCCGCTCCCTTGCCCACTCGATTTCATCTCCCTCTAGCTTCCTAGCTTCCTCCCACCACCCCTGAACCTCCCGCACACTTTTTCTTTCTCCCTTTTTAGATAAAAAGTCTACGGCTGATTACATATCTAGGTCTCTCTGGGAAAGATTCATTTCTCAGAGCGGAAGCCTAGATTCAGCACCCTGGCCTTTAGCGCTGTTTGCCTCGTTGTTCGTTATGAGAATGAAACCCCAGGAGAGCTGTAGCGTGCTTAAGCGAGATGATTTAACAGTTAAGCCTGTGGATTCTAATATCTCAGGAAGAAAAAAAAAACACACACACACACTCAGGGTGTGGTGTTGGGAAAAAAAATCGATAACTAGTGTAGATTATGTGACAGAGAAATGCCTTGGAGAATCCTTTTTTTTTTTTTTTTTGGTCATATCTCCTGCAGCGGCAACAGAGCCAGAGACTTTTAATTTGCTTGCTAGGGTTTCTAAGAAAAGCTCTTCTCTGAAACACGAGCGCTGAGGATACCTTTATAGCATTCCGCGCTTGTAATTTAGGTCACTTGCTAATTACCGGCTCGAGTCAGGTGCTCTTCAGAGCGCGAGCCGAGGAATGGATTAAAAAAAACGGAAACGCAGGGTGGCAGTGAACGTATGACGCATCCTCGGGTTTAGTGTAATGTAAGAAGTTACATAAGGACACTGCAGCATTTTCTGTGATATGAATACCCATGAAATGGCTTAAGGGCTGACATTTGATTCTGACATATTTCCTTTTAGACTGGAAACGCAGGTTACAAGGCAACGGCCAATAAGATGCACCATACAGTACGTGCCACAATCATTTCTAGAGAACTCAAAAAAATCTTTATTTAATATCTTTCAAAAAGTTGTTGAGGGACTTGATGTTGATGTTGAGGGTGTAATGCTTTAGTACATAAATTCCATATGTAAATTATTGCCATTTTTTGAGGGATTTTTCTCAAATTTTGTCCCTACTTTAGTTATAGTCAATTCTCACGTCTCTCTCTGGTAGGGTCCTCTCCCATCACGGAGACAGCCACCAACCAGAGAGGAGAAAAGACTATCATGTGCCTTCTCTAAGACAGATTACAAAAGGCCAACTGCGTCTTTTTAAACTGATGCTCACCCAACATTGGATACGTCGTAACACACTCTGAGAAAAGCGCTATCCGCCACTTTGACTTGCAAGAGCTCAAAGATTCCTGCGATCGGCCGCTCACACTCTCTTTCATTCATATAGTCTATACGGTTATACAGTCTATATATCCTGTATCAGGGTCGCAGGGGGCTTGGAGCCTATCCAAGGAGACTTGGCACGAGGCAGATTGCCAATGGACACATTCATTCACACACTACAGGCAATCTGGGGACGCCAATTAGCCTAACCTGCAGGTCTTTGGACTGTGGGAGGAAACCGAAGTACCCGGAGGTGATCGGCTACCATCACCATAATACGCTTATAATATTTATACAGCAGGGGTACTGAATTAAAATTTAGATCGCTATATACTGCATATAATTATTGTAAGTCTATAAAAATTTCCATAGCATTTCAATTATTCAAATTGTCAATTTTCAGTAACATTTTAAAATGTGGACAGTTTAAACTTTAATGGATGTGTATAATTCCTTGTATTTGTATGGAACACAAACAACAATCTTTAATCAATCTTTATTGAATCAATTTATTGACTCTGGTTGCTCTGTCATACCAGGCTTTCGGTTTTATTCCCCCTCACCTCGGACTGCTGTGGATATGTCTCTGCTCTACCGACCCGTGGTTTGTCTCATAGTGGCGCTTCACATTACTGGTTTTTATTATCACCGCGGTTTCGTAATATATAAGACAAACCGATTTTAGACTTCCTGCAGGAAGAATAAACATATATTGATCTGCCCGTTCATCTTTGAGGGTTCAGTTTTCAGGTTCAGACTCGACTTTCCTTTTCTTGAAGTAATCGATTCTGTGTTGCACTTTCATTTCTGTTTCTTCTGCGCACTCTGTCCCTATATGGGAAACACGTTGATTGGCCTTTGTTGAGTGACACATAAAGATTAATGGTATACTAATTAAGTCTCCCTTGGCTCCCCAAGGCTACAACTACCAGTCAGCGAGGGCTGAAAACTATTAAGTGTTTCCTCTGAGCCACTGCATCTTTTCAAACTGCTCACTCACACACCATTGGGAGCAGCGTAACAAATGTGGGGCACAGCATTATTTGTTCTTTCCACTTGCGTGAGCTCACAGATGGCCGTGATTGGCTTAGAACACTAGAGTACCTCCCATCCCTCAACTCTGTGAGAGTTCAGCCAATCATCTCTCTCCAGGCCCCTGGCTGTGAGAGGCTACAGCATCACCCGGGAGTCAGACTCGCTACCTCTGAACAATAGGATGAGCACTTTACCGCTACACCACTCGGGGGCGCTATTCTTTATTGAATATGTTTAAACATTGTAAAAACTTGTAAAAACTCCACCCCTTTTTATCCTTATATGAAAAATGATTAACAAACTACTTTATAGATTGTCAATCTTTTTTTTTCTCCCAGATTTTCTCCCTAATTTAATCATTAAGCTGATTCCCACCTCTCTATCTCTGTTATTGCATTTTCCCATCAAGGTGACAAATACCAACCTCCAGTGTCTAGGAGAAAGCGACTATCACATGCTTCCTCCTAGACACTGGAGGCAAACTGTACTTTCGAACATTGGAGACGGCGTAACACACACTCAGAGAAAAGTGCTATCCGCTACTTCCGCTTGCGTGAGCTCAAAAATCCTGTGATCCACTAATCACCATGATTGACGTGAGACCACCACCACCCCAACCCCTCAGGATAACCACTCTGCTCTCTATATTTTATAATATTTTATTGCGTTTGCTTGATTTACACAGTACCGTGAAAAACACACGGTACAGTAATGAGTGTTAATGCTTTTAGGTTATCAGGCCATAACTCGTTAAAATGTCAGTGAGTTAAATTAACACTAAGTGCTTTAAATGCTCCATTGGTTACCTAATTTACTTAATACATACTGTATGTCTTTTGGTTCCCTAGTTGTCAATAACCAATAATAACTGTGTCAAGAATGACATACTTCCACATTTTTTTCCTCAACTAACCCTCAACTCCTTACGCCAAACATTGTGTTTAAATGTATTTCATTTTATCAGGTTTTTTTGTTTGTTTGTTTTGTAACGATGAAGTATCTGATATCAGATGGTCAGAATAGCAATATATATATATATATTAGAGCTCATGATATATATATTTTTTTACGTTGGGATGAATGACTAACACTAACAGACGCTGTAATGACTGTTTTACACACTCACTCATAATTACACAGCGTAATGACACGGAATATTATTACATTAGTAACACATTCAACATTAGTCATCCATTACAGCCACGCTCTGACCTCAAGGACACTCACGCAATCCTGAGGAGCCCGACCTGGCACATCTCCATGGCAACAATACATGTGATTGAGTAAGGATGACATGCGTGTGCATGTGAGGAAGAGTGAGCGAATGGAAGCGAACGAGACAGAGATTAAGTGCTATCACTTTCTGTACATTATAAGCACTTCTGACCACAGGAAGTGTCTCTGAGGAGCGAGAAGCACTACAAATTAATAGAACGAGCAATTTAATACAATAATGCATGACTGTGTGAGTGTGTGTGTGTGTGTGAGTGTATTAGTCTCTGTGTGCATGCATACCTCTATCACTGTCGTAGAGATACGCAAACTTCTCCCACTTGTAGTACTCGACCAGGCTGATCAGAGGGCCACGGATGTCAGGTCTCATCTGCAACACGAACTGGTTGAGGCCGTCGGCGGGGAAACTCGGCGTGATGAAGGACACGTGCAGCGTCTCGCAGAACGACGTGATGGTGTTCACGGATTTCTTGTCGTAGAACCCGAAGATGGCGTACACGCCCCGGGAAAACTGCGAACAAACTGAAAGAGGGAAAAAAAAAAATATTATAGTGTCTATCTTAGAGGTTCAAACCCGATTCACAGAGATTTTTCAGCCACACATAGTCAGTGGCAGAGCTGGGAATCATGGGTAGGCTGTCGATTCCATTTGAGGTCGATTATTTAAATGTCATGTCTCATACAAATCAACAATCTTTTCTTCCTGCTGTAATTTGGTGGTACTAAACCAAATGTCTAAACTCAAATGATAAAGAAACGACACTATTACAAAATGCGAGTACAGGTGGTCTTACGGACATTCGAGTTATGAATTTCCGCAGATAAAAACGGACTGCGGCTCAATCACAGAAGTAGCTCACGTTTATCGTGCAAGATACCGATAACTGCAATTATAAACAATATTTTCAGTGTGTGAATAAATGTATGAAATGTCTAAAGTCCGGTATATTGTACAGTTTGTGTATTTTTGTGTGTTTCTTTGGGGGGGGGGAGCACAATGATAGAAAATGCCTGTCCTGTAAAGCTGCCCTGATGATGAATAATCCTAATTTCGGAAAATCCTCAACAAGAGTTCACAGTCCAATACAGTGGAAAACAGCTCTGAGACCAAATGGCATCCAGGATTCTGGTCGCGATTTAAAGGCGCAGAGACAATTTGAAGTCACATTTGACATTTGTGGGATTAATTTCACTTAGGTGCGATTACGGTTTTTATGTGTGTGGGAAAGGAGGACAGATTAAGTCAAGTGGATTTGAATGCTTTACATTGTATATTCATGTCAAAGGCATATAAGACTCACTTTGTCAGACTTAAGAACAAATTGGACTTACGAAGTTGTCTCGAAACAGAACTGCTTCGTAAGTCGGGGAATACCTGAATTTGCAAGCATTTAGTCATTCCTGCAAAAGCTGCAGGGTATTTCAATTTAAGTGTGAATCAATTCTAAATTGAGAACTGACCCATCGATCCTACAACAGATTATCACACAGCTCTAATGTCTAATGTATGTCGACATCACAAATTTATAATGAATAAAAGCGCTAGCTGCGAAAACATGTTTTAGCAAGCTAATATTAGTGATCAATATTATGTTTAAAACTAAAGGAACTTGATTCAAATGTGGAATAATATTACTATTCTTACTTAATATATTATTTATATGTTTGCTATTTTTAATATACTTATAACATTTTATAGAGGAATTTAAAATGGACATTGTGCTTTGTAGCGAGAGCAGGGAACAGGTGGAAGAAAATCTGGAGAGGTGGAGGTACGCTCTGGAAAGCAGAGGAATGAAGGTTAGCCGCAGCAAGACGGAATACATGTGTGTGAAT
>JAQMYI010000005.1:30133725-30146601 GCA_030014275.1 Clariallabes melas | reverse complement strand
CCACTGTACAAGCCTCTGGAGACAGTGTTATGATCTGGGGTTGATCAGTTACTCAGGTCTAGACTCAGTAACGTTATGGGGAAATAAAATGAAGTCAGCTGACCACCTGAATGTACTGAATCACCAGGTTATCACATCTCTGGAGTTTCTCTTCTTCCCTGATGGGACGCGCCGTATTCCAGGACTCAGTGTGAGAAAGAGCGGCTCTAGGGGCACGAGGGATCATTTACACACATGAACTGGACACCACACTGTGTGTGTAATCAAAGCTAAAGGTGACTGAAATCTTAGTGTGTGCAAATTATTTTCTGGCCAGGCAGTGGATATAAAACACATCATATTACTGCAGCTCTTTGGCTGTTCACACTATACACAATTACGTCATACTGCATCTGAGTACAATTGCCCCCTCCCCACTCCCCCACTGGTCAGCTTTCACATTAGTAATATTGTTAGCAGTCTATGTCTGTGTTAGCTTTCATACCCAACCTGAACCGAACCCGAATCCCATAGTATGAAAACAGACCTAGATGTTTAGATTAGTTACTCTTGTTACAAAAACAAACCTACCTGCAAGAGTATTTCCAGTTCTTTCAAGAGGAAAGCCCATCAAAAATGTCAGTAGAATGTGCTCGATGATGCTTAGGGCTAAATTGCATATTTGTTAATTTGTTGTAATCATTTGCATATACAACTACAAATGATAAGAATCCCGAAAGAGGATTTTACAGATTGTTAATTTAGGAGACTATAAAACTATGTAGACTATTAGAATAGAAAATAACAGAGAGCATTAGGATCAAATGCATTTGTGAAATTTTGTACCTTGTGTGAAAAATAGAGGTAAAAAGAAGCAGGAGTACTGAAGCACACATTAAGGAAGTGTTTGTGAACAGAAATACTAGCTTTTCCTGGTAAGAGCACAAATAATAAAGTTTACAATGAAGCAAAAAGATGTGTAATGGTGAGACAAACACTTGTGATCGATCAGTGATCGGTTTATAGGAATATCACCTCACACAAGTGGACTTTAGTCATAGTGGCACTGAGTCGACTCTTGACTCGTATAACCAGCAGCTGCAATCTGTGTACATCAAATACATCCAAAAAAGAGCTTTTAAAATATCCTCTGACCCTCCCAGCATGCACGAATCATATTTCCTCCCTTCCATCTGGCAAAATATTCAGTCTGGAGGAATAAACAAGCTGCTTCATCAACAGTTTATTTTCTTCAGCTATCATAGACATGAAGTTATATTTATTGGCTTTTGTTTCTTTGAAAAAAAAATTGGGGGGGGGGGGGGGAGGGGGGCCTTCTTATCAATTTGTTGGTTCACATTTAACATTAAACCGTTTCCTGCACTACCCAGAATGCCATTTATAGAGGTGTCAGTGAGAAATTTCTACCTATAGATCAGGCATTACTTATAGAACTGTCACTGACCCGAGTGACCGTTCTATCCGGATCCTGAAGCTATTCTAATAAATGAGAATAATTAATATACCAGTAATCTAGCGCTTTCCCCCCCTCGAGCGTGGCTATATGCGTCACTCAACAGAGCCAATCAACGCAATGTACAGACGAGTATAGAGTATATCAAGTGTGCGGGAAAAACAGAAAAAAGTGTGACAGCATGGCTTACTCAAAAAAAAAAAAGAAAACAGAAAGTAGACTATGAAAACTGAAACTTCATTCAAGATGAATGGACAGATCAATGTATGTTTATTTTTCCAGGGGGGAATTTAAAACCAGTTTGTCTCATGTGTTCTAAACCATGCTAATAAAAAGCAATATTGTGAAGCGCCATTATGAGATAAAACATGGGTCGTTAGAGCAAACATATCCACAGCAGTCTGAGTTGAGGGCGTGTAAAATATCCGAACTGAGAGCGCACTTTCACATTTATGTACAGACCAGCAGCGTGCAAATGAGGATTCACATTTTTTTATTTGAGACACACCCTGTTGTGTGCAAAGATGGAATGCATTGTTGGCACCTTACCCAGTGCCAGATTGCCAACAGATCATTTAACAAATGATCTTCATGAAAAAGGAGGTTGTTAAACAAAAAACAAAACAAACTCTAATATGCCTGCATGTGTGGGTTGAAATCCAAACTGTTAGACTTTTATCCAGGTAACTACAAAACAACAACTACAACCATTACTTCACCTTCTCCTTCTAATCACCGTCATCTTCATCGTCATCTTCATCAGACACAATAGCAGTGTCGTAGTTCTCCCTGGTCCAACTTTGTGTCGACAGTTCAAGAAAGACGTATGGGTGTGATGGTCAGGTATCTGCATACATTTGGCACCAGCGTCTAATTGCAGCTCAAGTGCTGCAGTTGCATAATGTGTGCATTGAGATAGCACAGGAACCTGGCTTAATCCCAAGTTAGTGCACTACATGGAGGATGGGTTTTTGATTTAAGATGCGCCCTGTTGTGTTCCAAGAAAGAATGCGTGTTTGGCACCTGCCCTGTGCCAGGGCCAGTACCCAGTACTAGTGTGCCAACAAAAGAAAAAGAAGTGTGTTTGTGGGTTGAAATGCAAACCTATTAACCACAACTACAACCACTCCTCCTCCTCCTACTAATCATCGACATCACGCACAATGGCAGTGTTGTAGTTATTCCTGGTCCAACTTTGTGTCGACAGTTCAAAGAAGACGTATGATACGCGTGTGTGTGTGACGGTCAGGTGTCCACACGCTTTCGGCACCAGGGTCTAATTCCAGCTCAAGTGCATTATGTGCAGTTACATAATGTGAGCACTGTGACACCCTAGGAACCTGGCTTACTCCCCAGTTAGTGCACTACATGCAGGACAGGTTTTTGATTTGAGACGTGCCCTGGTTTGTGCAAAGACCAGAATGCATTTTTGGCACCTGCCCTGTGCCCGTGTGCCAACAGATCATTTAACAAATGATCTTCATAAAAAAGCATCTTGTTAAAAACAAACAAAGTCTAATCCAGACATGTGCTTGCAAACCTGTTAGACTTTCATCCTAATAACCACAACTATAATTATTACTCCTACTACTAATCATCATCATCATCACCATCCTCATCATCCTCATGTACCATGGCAGTGCTGTAGTTCTCACTGGTCTCAGATAACAGACAGAAAATGCATTAAAACATTAATGTTATTAATAAAAACATTCCACCTCAATACTGTGGCCCTGAGCAGCTCAATAACTTCATATTTGTCCCCATTATGAATATTATTAACAGTAATGAACCGTGTCCAGTCCTGAGGTGAAGGACATCCACAGAGTTTGATATTTTCTGAGGTAAAGTTATTCAGGAGGATGCTAGTTAGCCTGCTAGCTTCATTAGCATCACTCCTGTCCGTGTGTGTATGAGAGCAGACATGCATGTAGCAGACTTCATTGCCGGATCTATTGGAGGTAAAGTCACTGCTGACCCGCTTTATTCATCATTTCTACAGGAATAATGTAAATGTAAACGCTGCCGTGTGCGGGACTGAGTGGAGCCGGTTAGCGGGTCGGACTGACCCCGGATCAGCGGTCTGAGGACTCGGACACGGAGGAGGACAAACCGGGTTAAAGCGTAACGTGTTAATGTGTCTGTAAATTAATGAACGAGGGGAATGTATGTCTTAACATTTATTAACAAATCCTGATCCTGGTGTGTGTGTGTGTGTTTTTTAAAATTTATTTCTGAATAACTGAGGTGATTTCTATCTGTCCTGTCCCTGTGGTGTTTAGGGGCTTTTGGGGTGGCAGTGGGGTATCCTCTGGACACCATCAAGGTTTTTATTTGATTATTTGATTTTATTAAATTGATTTCTGTGAATATTACTCCTGTTTAATTCTAAGCTTTTATTCAGGTCAGGATACAGACACAGAGGAGATTCCTTGGGGTTTGGCAGTGCATTGGCGCCACCTGCAGGAATGAAGGGGTAACAACACGTGCCAGGTGTACTGTATTACAGACTGATAATATTTTTTATTTTTTTTACACATAAACCTTCTACTGTATAAATGTGTATATATATGTCCAGGTGTACGGCTTCTATAAAGGCATGTCGATGCCCATGACGACGGTCTCTCTCAGCTCGTCTGTGGTGTTCGGGACATATAGGAACGTGCTGCAGGTGTTGCACCACCTGCGGGGTAAAACTGCAGATGCCCCCCGCGCCAAACAGGACATCTTTCTAGCCGGCTTCGCAGGAGGGATCGCTCAGGTGCGAGTATTAAACACACTGAGATGTATGATTTATATTTCTAGACGGAGAGTTAAAAAAAAATCTGCGGTGTGATATTACGTACAGTGTACATACAGCTATTATAACTATTATAGATGTGCCTGATAGCCTTAATATCAATGATATTGCAGATATTAGGATACATTTTATATTACCGGCCTGATGAATTATTGTATCTGATTGGTCGGATTCAGTAGCTGCAGCTCTGACATTATTATTATTATTATTATTATTTAAATCACAGATTTATTTTCACACACTGATACTAATATAATATTGTTTTAATGTAGAATAATTTATATATACAGTACATGTGTAGTGTTTTGTTTATTCATTTATTTAGCATCTCTGGAAAGAGTCCCCAGTGTCAGTGTCTTTTACACAAAAAAATCAGTTTTTATTGTACTTTTACCTCAACAGAGTAAAAAAAAAAAAAAAAAGTAAGGAAATTATTATTATATTTATAGTCTTAAGATGTAAGTGATAAAAGGAAAGTTTTTTTTTTTCTCTTTCCACAACAATTTAATGTTGCTCGTTTTAACTTGTAAAAAACATTGTTCTGATCTTTGGTAAATTGCTGTGATTTATAATATGATTTAAAACACTTTACTTCAATTGTCGCCCCAATTCATCATGATTTATTTTCCTAAAACAGCACATCCATAGGTTTTTATTTTTCTATGGATAAATATGTAATTAATGTATACATTTTTATTTTGTATTAATATAATATACTTCATGCTATTTGTCTTTTCCTAATGTGTGTATACATTTTTGTGTCTGACTCTCTCTCTATTTTTTTTTATTTCTGTTTTGTGTACTCCAGGTTTCAGTGATGTCTCCAGCAGACATTGTGAAAGTGCGTCTTCAGTGTCAGACCCAAACGTTACAGGGAGCCGACCTCAAATCCAGGCCGAAATACCACGGGCCCGTGCACTGTCTGTTAACAATCGCCCGGGAAGAGGGAGTGTCGGGTCTTTACAAGGGAGCCGGAGCCTTGGCGCTGAGAGATGGACCGTCTTTTGCCACGTACTTCCTTGTCTATAACGCTGTCTGTGATCGGCTGTCTCTGGACAAGAACGCTCAGCCTGGTAAAAGCTTATAATCAGTGAAATTACATTTTTTGTTGTAAAGTTGAATCTTTAGTATAATGGATAATAATATAATGATCCACCAGGATAAGAAATAGATAAATCATAAACATTTTGCTACAGCAGTGTACGGTGGGTGGGAGAAATGGTGCTGTTGATGCAGTGGTTTATGTATTATAAAAACTAATAGTTATTAAAAAAAAAAAGAGGTTTTCAGTAGGGTAGATGTCAGTTTTGTTACAACATTTTGCTAAAGAACCACAGATGATGCTGAGGTGTCCACAAACATTTGATCTTAAAATTAACCAAAACTCTAGAATTTGCTTGTGCAGACTATTTTTTGTGCAAATGCTATTTTATAACACTGACACTGTAACACTTTATCCCATGTCACTTTGTTCCAGAGTGGAAGGCGGTGATGCTCGCTGGAGGATTGGCAGGAACGTGTGCCTGGAGCATCGGGACGCCCATGGACGTGATAAAGGCGCGCTTACAGACTGATGGTGTGGGCAAGAAGCGCTACAGAGGGTTTTTTCATTGTATAACAGAAAGCGTCCGAACCGAGGGACCTGCGGTTCTTTTTAAAGGCCTCGTGCTGAACTGCGTGCGCGCCTTTCCAGTAAACATGGCTGTTTTTGCCGTGTACGAGCTGATCTTACGCCTTCTACGAACCGAGTCGTAGGTCATTCTGCTCTTTATATGGCACTTATCACGTGTGTAAACAACCATATCACACCATGAACACGTGGGGAGACCGTGATGAGAAGGAGTGATGGTGAATTAATGCAAGTTTATTTATGATTTTGATTAGTTTGCACTGATTTGGATTGACGACCTCTACTCAAAGCGTTATTTATATTTGTTAAATATTATATTGTGAAATGATCCTGGTGAAACTAACACTTGACATCTCGCAGTGGAACACTTTGTTAATTGATGTCTCACTGAAGGAGAACTCTCATCATAGAGCCCAGCGTTCTCGATGTTTTAAACTGTCTCTTCCCTCTCTGTGGTGTGTGTAATATTAACTAGTATTATCACTGATGATCACTAAAACAGAACTTTTGGTACAGCGAAATAATCTGAAGAATATGATGGTGTGTATGAGAAGCTCATCAGAACACTGTATTTTACCAGATGATGGATTAGTGCTGTACACTGATTATCCGGAACATTAAACCCATTAATGTTAAAACTAGGTTTCCCCGGGACGGCTCTGACCCCTCGAGCCCTCTGGGGGGCGCTGTGGTGTCTGACACCAGGACATTAGCAGTGGATTCTTTGGGTGCTGTGGGTTGTGGGCGGGGCCTATGTGGATCAGACCCATGGGGCTCGATCCGATTGGGGTCTGGGGAGTTTAGGAGGAGGACGTGTCAGAGGTCTTGGGTTCTTTGCCTGCTGGGCAAACACTATGAGGTGGTTAGAGATTAGTAAAAAAAAAAAAACTGCTGATTATTTAATTTGCCAAAATGTTAATTTTATTTATTTTTATTTAAATAAACATGTATATTACGTTGATCAGTCTGATTATGTTTTTGAGACAAGTGTAGTAACATATAGCTCTCGGTTTATGATCTTTATATGTACAGTCAGGTGCTACATCACTGTTCAGATTTTAAAAGATCAAACAAAAACGTTTACTGTATAATAGTGTACACTTCGACTCCTCGGCAGCAGAATCCAGTCGTGTGTGTGTGTGTGTGTTAATCATGAGGTCTATTGAGTGTTGTACTATTATCTTTAATTTGATATTTTATAACATGGTATTCACACATCATCATTACATAACGTTCTCCTTCACAGAATCAGGTTGGAGACACGTGATTGTTTTCTTCTGTCAAAATGTAAACATATGAATAATTCCTCTGGTATTTTTAGACCTTGTGACGTGGACACTTTTACTGAATTACAGAAAGTCCAGACCGGACGACTGCGGCTGTTATCCATCCGTTTTTTTTTTTTTTTTTTCCCTTCATGACAGCTTTCTGGACATAATTCTAACTTTTTTGGTTTGTTTGTTTGTTTAACCTTGTGATAGTTTTTCTCTGATCAGAAGCGTACGAGTGGTCCTGGTGCGATGATGTACAGTACATTAGAGCTAGAAGATAATTTAATGTTAATTTATGACAATGAAAGTTCCGTTCCATCCCTTGTATTAGAAGTTGAAGTCGAGCTTCCGTGGAGTCATAAACTGTTTCACGACGTCATCTGTGATGTGTTTGCGTCTCTCCTGGTGAGCTGCGATCATTGGCTGAAGGGTTTCGATTAGAAGTTTCTTAAGTTCACCAGTCAGGAGCGCTCCGCTGGAATAATCCTGGAGGAAAAAAAAAAAAAAAAAACACAAAATACAGATATGTTTTAACTCCATGGAAACATTTTAGAATTCTTGTTTTGTGCAAGAAAGAACATCTCATCTTGTCCGTGCGCTGTTTCTCTACCTGTCGGATTTTCTCCAGCTGTTCGTCATCCTCGAGGAAGAAGGTCAGGTACATGAATGAGACGTCCACGTCCGGGGTCCCTCCGTATTTCCTGTGCTCCTCGATCGTGTCCTTACCACCAGAGAACGCGTACTTGTTGATCTGCGTGAACCAGATTCGGGTTATGACTTCAGGATCTGAAACGGTGCGGTGTATGGCTGAGTGTTTGAGGGGGGGTGATGCGTGTACGGTACCTTTGTCTTGATCTGTTTGGGCGTGTCAGTCAGGAAGATGGAGGAGTTCGCGTCACTGGCGCTCATCTTGGTCTGAGCTCCCTGTAACGCAGGGAAGAAAGTGGAGTGCAGGAGAGCGGGCTTGGGGAAGCCGACTCGAGGAGCGACGTCTCGCGTCATGCGGAAATAGGGGTCCTGAGTTGAGAAAAAAAACTTTTATAGTTCATTTGAGGCGCATTTTATACGACCGGAACCATTTGGTTCAATTTATTTGCAGGGAAATGTACAGTATGTTCCAGTCTTAATGTGTGCAATGCCTCATTTAAGCTTTTCTTGTAAGAAAACAGTCTGCCGATAAAATGAATAAAACACGAACCACAGGCGTACTGACCTGATCAATAGCGCAGGGGATGAGAGACTGCAAATCTTTCCTGCTGTTGAAGATCTGTGGGAAAGAGCTGCTGAAGGAAGGAGCTGCCTGTATTGCAGGAAAACTGATCTTCCCTTAAAAAGACAAATAATACACAGAGGCAGAGAGATAAAAGTGAGGTTGAAGCATTTTGCGGTTTGTATAAGGGGCGTTCGAGTCAAAGCGGGACATTTAATTGTACAGAACACAGTCCTGAGAGTAAAAACTCCTTTTATGTCTCTATATAATCCCCTGATACACTAACGCACTTATCACAGTGTTTCACTAGAGCTTGGACACCATCACGGTAAAAAGTTTTCTCAGTACGCCAGAGCCGTGATGGGACTGTCTGTCTGATTCACGTCTGAAACGCCGGCCTCCCAGGAACTCCGGTTCTTAGAAATGGGAAAAAAAAAAATACATTGTTTTTATCCCCAGTACAGTCCTGACCTCGACTCCCAAGACATTTCCCAGCGTTTCAGTAAACAGTTCGATCTGAGAAAACTTTCTACCTTGATGGTGTCCAATCTCTAGTGACACACTGGGATAAGTGCATTAGTGTATCGGGATTATATAGAGAAGTAAAGGGAGTTTTTACTTCAAAAGTCACGGCAGTATTACAGTTTCAGGGTGACTTACCGATGCAGTCGCTGTCTGTGAACCCGAATATGCCTTTGACTTGATTGAACGTGACGTGCTTCTGTATCGTCACCACGTTCCTATAGAATGACGGACTCGTGCTGCGGAGACGACGACACGTCACAGACAGACAATGAAATCACTTTTATGGTCAGGATCTTAAAGCTGAACGTACAGTACAGAGCTTTTCTCTCAGAGCTCATATATTATTAACAGAGTCACCTCTAATAATTCATCAATCTCTCATTAACGTGATTGTTTTTTTTTTTTTTACCCCATGTAGTCCAGATCTGAGAAAATGAACGTCTTGTTCACGTCGAATCCACAGGCGATGATGTCTTTGGCGTTCTCCACGGCGAAGCGGTGGCACTGCTCCTGCGTCAGGTCCTTCCACAGGTACTTCTCGTCATCGGTCAGCTGGATGACCAGAGGGACGTTAAACACATCCTGGAGCCACCTGCGACGCACCATACACGGGTACGGGTCAGTCTGCTGTGTGTTCTCATATTCAGAGATCTTCATCGTGGCCTTACTCACTTAGTGAAGATGAAGGGGATAAGGTGGCCCATGTGCATCGCTTCCGAGGAAGGTCCTCTGCCTGTGTAGAGAAAGAACGACTTCTTGTTCTCGTAGGCGTCCAGAACCTGATGCATGTCTCTAAAAGGGAAAAAAAGCAATCATATCATGAAAACACTGCGGCAGAAAGAGTGTATTATTTATATTAATGATGTTTAATGACTGACCTGTGAGAGAAGAAGACTCCTCTGCGGAGGAAGCGGTGAGGTGTCTGTCCTGTGATTCTGCTTATTCTGTCGACCAGCTCCTGATCGATCTTACTGCTTCCGAACCTCACTGTGAACAGAAAACACTCCGTGTTGAGCTTCATGATCTGATCAGTCAGCACCATCCTGGTCCAGGAATAAAACGATACGGGCCACGATGTACTTCAAGGAAAATGGATTCAAGGAACATGCCGGAAGCGTAACAGAACTCTGATTTTAGATCTTGCTTCAATCTTTTCTGATAGGTCCCGCCTTCTGTGTTACGATTGGTTTCTCTGCTTGAACGTGAAATTTAAGCCAATCGGTGCCTTTTTGGATCAGTTGGACCGGACCGGACCTGATGGTTGTGTTTGAGGTGATTATTAGTCGATGCTGAATATTAGGGTCCATATTGAAGCAGCATTTAATGAGAGATTAGGACTGTGTGATGTAATCTCACGTACCTAATGTTTTTTAAAATTGTTTAATTTCTGTTATACTCCGGCAATTTGTCAGTGACTAAAATATTTTATTCATAATTGTTTGATGTGTCACATTTTGAACAATGTTTAGATCAGAGGTGGAAGGTAACTAAAAACATTTACTTTAGCATCCTTAAGTACATATTACATGTATCTGTACTTTACTTGAGTAGTTTTCCTAAAAGATCCTTTTTTTACTTTTTCTATACTACATCATACAGCAAACATCTGTACTTTTACTTCACCACATTTCCGCTCGGCGTGACGTTATATAACCACAGTGTTGTGTGTTATTTGTCGCCACCTGCTGACTATTGTGAGTAACTGCGTTATGAACTCGGACCTATGAGCTTGTCGTAATCCACTCCTTTGGCACTGGTGGTGGACACGTTCCAGGGATCCACCTTGTCATCTCCGTCCTCCGCAGCTGGTCCGTTATTTCTTGAGGAAACCTCCTGAGCGGCGGGGGGGCAGCCAGCCTTGTACTCCTCCCCTGTCAGTGTTTTGTAATGAACCTTCAGCTTCAGCAGCAGCTGTACAGCAGCATCGATCTCGGCCTGAACAAACACATTACAGCCTGTAATCACATCTTCACCTTAATGAACCATTTGTCAGGAATATAAAACATGTGATGGGACAAAACAGCAGCACTGGGAAAGTTTACGTTACCAGCCAGTTGCGTTGATAATAATTATAATATATGGCTGTTCTGACTTACTTTAGCAGCTTTCTCTGACTTCAGAGATCGGACTTGGTCTCCCTGGAGGTTCAGTTTCTCGTAGACTTCCATGGGGGTCAGATTACAATTCACGTCTCCCTGACAGTCTGCCATATTTTACCCTTTTATATGGAAAAAAAAAAACATGTCTATCAGTTTAATGTTAACCTGCTGTGATGAAACATGACTTAAAGTCATAACTTAATTATACGTGCAAGTGTAAAGTTCCAGCCGTGTTTGATTTGTCGTTGAAAATTGAGTTTGTTCAAAGCCCCGCCTTCCTGCAGATGCTCGACCCGCATGCTCACTGTCAAGTAGAGTTTTGAGACGGTAAAATGTTGCCATTTCTTTATAATCCTACAGGTGGCGCACTCTGAACTATTCCCACATGTTCATTCTGTTTGGTTGGACTGAATTACTTGCTACGTTTGTTTTGAAATAAAAATAATTTTGGCAGATGACAGAAATACTTGCTACTTGTTACTCATTAAACTTAATTTTTTTTTTTTTTTTAAGGTTTACATTTGTAACAATATTGGGGGAAAAATTGTAATATTGAATCTGAATATTTATAAAATCGTGATACTTATAGAATTGCAATATTAACCAAATCTGTACCGAAATGTTATGATACCATCGTGTCGGGAGATCCACGGTGGTGTTCACCCGAGGGAACAACTGGAAAAAAAAAACAAAACGAACAAAAAAAAACCCACAACTCAGATACTGCAGGCATAAGGTTTAAATATCTGTTACTGTGTAAAAAGTGTGTGTGTGTGTTCTCTTTGTGTTATGGGAATTTACCAGATGTATTGAGACCGTGCCAACAATGTTTTAACACAAGTGGTACAGAAATGGAAAAGCTCACGCTGTATTAGATGTACGATATACAGACAAAAATATTTGGCCAAACCTGTTAATTATGGAATTTACGTGTTTCAGTAAGTCTTATCTCCAGTGAAGGGGTTATCTCCCATCTTAATGCTTCCACATATCAAACATTTTGGACAATGCACAAAGCGAGGACTATGGACACGGTTTGATGAGTTGTGTGTGGAAGAACTGGACCGGCCCGAACACCGAGCCCTGACCTCAACCCCATCGAGCGCCTTTGGGATGAACTGGAACCGCGATTGTAAGCCAGACCTTCTCGTCCGACATCAGTGCCTGACCTCATAAACGCTCTACAGAATGAACTGATACGACTTCACACACAAACACTCCCAACATCTTGTGGACGGTCTTCCAAGGAGAATGGAAGCTGTTAGAGCTGGAGAGGCACTCCATATTGTTCAGATGTATTTGGAAATACATTTGTCCATATATTGTACATCTACAAGATCTGTGTATCGTTTTGAAGTAAATCAAAATGTATTGTTATTATTCTTTATATAGAAAACTTCACACAGTGCCTCCTGTCTTGAACACTTCAGGGTTTAGTTTATTTGGTTTAACCTGGGAATGACTCAGGAATTCCTCCAGGACTTAAAACACAGTTCTGTCAGAAGTTATGCCGCAGAAATCCCCCGAGTAAACCGCAGAAACCCCCCGAGTAAACCAGAGGAACCCAGTAGAACTGGGTCTCAGGATCTCAGTCTGAACGTCATGATGTCAATTCAGTCAAATTACGGCCACCTGGGTTAAATAACTTAGTCTTGTCACAGTGTGCTACTGTAGCTGACTTTAAAACACGATTTGTGTTAAATAGATCAGTTATAAATGATAATAGAGAGTTTATAAAGCAGTACAGTACCGTGTGGTGTTCAAGGAGCCCCGGCGTCTCTTCAACACATTCCACTTACATCAGATTGTAGCGTCAGTGTGACAGCAAGAAGCTTCCGGTTGCAACACAGGAAACAAACAATGGTTCCGGTGTTGTGCTCTAAAATGC
>JAQMYI010000005.1:30120992-30133625 GCA_030014275.1 Clariallabes melas | reverse complement strand
CCATAAAATAAACATTATATGAGAATTTGTATTAATCGTCTCGACGGCTGTCACGTGCCTAGGGTTAATTATAATAGGTAATAATATATTTGATAATAACAAACCTATGAATGTATGTCCTAATATAATATTTGATAGAGATTATGTAGGGGGGGCAATCCGTGGCAGGGGGCATTTTAGCGCATAACACACATACAAACGTTCCTGTTTTTAACTCCGATTTTCTTCATTTTAATGCCCGCGTTTTGAAATGAGTGCAAAAGGTCACATTTGTACACATTTATATGCCATATAATATAAACATATCTGTCTAATGAGCAAGCAACCGGTTCTTAATTCCCACTCGGAAACGTTCTGCGAGAGCACCTCTGTTTCCCTGTCGCGATACGGTGACGTCACTTCAATATGGCGGTGCTCGTAGTGAAACGTAAGAACAAAGAATTAATATGAATAATAGGTTTAAGTCACTCGAGGATATTTTGCTTATATCTAATATCGATAAACAGCCGTATATTTATTATAGAAAAGAGTAAACAAGCACCTCGTGAATCCCACTCGGAAATGCTGATTTGCGAGATCTCCTCTCTTTCCTCGTCGCGATATAGTGACGTCGCTTCAAGATGGCGGCGCTCATAGTGAAACGTAAGAGCAAGAAATAACAGCATGATTTAATGAGGGCTAGAATGTTTTAACAGTCATTCGAGCGTTTATGTTTATATCTTAAATCGATAAATAATAAGTGATAAATGATAATTAGATTCTGTCATTTTTAAACATATGACTGTATATAGCTGTCTGTGCACAACTAGAATTATACCATTCACTTTAAACATAAATGAAACGGCAAACTAATTAAAATGTATAATTCTAGATTTGTACACAATAACAGAGATCAGGTCTCATTTGTTTCCGATTTCTGTGTCTCAGTTTGTCATGAACGTTATGTATCAAACTGAGGCGTTATTCTACAACTTTACCGCCAGGTGGCAGAATTTCTCTAACTGTGCAAATTTAGTTGAACCTGTTTGTATTTCACACTCAATCACACCATGAATTCATTAGTAGATTATGACTGTGACAGTGAGGACAGTTCAGAATCAGAGGACATCCTGACAGGAAAAAGTGTTAATTCAGTTAAGAAGTCTGAAGAAACAAATCAAAGCTTTCCATTACACGTGAAGAGGCCGGAACCAGAACCCCGTCTCTACACGTCAGGATCAGAAGAGTATAGAACCCCGTCAGGTCCGAGGTGGCCCGGGTCAGCAGGTCCTGTAGTACAAACTTCTGCATGTTTAAAAAGAGCCCAGGTCACTCCAGGTGGACTGAGACCATACGTGTCAAAGAGACAGAAGATGATCTCGTCCCCTGCGCCAGCAGCGGCTCAGCTCACTGAACCTTCACCTGACCTTCAGGGTGCAGACGTGCCCCGTCTCTCAGAAGTGTCCGAGTCGGTGAGGCCGTTCCTCGGCAGGAAAGCCGTGAGAGGAGAGCTGCCTCGCCGTGTTCATTATCAGCTTCGTGCTCATCAGGGTCCGGTGAACACGGTGCGGTGGTGCCCGGTGCCGCATCTCAGCCACCTGCTGCTCTCAGCCTCCATGGACAAGACCTTCAAGGTGAGAGTGTGACCTTCAGAGTCAGGCGTGGGTTCTTCTCGTCTATAAACCTTAAAGAAATGGATGGTATGTGTGGAAGCAAGTTTATTTAGACTTTGATATATCTCAGTTTGTGAATATTGTTCTCTCTTTTGGCTTCCACATTAAGCTCTGCAGAAGAGTTTCAGAATCATTTGGTTGAAGTTAAACATACAGTTAATGAAAACAGGACCAGGCTGCCATCATGGCTCAGATTTTTTGGCAACATAATATTTGTGCATCCCTTTTTTAATGCTGCTATAAAATGACTGTCTTCATGCAGATGTTGGTGTGCTGTGTTTAACCATGATGGTAGGATTTCTTTCAGGTGGCTTGTGATGTTGTGAGGCTGCGCGCAAGGAAATTCCTTCACTATGACCTGAACAAGGTTCTTCAACTATCCATCACTGTCAAAGTATTTGCATTAGGATCCAGGAGACGCTTCCACCCCCTGACCCTTTATTTATGAATGGTGAATAAATACCAAAATGTGGGATTGATCAGAATGCAAGTTGGTTTAGATGTGTGTGTGTGTGTATTTACATGTAGCTTTGTTCATGCATTAGTTAGTTCATACTTCATCTTACTGATCATTAAAAAAGCAAATTATTAAACTGTTAAATCCATACGTGCTTTTAAAATCAAACATAAATCTATGTCCCATAAAAAGTTTAACAATGTGACTTGTCTTGCTGATGATGTCACACACAATCCCGAGTGCAGACACCAGACTGAGTCCTCGTCAAATACACAGCGTCAGCTTGTTCCAGACATTAGTACAACCTGTTTATTTATAAACAAGGCTCCCTGGAGTGTGTGTGTGTGATGCTCGTGGAGTGTGTCTCCTGCTTTTCAGGAAGGACAGGGTGAGTGAGACAGGTCCACTCTGACACACACTCTGCATCCTTTCCTGTGATTTAGAAGAAGCTGTGCTGCCATGTGACCTTTTTTGAGTAATCACATCTGTAAATATTCATGATCGGGCTTTTTCGGGTTGTGCAGGGGTCATTAGTATCGCTCCCACAGCGCACGTGTTCAGAGAAGGAGCAGAGCAGATGGTGTGATTTATGCGCGAGGCGCTGCTGGGGTGCAGGATCATTTGCAGTCGGTGCAACTCATCCAATTTCTTCTCATTACTCATTTCATCCCTGAACTGTACTAATCAGTGTGCAGTCTGATTACTGCTAAATTAATGACCCCGTGGTTCCCAGTAATGAATGAAACTGTGTGCACGCGGCCATTGAAGCGGTTTTATCTGACCGCTCTGTATTCACCATTGAAGGTCGGCACTTTGCAGTTGATCGTTTGTTTTGATTTTGTTTAAGGATAAGCGCCGCGATGTTAACGTGTGTAATTCGATAAGCTTTAAATAACCAAGTCAAGGTTTGTGTGAGTTGGACGTAACGATTGGAGAAACAGTCTCGCACTGATGAGCTTCTCCTGCTTTTGCATTTGTTTTAAACGAGGTTCTGTGTGTCATCATGAAGTCTGTCGTGGTCAACAGGAAGTGCAGCATTATCACTGGTTCACTGATTTATTTTTTCATAATTGTTAATAAAAACAGTTCAGTCACCTAAATTTCAGATGATGGTAATGAAATAAATTAACTAACTCTTATAAAACATGCTAAAGTGGATGGTTGTGGGTGGAGGTGGTCGTGTCCTCTTGCAGCCCTACATGTACAGATGGAGATCTCAACTCCCCAGTGTTCACATCAACAGGTTTCAGGCTTTTTCAGGCTGGGTTCAGTTGTAAAAGGCTCTTCAGTGGCAAAGGGTTAAAGCTCTGGGTTACTGATCAGAAGGTCGGGGGTTCAAGTCCCAGCGTCCAACCTGCCAATGTTGAGCTCTTGAGCAAGGTCTTTAACCCTGTGTACTCCAGGGGGCGCTGTATCCTTGGCCAATCCTGTGCTCTAACGCCAAGTCCATTACTGGAATGTGTGAAAAACCATTTCACTGCGCAGTAACACGTGACAACAGGGACAGGAATCACCAGGGATCAGCCGATTCGCGATAATCAAGATATTCAGGTTCCAGTTCGACTTGTATTTTGATTCTCCAAGTATCACAAGTTTAAAAATACATATCTTGATTCATATACTTCTTTGCATTTAGTTACAATTCTAAATTTGGAAAATAATTTGCTCCAACAACAGAGGACGCTGTACTGCCTGCTAGTGTGTGAATGATTTACTGCACCACCTGCAGGATGTTAGAGGTACTGCAAGATTTTATCACCTGAAGTACAGCAGCGGAACCTCAGCGTGCGAGTTTAATCCGCTCTGGAGGCGAGTTCTTCAGGAGAAATGTCGTATTTGTGAAGCGCATCTTACCCTAGGACATAATGTAAATGCTGATAAATTCCAACACTATAATTATATTTTTGCTAAACATTTAGAAAAGACATGTAAATGAAGTAAAATATGAAATAAATAGACATTAAACCTCATTTAACCTTAATTTATGATTCCTCTCGGCACCAGCTGCTTAAAAAAGCGTCTCCGTTTTCTTCTCGCTACCGTCCTTGATGACATTCTCGGGACCCCGCGGTGCTGCGTCTTCACTAAATCTTACACAAAATGCAAAAAAACCCACTAAAAAACAGGTAAAATCACTTTGCTTGGTTTTCCACTGACGCAAACAAGTTTAAAACAAGTGTAATAATTAGCGAGGCGGGCGTTCGTAAGCCGCTCTACAATCGTATGTAAATTAGAGTTTGGAGTCGGTGTAGCGATACATGAATTGGCGCACAAAAGGATCGCAGTCCATCACAGAATGGAGGTGTTTCCTCATCTCTGTGTGTGACAAGTAACAGAATCTTAATATGTAACGAGCTCAGATCAGAGTACGATTCTGGGTTGTGCAGTTTGTAAAGCAGTACTTTATGATTCCACTGAAGGGCAGTGTTTCTCTGGTCAACATTCATGACTTTGATTTGAGCCACAACCAGTTCAGGATGAAGAAGATGAAGAAAATGTAAATGAGTCTTCTGGTACCTTAAACACCACCATGTTCATACAGGCTGCGGGTGAAAGGCAGCAAGCAAAGGTTTCTAAGGCACTTACTGTTTATTTATTTATTTTTTGGATCTAACGTCTTAGCTGGTTTTAATTCTCCTGATCGTCCGCATCTTTGCTGTACAGTATATTCCACCCCGACACGTGAGAGCATCATTACTGTTTATTTCCCGTCTCGGACTCTATCGAGGTCTCATTTGTTCCTGTCCTTCTTGATAAGAGCTCTGCTGCACCCTGTGATGCCGCGTCTGTGCCGCGCGCCGTTCAATAATGAAATTCAGGGAAAGAAATGGATGAGTCTCTTAGGGAGCTTCAGAGCTGCATTCTGCTTGTTAAATGCGAGCACATCATTAGTTAGGCCGTACATCTGACAATACATCCCCTCGGGCACGCGCGCCGCCGCCGAGGACTGGCAGGAGAAAATTGGCCTTCACTCCTCTAGCTGCTGGCTCTGGAGAGGTTTTAGTTACTGGGCTTCGTTACACTGAGGATAAACAAAGCCTCCTGTTCAGCTCAGACTTTAATTGAATTTTTGAAAGAAATAATCATTTCTTTTGTTGTATTTCACATTAGACTTTTCAAATACAGAGATATTACATATATAATTTGACAGCCATGGCATACCATGTAGGTAGATTTCTTTTTATTTTTCCTTTTCAAAATGACTTCAGGCAGTGTTCAAGATCTCTGACATGTTTGTGAAGTCATTGTGAGCTGGAAATCAGGTTACTGTAATTATGGATTATTTCCCTTTAATTGACATGTTCTTTATATCAGGATTATAAACATTCACTAGCATCAAAAACCTGCATTAGATTGTGGGGTGTAGTTTTGGGGATTTGCCCTTTCAGCCCCGGGGTGCAAGTGGTATTCCAGTTCATCCCAAAGAGATTCAGTTACGTATCATGATACTTTTACATCAGAACCATTTTCCCCTACGTTGAGAAAAGGGTTCTGAAGGTGTTCTGTTGTTGTTTCGGCTGTTCTCGTTAAGTGGTTGCCACTTTGGACCATCCAAAGCATTTAACATGGCACAGGTTTTATGCCCCTAATGATGCAACACTACTGTGATTGCCCTACATCCGGTCTCTGGGTTTGGGGCACTGGCTGGGATTTGACCTCTGCCCTCCCGCATGGCTGATGACGAGCCGACCCCGAGCCAACAGTACCGCTGTGATTCCTCCATAACTTCCTTTATAAATGCACATTTCTCATTTTTTGTGGTGCTGTATCAAAATAAAAATGTAACTAACTATGAAAGTTCTTTGGTTAGTTGTGTATTAAAGTCTGTTCTCATTGAACACAAATAATTAATTCATTACAGTCGCATATGTTGATCAGCCAGCTGCTGCTCTACAGCAAGTCTCTTTTCCGATGATGAATAATGGATGAGAATTCTGTCAGAGAGCAAAATGATTAATGATGCACAGCGAGACGTTCAGTTCGTCTGGATTGACTGGAGCAAAACACGACTGCACTGTTACTGAGGAAATCTCAGTGTGTGAAGTATCAGGAGAGATGTGTACCAAGTTTAGTGATGTGAATTTAACTCTCAATTAGACAAGTTCAGCTTCATTAGTCTGAATTACCAAAGAAAACTATCACTTGAATCAGCGCCGTAGTTTATCATTTGTTAAGGCACGCAGTTACTGTTCCACTCTTTAGTTTATATTTTATTTGTCACATTTACATGTGAACAAATTTCTTCACATATCCCAGGATGTGGGCTGGCCTCGGAGCACAATGTCACCCCTGATACAGCGCCCCCTGGAGGAGACAGGGTTAAGGGCTTTGCTCAAACGGCCTGAGTTTGAAATCAAAAGATGGATATGAAAGGACAGATGATATTCACATCTACGAGGGACGATCCAGTCAAACCAGGACTTGTTGTCTCATGAGCAGAAGAATGAATGTGTAAAGGCGATTGACGTTTACAGAAGGCGTCAGTACAGTACGGTGATGAGAAAAACATCTGAACGGCGCAAACGTTTTAAACAAGGCTGTATGTCCGCGAATGACGATCCTGACTGACGATTCACGCCTGATCTTTGATAATCGATGTTGATGACATGCAGAAGAGACGCATCTGTGTGTGTGTGACCTGTACACACACTCATTCACCGACACCACTCGCACGTTACAGGAACTCGGCTGGGAGTTATAGCCACACCCCCTGTGCAGTCCTGACCTCGCTCCAAGACATTTCCACATGTTCAAGCCATTAAAGGAGTTCCTGGGAGGCCGGTGTTTCCGACATTAAGCAGGAAGTCCGATCCTGGCTCCGGCGTACTGAAAATACTTTCTACCTTGCTGGAATCCAAGCCCATTTTTATTTGCTCTTATTTGTTTGAAATGTAATCTTTTTATTCATGTACAAACCGCGTCTTACTGAGAGATACTGTAGGAAACGATACGATAAAAACTACATTTCTTGTTGTGAGAATTCCTAGGGGGAAAGTCAGAAACATGTCAGTTTTATGAAAGATCTGGTGCATAACATCACTGGCTGTGCGTGAGTACAGCAGAGTACAGCGTGTTCGGGTCATATCTGGTCTATTCTGATGATCTGTCGAAGTTATATTGCTTGCTGATCAAAACATGAACCGGGCTGGGTGGATCAATAAGTGTATTTGTTGCAGACGGTGATGAAATGCCTTCGACGAACGTGTCATTTGTAGCAGTTAACAGCTGTGGTGTTACTCAGGATGGTATCTGACAAACAAACATGGCTAGACAAAATCAGACCGTCAATCAATCAGTCGAGCTCCAAACCCGACTGAATGGACTGCGAGGTGTAGGTGTGTGTGTGTGTGGAGTGTGTGAGGAGCAGCATGGACTCGGATGTACAGTGGGTTGGAAGGAGAACAACAAATGTGATGAAAGACACCACGTCCCTGCCCGTGTGTATACATCAGTGGAGGATCTTCAGTTGATGACATTTTCACCCGACAGGATCGACCCTGTTATAAGTTGACGAGATAAAAGTAAAAAAAAAAAAAGACGTATGTGATAAAGTATGGTACTGTATGTTCTGCTGGAGCATCATCTCTGATCTATATACGGGTAATATAAAATGTTATATAAAAAGCTCTATTTCTGAAGCAGCACATGAACATCTGTTTAATATAAAACATCTTGGGGACAAACATCATTCTAAAAGATCAAAAGATCTCGTCGATGTAACACGTTATATTAAATAAGGTTATTAACAATTAACATCATCTCTCTGTGGTTGAAGGTTTGGGATGGTGCAGGAAGTGGGCGGTGCCTTCGGACTTACTCCGCCCACTCCGGGGCTGTACGAGATGCCTGCTGGCTGCCATGCGGACGACGCCTCCTTTCTGGCTCCTTCGACAACACGACCTCTGTGACAGATTTGGAGACGAGTAAGTCATGTGATCCACCTGTGATCCATCTGTCTCCATGAGATACCGCACTGACATTTCATAGAGTCACTGAAAATTACATCCAAAAAATACTGTGGTGCAGAGGAGCACGCCGCAGGACTCAGTTGTTACTTTCATCAGGATGCCGTGATGGGACAAAGTGCAACTTAAACGTTTTTTAATTAATTAGTTTAACTTAATTTTAAAGACAGTATATTCTGTGTATTTTTTTACCTACAGTAGATCAGAAATCTGAGAAGCCAATAAAAAGCAGCACTGGGCTCTAAATAGGGCTGGGCGATTAATTCAGACTCCATTCACACTTTTTTTTTCTTTTAAATGAAGGTAATTGGTAAATGGTCTAAAATTTACAAATTCATTGAAACTTTTTTTGTAAAATACAAACAGCTTCCATCTCTTGTGAAATACTAGTTTTTTGAGTTTATCACTTCCTCTTGTGACTTTATGGACAGTTTTGTGTAATATCACCACCTAGTGGACCGGAGTGCAGTGTAGAAGATTTTGAACAATGCAATTTAATGCTTATTATATATTTCTAATAGTTTTTAACACATCAAAACCTGCAAGATGAGGTGGAAAAGTTGTCAACAACGCAAAGACCAAAGAACAGATCACAGAAGGAATAAACAAATCAGACATACAGCCTTTATACATCAGCGGGGGCCGTGTGGAGCGGGGGGGGTGGGGGGGGCTTCTTTACCAAAAGAAAGACCTGACCTGGGGCACAAACACCTCAGCGCTGGTACGTAGCAGTGGCTTTACCTCGTGAGGATCCTCTGGAAGAACAGTTAGACAGAGAAACTGTTGGTGTCCCTCTACCTCTGCTCCATAGAGGGCGTGCTGACCCACTGCATCCCCGTGTGGTTTGAGAAAGCACTCCAGAGGATCACCAGGAAAACATCGTCGGTCCTCTCCCGTCCCTGGAGCTTTACGGTGCCCGCTGCCTCAGGAAGGACTGTAGCATCCTTAAAGGCTCGCACCACTCAGGGCATCACCACTGCTGGCCTCGGGCAGATGTTACACAGCTGCTATTAAAGCATGAACAGACAGACTGATTAAATATATGTGTGTGTGTTACTAGTGCACTATTACTGCACAAGAACATTTAACCCCCGGCGGAACATTTTAACCCCCCTGCCCCCTGTAATATCTTTGTTATTACCACTTAATTCTTTTGTTTTTATCTGGATAGTTTTAATAGTTATATGACTAGTTTTATATAACTTTTATGTTGGGTAACATCACCTTTATTTATTAATTTACGTAAATGATCATTTAAAAATTTTTTTTTTAAACATTTTTTATTATTATTATTTTTGTGTTGATGTTTTTAGGTGTTGTTTTACTTTTTGTCAGCTAACACGGGTATCACGGCATTATGGGATTGCATTCAATTTCTTTGTACTACTGTAGTACAATAACAATAAAATGAACCTTAAAAACAGTAGTTCTCACCTTCTGCCCTGCACGCTTTAGTGTTTTCCGAGCTCCCAGCAGCCCTGATTTAACTAATCAGCTAATGAACATCCTCTTCTGAATTAAAGTGGGCTTGGTAGAGCAGGGGGAACACTAGAGTATGGACCATGGTTGGGATCCACTGCAGTGAAAAATAACGCTGCTTAAAACTAAATCAGGCAGTGAACGTTAGTGCTACTGAATCAAACTGTGAATCGAAAATTGCAATGGACTAAAAATTCAGAGTGAATCATCAATCTACGTATAATTCCCAGCTCTAGCTGTAAACAAGATGTGTGTCGGATTACAGTCGGATATTTTTTGGATTTTTCCCCGCATTTCTCCCTAAATTAGTCGTGTCCCTAATTTCCTTCCCCCCCACCACTAGGGGGCTCCCACATTAAGGCTACTACTACCACTCAGCCGGGAGGCCCGAAGACTATCATGTGTTTCCTCCGAACCATGTGACGCCAGCTGATCGCATCTTTTCGAACTGCTCGCTCACGCACGGTTGGGGTCGGCGTAACACACTCGGAGGACAGCGCTATCCGCTCCTTCCGCTTGCGTGAGCTCACAGACGCCCCTGATTGGCTGTAGAGCCGTGATTAATATGGGAGCGCGAGTACCTCTCATCCCTCCCCTCTGAGAGAGCTCGGCCAATCAGCTCTGTCTAGACCTCCAGCTACGAGGCGTTACAGCATCACCCGGGAACCGAACCAGCGATCTCCGGATGATAGGGCGAGCACTTTACCACTTTACCTAAGTTAACAATTAATTAACGTAACTGATAATTAAGCGCTACATATTTTTTTTTTCAGACTGATTTTTTTTAAATAATTGCAGTAAACAGATAATAATACTTCCTGCTCGTCATGGAGTTTTAGATGTCAGATGGACACCTGTTATGATTTTAAGTAGTTTCCTGTTTCCTGGGATTAAACCAAAGTAGGTAGAACACTTTTCCTTCTTGGCTCACAGTTTGATTGCGTGTTTATACACAAGTATTATAGTCAGACTTGGTGTAGTAATTATATGAACTGCATTGTTTTTAATTGTATTATGTCTGTTTTTAGGTCAGGTGGTTGCCCGGGTGGATAACCAATTCAAGGTGACGTGTGTCGCTGTTCAGCCCACGGACCCCGCCCTGTTTCTGTGTGGGGGATTCAGTCCTGAGGTCCAGGCGTGGGATTCCCGAACCTGTAAGGTAAATGAGATTTTTTAAAATGTAATATTTAAAATATTCAATTCAATACAAAAATTTAGTAGTAGTGTTTGGTCTTAAGTGTTTATTTCCACGAGTTAATAACCACATACTGTATGTCTTTACTCTATTTCTCCTATTACATCTGGGGGACGTGAGATGGTGTGAAAGTCACTCATTATTTTTGCCTTTTCTGTTGCCACAATTTGAAATTGCAGCGTGGGTGAAAAGACGCGGGTTGGAAAAATACCAGACTGTCTTAAGGTTGTTTTTTTTAATTGAAATGTCCCTGTGGCACAGATCAACTAAACCTGCCCCTGAAAAATGAAACGTCTCCTGAAGCCCCTTTAAAACACGTTCCCTGTGTGTTATTATCAAGCATTCGCTCTTTAGATCAGTTTACTTTCATTTTATTTCATCAGTGCCTCCTCTCCGCACTGTGTAAGCACCAGGATCATTTTTAATTACTCTTCCAATTATGCTGATATGATGGACAATTAATTGAATGCGACGTCCTCATAATCAGTTTACTCTCAGTTACACTTTCCCGTTAGTCCGTAGGCATAATCCTGCACAAGATGACATTGATAAATAACAGTCTGTGCATAGGAACGTGCGTGCGCCTGCTTCACTCACACAAACATGCGTGCGAGTAGATGATTGATAAATGAGATTTCTAAGTGATTCTGCTGGAATGTTAATATAAATTGTTTAACAAGGTTTTATGATCCCAAGTCACCAGTGTGAGAAAGGGTTTTCAGGGGGGAAAAAGTGGTTTTTAAAGGTCAGCTCAGTTTAAAAACCTGTTCTGGAGTAAAAAAAAAAAAAAGGACAACCCACGTGGACAACCGTAAGAATCTAAATGATCTTGAGATGCTCTTTATGTTCAGCGTGATTTAAAGCAGATATGCGGCGGTCCTAGTTGAATAAGAATCCGTATCTAATAAAGATGTCTTTGAGGTGTTGCGGTGATCTTTCCCGTCTGCGTTTGTTCAGATGGTCAGATCGTACAAGGCTGGGATTCAGCAGACATTAGACATCCTGTTTCTGGGTGAAGGGAAAGAGTTTGTGACCAGCACCGACGTGGTCAGTCGAGACTCTGCAGATCGAACCCTCATCGCCTGGGACACGGTGACCACCGCCAAAATCTCCAACCAGATGTTCCACGTAAGAAACTTCACATCATACGATACATTATCTGAATGAACCGTGTTTCATTTCGAATGCGGTGCTGTACTGTGGACAAAACATGAAATAAAAAATGTTCAACCATCTTTTTCGACAGTGAGAATATTGGACTTAATTAATAACTCGCCGTTTCTGCATCAATTTACATGAATTAATTACGTTGGTTTTACACTTTGCTAATCTACACCAGAGTTCAGATCTACATTACGTGTCATTTAATGGAAAGCAAATGTGTGAAGCGAACTGATCTACAGTGTACGTGCTCTAGAAATAAATACACAGTTTTTACAACGAGGTGTCCGGTGCTGATATGCGTCATTATCTGTGCTTGTACTGGTGTAGATCAGATCAGGCACAGACTTACAGCTTGTCGTTTTTTTATTCTCTGTTCATCCCTACAGGGTCAATTTCTTTCTTGGCTGCCAGATTTTGACCCATTTAAGTCGGTTCTGACACGAACCCCGCAGCCGAAAGTGCTCACTAGTTAAAACCTCTCATGTCCGTCCTCAACAGCTCTAGCACGATAGGAAGCCCAGAAAATACTGTATGTTGGATTACCATCTCGGTGGATTAAACACTTGGTTCAAACATAATTAATGATTTAGAAACCATGAAACCATGCAGTGCCTTTGGCTAGCTAGCCAGCTAAGCTACACTGCCGCTCAAAAGTTTGGGATCATTTGCAAGTTTCTTTGTTTTTGTTTAGTGATTTATTTTCTACATTCTACAACAATA
>JAQMYI010000005.1:30101434-30112388 GCA_030014275.1 Clariallabes melas | reverse complement strand
ATTATTTTTATGTATTTATTTTTTTGGGCTGTAGAACGAATAATTTAAGTTTCCATTATTTCCTATGGGAAAATTAAGTTTGGTTTACGAGTGTTTTGGAATACGAGCCCACTTCCGGAACGAATTATGATCGTAATCCGAGGTTCCACTGTACTTCTGCTTTGTAAATAATTTCATGTGTAAGCTGCAGAAACGGGTGGGCGGTTTGGAAACTTTAGAACTTTCTGTTTCTTCTAAACAAGCATCATTCATGGACAGAATTTGTGTACACGTAACAGGTAAAGACTGGCAATTAAACAAACGTGAGTTCCTAATCTGTGTTTATTTACTAAACAGACGCAAAAAAAAAAAATCAAACCATGCATCAAGCAAACAATCGACATCTCTGAGGTAGAACAGGATCGGGAAGGTGAGCGAAACTATGTTCTGCATAAACATGTGAATACGTTTTCTTCACGCTGAATAAAGACTAGTGGTGACGTTAAAACCAGGGACAAAAATGCACACTGTTGGAAATTTATTAGATAGCTCTACCTTGGACCTACACTGATATCACACGTTATCTACTTTGATTGTCAGTCATAAAAATAAAAAACCTGAAATTTTAATGTAACTTTAGAAGGATGCATGTCTGCGATGTCTGTACTGACTATAACGCCATAGATGATGAGAACAATTACCCTCATTACCAACAGTTTCTTAATTCATCAAATTCTCATCTGTAAAATTAAATTAATTCTGAATTTGCAGTTCTTAAAAAAAAAAAAAACAATATCAAGCTAGAAAATGACATCATGGACAGGCCATTAAGTGGTGAATGCAAACAGCAAAACAGTTAAATAAAATTAAAACAGGTTAAATTATAAGTAATGGGTTTATTGTCACATTTTGTGCACAATTTGTAAATATTAACCAGCATGTGAGACCTGACCATCACACCAATATGTGTTTTTAAACTTCATGATAATTCCTGATTATATTCTGCATTTGCTGTTATATCTCCACCTTTCAGTACTTTTTAAAAGTGGTTGTGGGGTTTTGTGCTCATTTATCCACAAAAATGAAGTCAGTGAGGTTAAGAGTGTAGTCAGTGTTCCAGGTTTTCTCAAAGGTGGCATAGTGGTTAGCACTGTGGCCTCGCACCTCCAGGGTCAAGAGCTCCATCGATTGCTTGGTGGGTTTCCTCTGGGTACTCCAGTTTCCACCCACAGACATGCAGAGCAGGCTAACTGGCGTTCCCAAAATTGCCTGTAGAGTGTGTGTGTGTGTGTGTGTGTGTGTGTGTGTGTGTGTGTGTGTATATACCCTGCAATGGATTGGCACCCTGTCCAGGATGCACCCCACCATGTGTCCTAAGTCTCCTGGAATAGGCTTCAGGCCCTGATGTACAGAATAAAGTGGTATAGACAATGAATATCTGAATCTATACCGCTTATCCTGTACAAGGTTGCAGGGGGCCTGAGACGGGGTACGCCTAGACAGGCACACACACGCACATACACACACACACGAATGTGCACACACTACGGGGCAATTTGTAAATGGCAATGAGCCTAATCTGCATGTCTTTGGACTGTGGGAGGAAACCGCGGAGTACCCAGAGGAAACCTACCAAGCATGGAGAGAACATGCAAACTCTAAATACACAGACTTTGACCCTGGAGGTACGAGGCTACAGTGCTAATCACTGTGCCACCTTACATACTGTATATACCGTATATAGAGATATGAAATAAAGATTTTTTCATTGTTCAGATGGAAAGTTTGAACTTGACCTTGCATAACTGGCCAATCAGTATAACTAGCAAATATAAACTGGCTAAAAATGGGGAAAAAATGCTCTTTGGATGGACCACAGTGTCTAATTCATAAAGCAGGTCCACACTGGGCTTATTAGTTCATGCTAAGGCTTTGTATTTCTTTTCCACAAGGTAAGTTTTTACTCTGAGTAGTAGGGTCAGGTAGAAAGAAGCTCATGCTATCTACTACTAATCATTTATAGTAGATCGATATAAATCCAACAAATGTTAGTAATAACATTTGTAATAATAATAATAATAATAATAATAATAATAATAATAATAATAATAAAATAGCATGTAATAAATGAGAAGACATAAAGCAAAAGCCCTTATATCTCAATTTTTTTCTGCCATTTGTTTTCACACTACACATACAGATAAACAGTGAATATACAGTTCTATGAACTGCATTTTGTAAACAGTCTTTAATGGTTTAAAGTAAGTTCCATTAGGATTAATAAGGATCTCATAGACCTCTGTGCCAGTTTAAGGAACAAAACACAAAACTTCACATAAAACATGTAAATTACAAAAGCATTAAAAGAACGCTCCATGCAAATGTTTTAAGACATGCTTTTAAAGCAGATGCCTTTATCCTAGGTTTAGGTAAAGCCCTTTTCCCCACATTTTTTTTTTGTTGCTCTACAGTTTCAGATGTGATGCAGTTTATCAGGGTTTTTGTAACTTTTATAACAAAACGATTGCTTGCGATGTGTACGCGTGGGATCGTTGTGAATCAGCTTGAAGACTAGGTCCTTACTAGTATGATGACTTTGGCATGAGGTATTTCAAATGTTAATGCTGCCCATTTGTTCTTCCGTCTCTTTTAAAGCCGCTCCCTGTACCTGTACCGCTCCCTAAAGCTATTTTTTGTTTTCATAACGCAGCAAGGTGAGTCAGTGGTGAAGGTTAAATTCTAGATAAATAACTCAATTAAGCAGTGTTCCATAGAGTTGAGCTTTGGTGAGACTGTCCTTTCTACTCAGTCCTGTGCTTGTGGATTTTTGGTGCTGCGGCGTAGTCGTCCTGTGCGGCCCTGGGCTTTGAAGCTGGTAGTGCCGCACACTAGACACCTCCAGTGAAGTTTGGTGCAAAGTCTCAGTTGGGCTTACATCTACATATTCTTCGTTCACATTTCCCATTGTGCTTTCATTGTCTTTTGAGATTCCAGCAAGGAACTGGCTGCTCTTGGACTCCAGGATGCTGTTATGTGACTGGTACATCGGCCCTTTTTCAGTTGTACGCATGTCCAGACTATGCTTGGGGCTCTGTGCCAAGCTGGAGCCAGGGGAAGGGGAGAAGCAGGAATACCTGTGTGGCATACCTGTGTACAGGTTATTGTCTCTTTCCTGGACACTGCTGTACAGCGATCCTAGTTTAACCTTGGAAGGCCCCATTGCAAAATGCTGCTCGGAGAAGCTGTAGGGTGAAACGTGACCAGGATTGCGATATGAAAAGGTATTGATGTCCTCCACACTTAGATGCCTCCATCGGCCCAACAGCTCCTCCTCAGGAATATGGATGCTGTTGCAGCTGTCTTTCTGTCCTGGTACCCCTGAGGAGCCCATGCTGTGGGAGGAAGTGAGCTGCAGTGAATGGTATGGCTCGCTGTAGCAGGATGCTGTTTGCATATACACTGGGGAGTTGCCCTTTTGAGGGCTGGAGGTCATGTGTTGGAAACTGTGCGACTTGGGAAACCTGGAGCTGTCTTTGTCATATGTGCTCTTATACTCGTAATCACCATCCCGCCAGTCCATATATAGGGCCAGGTGAGAGGAGGAAATGGTGCTGCTGGGAGCAGGGCCCTTCTCATCTGAAGCCACGCTGAAGCTGGAGTAAGGGCTTGAAGCTGGTGTGAACCCTTCAGTGAATTCATGGAGAGCGATGTCGTCCTGGGAGAACTGATCGTGAAAGTTGTAATCCTCCAGGTTGCCAGCTTTAGAGTTCCTAGTTTGGAGAATGCTAGCGTTTCTGCCATGGAGGTCCGCACTCTTCCGACGCCCTTGCCAGCGATTCTGTCGTCCTTTATCCATTGGACAATATAGTGCTGTGTCACTGCAGAATAAGTCAGAAGATTTGTATACAACATGACGTTGGAGAGTATCGACACTGTTCATTTCGTTGTTTGACAGAAAGTCCAGGTCTTGAGGCTGTGGGCTAGGTGAGCGTGTGACTGGGCAGGTACTACCTGGCACAGGATTCTCCGGTACTTTGGCAATGATTGTTGAAGCAGCATCAGAATAGGGTGAGTGGCACTGGCCCATGCTCCTCCCATGCCCTAGACTCTCCATGAGAGAACCCGCTTCCTCTTGAAAGACAGGGGGAACCTGAGAGAAGCACAAAGAATGTTAAGGCAAAATTATAGTAATAATCAAATACAGTGCAGATGGAAAAACCTTAGAACTTCCCAAATGTTCAACATTTCCGTGTCTCACACTCGCATTAAAATGAATTTAAATCCTTTTTTTTCTCATGATTGTACACAGTACTCCATAATGACAAAGTAAAAGCAGGTGTTTAGAGTGTTAATTTATAAAAAAAATATATAAAAAAGAAATATCATATTTCTATAAGTATTCACGCCCATCACTTGTGAAGTACCAAAAGATATAAATACTGTATGAAATACTGTTGCAAGTCTTGAGTCTGCTTGTGAATAATGCTACGACCTTGGTACACCATTTTTTGGACATTTCTTCCATTTATCTTTTCAGATTCGTTCAAGGTCAACCAGGTTGGATGTTCAGCGTCGGGGCTCAGCCATTTTCAGGTCTCTGCAGAGATATTGGGTTCAGGTCCGAATGCTGTCTGGGCCGTTCCAGGGCTTTCATAGTGCTGTTCTGAAACCGTTCCTGTGTTCTTTCCGTTCTTAGCCGTGTGCTTCAGCTTGATGTCTTGTTGAAATGTAAACCGTCACCCCAGCCAGAGATCCTAAGCATTCTGGAGAAAGTTTTCACTCAGGATTGAACTTTATTTTTCCTGCATCCAATTTTGTTCTGTAAGTCTCTCCCATCTCCACAAGGGAACTCATCTATATTGACCCTTTGGTTCTTGGTTCCCTCTCTGACCAGTGACCTTCATCTCTGATTGCTCAGTTTGGCTGGGAGGCCAGATCTGTGTGAACAACTGTTGGTTGTTCCAAATCTCTTGCTTTTGAGAATGATGGAGGCTCCTGTGCTCTTGGACACCTTAAATGCTCCAGAAACATTGTTGCATCCTTCCCCAGATCTGTGTCTTAACACAATCCTGTCTCGCAGGTCTACAGATTATCGTATGGACCTCATTTGTTTTCACTCACCAAAAACGGTGAAACCTTATATAGACAGGTGCGTGCCTCTCTTAATTATGTCCAATGATTTTAATTAGGCACATGTTGACTCCAATCAATTAAGGACCACCGATAGCAGCAGGATGCACCAGAGCCCAACTGGCAGAGTCATAACAAAGGGTCTGAATACTGATGTAAATTATTTCGACATTTCAGTTTTTAAATATAAATTAGCAAAACTCTCCAAACAGACTGCAGGGGAATTATACAGAGCGCTCTAAAAGTCTTTGCACAAAGGCCACATTTTTATTTAATCCAATATTTATTTTCTTTTATTTTGAGTCTATTCATGACACTTTCTTTGAATACTTGCTGTGTCTTTGTAAAGCACAAAGAGTTGTTTCTCATGATGGAGTTGTATGAACACACTCAGGTGTTATGCATGCGGTGGCTTAATTCTGACAATTTCCCCTGTATATGGAGATTTTTGGGATGCGCCGAGTGTCCCATAGTTTCTCACTCTCTTTAAAAAACCGGCAGTCTCCTTTCATGAATTTGATTCTTGCTGTCATTTTAGGATTCTGCTGCTTTACAAAATTTCAATAAAAATGGAGCAAAATGTTATTGTTGAAATTCTAACCGGCTTCTTATAGAATTTTTCTCTTTCTTGCTTTTTTTTCTGCTAAATCAGTGCAACAGTGCATGTTTATTAAAGACTGTTTCTTACATTTAAATTCTGCATATGATCCTGCATTCTCCCAACCAAAATATAATTGTCGAATGAGAAAGAGAAATATTATTTTAATTACTCTGGCTTAAAAATGCTTAGTAATAAATAACAAAAAAATGTCAAAGATAATTTTCTTGTAGTTGATGCTGTTATTAAAACAACCAACTCTCCCTCTAGGAATGAAATGAAACCAAGACTGAAGCACAAGCCATACATCTTCTCATTGATCTTATTGATTATTATAATTGCTGCCTTAAGGCGACCTAAAAGCCCCAGTTCGCATGATGCAAGTGAGTTCAGAAGAGTGATTCATTCCCTTATTGAGAAAGCCTTTACGGTGTATTGTATTTCAGGTTTGGTGAAAAATAGAGCAAGAAGTAGAATTACCTTGGCCTGCTTCTGTGCTCTGTAATGGGATTTTCCACACTGCAGGAGCCGAGCTGCACCGTCGCATTCCTTCTTGTACAGGTCCTGTGGGAAAGCGGCACATCAGTATGGTGTCCTAGCAACGGCACTTCCTTGAAATGTTAAATATGAGCTTAATTCTGGATTGATGAAATTGCAGTTCTGTCTAGTCACAGAGCAGTGCGAGGGTTTACACCTGTTTACAGTTTTTACTCTTGACCCAAATAATTCCAGGCTTTCTGCATTATATTGTCCTGTAGCGGTTATTTTAGACATTTGCATCCATATACATATTCGCTTCAGACAGAGGGGGACAAATCTCTCTGTATATGAAAGGTCCTGAATAAGAGAAAAGTCATGTAAAGGTGATGGGAACAAAAATAACGAGGCTGAGAAAAAAATAAGATCACACCATAAAGTATTTCTGAAATATTGTTACAGGCTATAACTCTGGTTTCATTCAGTTTGCGCTGTAGTTTGTTTAATGAATTAATAATCAAAGCCAAACCAGATTTTTAAACACTCTACCATCATTGCATGTGGTTAAGACATTTTTAATCTTGTGTACGTGCCACTAGCGCACCACGATGATTAGACCTGATTGGTTGAGAAGTCTGTATAGTTTTTTTTTTTTTTTTTTTTTTAACACAAAGGTGTTTTAACACATATGGTCGTGACTCAGGAACATTTTGAGATTACTTTGTAGGCTGTGACGTCTGAAGTTGCTTCATTCTTTACACCAGAATCTGATTGGCACGATTGATAATGTCAGTTACACTTTGAGGGCTGGCGAACTCAGTCAATAAACTGTCAGCATGTTTCAGCATTAGGAGTGTTTCCCCAGGGTTCAATAAGAGAAAGAGAGATCTGATCTGTGAGAGGGATGCGTCTCAAGAACACCAGGTGTTCTAGAGAGAGGTCAAAGTGTAGATAACTTATAAACACTCGAAACAAACACCGACTGAGCCACGGACACAGACGCTAGTACTGTAATAAACAACACTTTGTACCTACCTGGTAGATACACACACAAAAGTCCAAGGTTTAGAACTGGTACAGTATGTATGTGGTTATATAACAGTGGTATTTATATTAAATACTGTTGCAGGTGATCCAGGTGATTTCTCATCACCCCAGGTGTTTAGGATATGTGGAATTGAATAATATTTATTCTGTGACACCATTTCCATTATCTACAGTATTTATTTTTGTGTGTAATAAACAACAAAACAGAACACAGCAGGTAACTGTAAATTTTATTAAAGTGGCTTACGAGTTATTCATGTAATACATTCAAGTGAATTAATATTTAAAAACAGAAACTGTGCAAGGCTGAACTGGAGGTCAGGACTAAACCCACAAGACAAGGTCAGATGGCAGAGAAGAATCCACTTACATTGCGTTATATCATGTTCTCTGCATATGAGAAAGATGTAGATGAGGACGGAGAGAGAGAGAGAGAGAGAGAGAGAGAGAGAGAGAGAGAGAGAGCTTGTGGTGAATACAAAGTTGGGAATCATTACAGGCACATTTTCCCCCCCAGCTATATTTCTACATTCTCCAACATTCACGCTCTTTCTGTAGCCTGCTTACATTGTTCAGTTCATTTTCTGAAAAATAAAGGCAACAAGGAAGTGCCAAAACGTGCAGGTCATTGAATTACCATTAGACTACAAAAGTGAGTCAATTCCCAAAGAGATGTTTAAAATGTTAAAATGCCTTAAACATTACAACAGAAATAAACATGTTTACAGCCTGGTACAAAAAAACAAACAAACAGGTCTCCACAACTAGATTTCCCATTCATGACAACTATAATATTTACGTAACTCTTCATTTAAAATGATATTAGGTCATAAATGTATGCATCAGCTGCATTGCAGGTGTTAAACTGCTAAAAATAGCTAACTGGAATCGTTGCAGTTTAACTCTCCACAAGAGATGTAGGAGTTGACACGCGATGGTGTGTAGGGTACGGATGAGTACAGTAGTAGTACAGTAACTGAGTACAGTAACTGTAATTAGGTGGCTTCCGAACCAAAGGTCAGGCTCTGTTTGTTCTGCACATTTGCCTATTTATGGACTAACTGGGGTTTGGGCGGAGTCCGGAGCTGAACTTCACACCCGCACTTTTCTCAGAAAACCTACGGGTGACGTCACCGAGGGTTTGTCCAATTCTTTTTTATACTACATTCGATAGTTTATTTCTAGCATAATAATATCTGACCTACTAAAAGGCATAGACCAATGCAAGTACAAAAAGCATCAGAACGGGGAAAGGACCTGGGCTGTGAACTATCTTAATTAATTCGTAAACCCCCCTCTACTGTACTTCCTTTTCTGTAGCGTTCTAATTGGCTCATTGTGTCACAAAGTGTTGTGTAGCACCGTGATCGCATAAAGTTTTTCTCAGTTCTGCAATGATAATATAATTTATTTAAACTTTATTTTAAATCATGTTATATAGACTATTAAATTTTTTTTATTTAGGTCAAAATGACTTAAATAGATAAAATAACTTACAGTAAAACCCAAAAAAACATTTTAGATGTAGTAGACTGAGCAGATTTTTCTGCTTCACTGAATTCTTATCTTCTGATGACAAATTTCCCCTTAAAACAGTCGTCTCTTCTTCACAAGATTCTGCTCCTGTTTTAATGGGAAAGAACATTAAAGGCTGAATAAGGGGGTCTTCATGCTGAAAGACCTGATATGTTCACTTCCTAGCATGTTATCTAAGCATTTATAAGTGATAACTACTGTATGCTTGTACAAAAAGGGGAATTCAAATATTTTAGGATTTAATTTGAGGTACTGTAGTAAACCATGAATATGTGAAGTTAAAATGTCATAAATATACAGTATATTTGTTTTATTCCTCTAACTTACTCCATGTAACACACAACATTCTTACAGGCAATTAATTTTATATAGATAGTTAACTGCTGGATTTGTAGCTAGATGCAATAACATGCAATAACACAACTCTTATCTGAACCTTTATTTTAACAAGACGCCTTGTCTATGAAATACAAAAAAATATTAGGTAAATGCTATCTTACCTCATAGCTCCAGATTGTTTTTCTTTTATTTCTGGATAGAGTGAGACTGGAGATCCTCTGTCACTTCATCCAGTGAATTAAGATTTCACAAAGATTCTCCGCCTTCTTAACTGCATTCAACATATCTTAAAATTCTTAATAAACCATCTTGATATCCATCTCAGCAATTCTTTTTTATATTTATTTATTGACACACTGTAGAAAATGGGCAGTATACAGTATATTTCGAACAAAAATATTCCAGACAAACCCAAACACTTAACACTAATTTTCTGCAGGGTTAAGCGTGACAAGCTTGTTTAAAAATAGAGTAGCACGGTTTAATATGTTTATTGTTATTGTAATTTAAATCCATTGACAATTGGAGTTTTATTCACTGGAATGGATTCACAGAGCAGAATGTATCATCTCATTTAATTTGTACAAAAATGTAAAAATCCACAGTAGTAAACAGATACTATGAAATTTGTGGAATCATTATATATATATATATATATATAATTTTTTTTTTTTTTTAATTTTTTTTCATACCGTTCCAGTCAAACGGACATACAGTAGACTAACATTCTTTATACAATTTAATGTTATCAGCCTCTGAACTGAATCCATCCCTTAAATGTTAAGTCACTTAACGTCTTATTCCCACCGGGCCCTTACACCCCAGGCATCTGTAATCTGCACTCAAGATATCCAGCCTCTGAACTCAATTTTTCTTATGCTGCCCTCCAGACAATTATCACTATCTCATACACTCTACTTTCTGTCAATCCTCTTGGTGTTTATTTAGAGTGAGAGTGAGCTGCATTTCTTTTCAAAGGTTGGCTTAAGACAAAGATCTGTCTAGACATATGGTAATAAAGTGAAGTGTGACCATGAATAAATTAGTTTTAAAAAATGTCATTCCATGGTCTCATGCAGAAGTCAACTCATGAATAGTTAAGGCTAGTAGAAAGATTTAGTGGTTAAAACTTTTGCCTGGACTTCATTTTTATCTAATTAAATGACCTTTGCTGTTTATATGACCAATCAATCTGTTTCTGTTGCACTCTGGTGCAAATTTCATCAATTTAAATGTACAGTCATGGAACTTATCAGTCACTTCCATTCCTTAGCAACATACACTTTTGTATTGTAGTCTGTATCAATAATACAGTACTGGGTCATTTCCCCTCTCGTCTGTTCCAACCACTCAGCATTCAGCATAATCAGTATATACTAATCACCGGCCTGATCATCTGTCATCATCTGCACCTGTTTCTCACTGGTTCAGGCTTTCAGTTAGATGTTTTTATGCTTGAATGATTCATAGATCACTGTGTGGCTTAACAAACACAAACACTGGACTGAACATAATGAGAGACAAATAAGTCCTTCAGGAAGCCTGGAGAACTATTCCTCAAGACTACATTAGAAAATACATACTGTAGTCTACAAGTCTGGAGCTTTGGAAGCAAAATATGGAGATATCCTCATGCCTGTTCATTAGGTGAAGATATAAGAGGTCAGTTGAGAAACCCAGATGAAAAGGTTAGGAACGTTTGAACAAAACATATATACAATACCGTTCAAAAGTTTTAGGTCACTTTCTAACTCCATGATGGTTCCTGATTTTTATTTATTTCTACATTGTAAAGGAATGCTGAAGGCATCCAAAAAATGCATTAATCTCCTTTGAACAGTTGATATT